>JAHRHZ010000288.1:1937877-1971746 GCA_024137785.1 Ginglymostoma cirratum
CTTGACGTTTCGGGCCTAGACCCTTCATCAGATTTTCTAATGAAGGGTCTAGGCCCGAAACGTCAAGTTTTCCTGCTCCTATGATGCTGCTTGACCTGCTGTGTTCATCCAGTCCCATGCTTGTTATCTCACCTACTTTAAAATGTTCAGAGCAGCAAGAAGGAGAACGACTAGCTCCCAGATGTGGTGACTGAGAGACCGATGTTGATGGTAAGGCTGGCGATGCACGTACCCCTGTAAAATGTGCTGTGGCGTCATCACACGCATGTAATGCTTTCATAGAATCCCTACAGTGTGGAAACAGGCCCTTCAGCCCAACAAGTCCACACCGACTCTCAGAGCATCCCACCCAGACCCATCCTGCTATGATCCACCTCATCTAGACATCCCTGAACACTACAGGCAATTTAGCATGGCCAATCCACCCTAACCTGCACATGGGGCAGCATAGTGGCTCAGTGGTTAGCACTGCTGCCTCACAGTGCCAGGGACCAAGATGTGTCCAAAGATGTGCAGGCTAAGTGGATTGGCTAAATTGCCCATAGAGTTCAGGGATGTGTAGCTTAGGTGGGGTTATAGGGGGATAGGTATGGGTGGGATGCTCCAAGGGTCAGTGTGGGCTTGTTGGGCCAAAGGGCCCATTTCCAAACTGTAGGGATTCAGTGATTTTATGATCTTTGAACTGTGGGAGGAAACCGGAGCACCCGGAGGAAACCCACGCAGACCTGGGGAGAATGTGCAAACTCCACACAGACAGTCGCCTGAGGGTGGAATTGAACCCAGGTCCCTGGCACTGTGAGGCAGCAGTGCTAACCACTGAGCCACTATGCTGCCCCAAGATGTCAGAGAGCACCAAACTGATTTCCACAGATGGAGAACATTTCAATGGTTGTCTTGTCACGCCAGAAGATCTGGTAACTATTTGGTGCGCAGCGAGATCCCACAACATGACCAAAGAGCCTGAATGTGGGAATCTTGGAGGCGACTTGAAAACTCAAGGTCACCATTTAAGCATAAGGGGCCACTACCATTTGACAGAGGCAAGGAGATATTACTTTTCTTAGAGTGCCTCATTTCTTTGGAGCGCTCTGCCTTCAAGCATGTTGGAAGCAGAGACTTTGAATACATTTAGGGCAGAGGCAGGTAGATTCTTGAGGAGGAAGGAGTTGAAGATGTAACAGGGTTGGGAGGCGGGGAGGTTAGAGGTAGCAATGTGGAGTGACTAGGTACCTCTGATTTTATTGAATGGCTGTGTGGAGTTGAGGGGTCTAGGAAACTATTTCAGCCCCTAACTTGCCTGTACATGGTACAGTCAGTCCTAATCACCTCCTCACCTGACATCTGCCCTTTTAACCTGGAGATGTCAGTCAAGCACCTCTTTTGTTAGATCCACATCCTAGTGAGGAACTCTGGGTTATTACGGTTCTAGATACATACTAGAATAAGATGGTATTGGAGTAAGCCTCCCGTGCCAGAGCTTGTCCGCTTCGAGCACTTTCCTTTCTTTTCCCTCTTTTTATTTAATCTTTCTCTGTACCTTTACTTACCCCTAGTCCTGAGCTTGAACGGCACTGGCTGCAGTGAAAGCCCAGAGCGGACTTCGAGCGAGCCCAGCACAGACATCGAGCAGGTCCAGCAAGCAGACTTCCAGCGTGGACCTCGAGTGAGCCCTCACTTATGTTTCTGGGGAGGGCAAAGGACCTGGCACCAGAATCAGCTGCCACCTTGGCAAAGGTGACATCAGCGAGGTTGGCCCAGTGGCAAAAGATGGTGCCTGAGGATCAGTGACTTAGTTGTTGGTTGGGTCCAGCACTGGAGGTGGTGAAGCGGTGGTGGAAGGGCAACGCAACGTCATCATGAAAGATGGGCCCAGCATTGGGAGATGTGACTCTGTTGTTGGTTGGTCCAGTACAGGCAGCGGGAAGGCGTGGCATAGGAGAATTGGCCCAGCAGCAGTAGATGGTGCCTGAGGAATGGCAAGTTTAATGTTGATTGGGTCCAGTGTAGATGGTGGCAAAGCGATGGCAGAGGGATGGTGGTGCAGGATATCATTCTTGATGAGCTGGCACAGGACTGTACTCTCTTTCTTTTTACCCTTTTTTGTTAATTATACAACATGGTATCGAATTGTGGTGACACTTAAAAGCTTTTCACTGTATTTTGTTGTATCCTTACTGTAAAATGCACATAACAATAAAATCATTCATTAATTTATTAGTACCCCAAGCTGTTACATCCGCAGTGAGAAGAGAGGAACCAACTTCCCTGCTTTATCCAATCACCCTTTCAGTTGTCGCAACAAAGGTCAATTTAAAAAGGATCCCTTGCCTTGTCAGTGCCTTTCTCCCAAACCAAATTAATTCAAGTTTTAACAGAAACCATTTTAAACAGGCTTTCTCGAGTTAAAAAAGAGTGAATTAATTCAAAATTAAACCCAAAAATAAATAATAATGCGACACACACACACACACACACACACATATACACACACACACACGGATCAGGAATAAAAACCCAGAGAACTGCAGAAATCAGAAATCAGAACAGCTGGAAATCAGAGACAAAAACAGAAATTGCTGGAAAAACTCAGCAGATCTGGTAACTTCTGTGGGGAGAAATCAGCCTTAACATTTTGGGTACAGTGACCCTTCTTCAAAACAGAATCAAGTTCTGGAGAAGGGTCACTGGACCTGGAATGTTAACTCTGCTTTCTCATCACAGTTGCTGGTAGATGTGCTGACTGTTTCCAGCAATTTCTATTTTTTGGTTAGGAATAAGAAGTGAGTCCAAAAGGAAAAGTTAAAAATAACATGTGAGATATATACATGTATAAAAAATATTTTTTTAAGAAATCATTGGGTGGTTTGTAAAGAGTAGATGGTCAGTGCTAGTTCTTTGACTGTTCACTATACACCAGTGCTTGAACGCAGGCTAGACACATGAATACATCAGTTCTGCACTGGCATATCTAAACTCAATTGTAATTGGTCCTTAACTTCCCTTGTGTATTCCTGGAAAAGACAAAACACAAAGGTGATGACAAGTGGTAGCTTTCTACTGAAAGTGGGTAGATAGTCAGCGTAGATAGACAAACAGGAGGCTGGAAAAACACAGCAAGCTAGGCAGCATCTACAGGGAAGGAGCAGTCAACGTTTTGGGTATAACCCTTCTTCAGGACTGGATGTGGGGTTAGGGGGAGCTGTAGATAAAGGGGGGTGGGGGAAACAGGTGGAGGCAGAATGGTGGCAATAGGTGGACACTGGTAGTAGGTACGACCTGGTTGGTCGATGGGAGGGATGATTCCAGTTGGTGGCTGGAAGGGAAGGTCAGAAGGTGGAAATGAAGGGAGGAGGTGGGGCTGGAATGGGAGCCAGGGGATGGGTGAGAAGGTTATTTGAAATTGGAGAACTCAATATTGAGTTGTCGAGGCTACAGGGTGCCCAGGCGGAAGATAAGGTGTTGTTCTTCAAATTTGCTTTGTGAGTCAGCCGCCTAGTTATCTCTTCCTAGTGCATATCTCTTGCTGTTTGAAATTTCTCCAGCAGGCTACTGTGCATATTCCATGGAACCCACATAAGATTTTGCCAGGCAGCAGTGAAATTACATCTCCAGTTCTTCTTTTTACAGTAGCAGTACTCTTTTAAAAATCACATTTGGAATTAAAAGTTTAAAAATTGTCCATTGTACTTTGGGACGCTGATTTGTCGCCATGACACTCATCATCATCAGCAATCACTCACAAATGAGTATGGTTGTCCACCGAGGAAATTCCTTGTCACTGATCATAGGTTCTGCAGCTTCTTGTGTGGCTGATTGCTGGAAAAACTCAGCACATCTCCCAGCATCTGTGGCAAGAAAGCAGAGTTAACGTTTCAGGTCCAATCCTGGAGATGTATCTCCAACTGCACATGTTACTGGGAGGTAGAAGTGGACCTTGGCCTTGAGATGATTGGCATTCCTTTTTCTGGTTTCTTTAGCACACTGCCTCTTGCTGAAGGGTGTTCTTGAAGAATTGTGCCCCTTCATATAGGAGTTTCTGCCAAATTGGTTTCTTCTGCAGAAGGGTCTCCTAGGCATTAACACCTAAGTTGTATTTCTTGACAGAAGACTTCAGAGTGTCTTTGAAATGCTTCCTTTGTCCTTCTCTCATTCAATGCCTTCCTTGGCTTGGGTGAAGAAGATTTACTTTGGTAGTTGGAACTTGGGCATCTTAATCACTTGGCTGGTTCAGCGGAGTTGATTTCGGATGATCATGGTCTTGATGCTGGTGCTGTTAGCTCTTTCAAGGACACTGATATAAGTGCTCCTGTCCTCCCAGCTGATGCAGAAAAACCTTCTCAAAAGCATCAATAGCCCTTCTCAATGGCCTTAATGTGGAGTCTGTATGTAGTCCTTGTTTCTGAGCCATATTGAAGATCCATGACACAATCAACCTGATGGGATCAGTAGATTTTGCACAGGCAAAGAACACCTTTAGCACAGAGACTGCCAACTTATACCTCCACAATATCTTCCCTGCCTCAGCTTTTGTTCATTCATATTTCATCAACAAGCTCAACTATTCCATTGATTTTCCAACCAGCCTCCCAAGTCCAACTTGAGCTCATCTAAAGCTCCTGCTGCCCATGTTATATCATCCATCAAGTTCCATCCAACTATGTTCTCTGATCTGCCCTGGCTCCCAGATGTAGACAACACATTAGCTTTAAAATTCCTAACATTATATTCCAATCTCTCTCTATCCTCTTGCTCCTCCCTATATCTGTTAGTTTCTCCAGCCCTGTAACCGTTTGAGAATTTTGCATTTCTCTAATTCTCGCTGTGCTGCACTTTCCTGATTGTAGTCGCTCCACCATTATAGAGTAAGGGGTTCATGTACAGTCAGTGATATAACTGATATTGTAAACTTAGCAGAAACAGAACACTCAGAGAATCTGGAGACTGAGCGATAAACAGTTGACTGTACTAGACCATAGTCATCTATATAGTCTGAATAAAGGGTTGGAATTACATTGCCACGCCTACATCCAGATTGCTAATATAGACAATACAAGTTCCAAAGGGTCATATTTTAATCTAAAGGTTATCTCTGTTTCTGTCTCCACAGAAGGTGGCAGGCCTGCTGAGTCATTGAGATGTTCAGCATGGAAACAGACCCTTCTGTCCAACTCATCCATGCCAACCACATATCCTAAACTAATCTAGTCCCATTTGCCAGCATTTGGCCCAAATCCCTCTAAACCCTTCGTATTCATGTACCCATCTAGATGCCTTTGAAATGTCACAACTGTACCAGCCTCCACCACTTCTTCTGGCAGCTCAGTCCATACACGCACTGCCCTCTGTATGAAAAGATTGCCCCTTTCGTCTGTTTTATATCTTTGCCCTCTCACCTTAAATCGATGCCCTCTAGTCTTAGACTCCCTCACCCTGGAAGAAAAGCCTTGGCTATTCACCCTACCCATCTCAGCACTTTCTATTTGTATGATTGGTGGAGTAAACAGCTGAGTGTAACCAACTGAATCAAGTCTAAGGGGACTGGGAAAAACCAAGCCAGGGGTAAAGGTCAGACATGGCCATGGTGCCGATGCCCAGTCCATAGCACCTCTATTTGAAACCAGTCATGCCCACAATTGGCTAGCTCTTAGCCTGTCTGCTCCTCAGTACTTGAAGAAATGTACCTCTCAATTTCCTTAATGTCTGATTCTTTGTCTTGTGCCAAATTTTGCTTGATAGCACTTCTGCAAAGAACCTTGGAACCTGTAACGCTGCCTGAAGATGCAAAAGAAATGCCAGTTGTTGCTGAACCCGGATTCTTACCTCTCTGCGTTGCTCAAAGCCGCACCAGTCAAGTGCAACGTTTAAATAAACCATCAGGGGTCCTTAAATGCAATGGCCCAGATTTTACAGAAGCCAATCTGCTATTAGTTAGGTGTCCCATTGTGTTTTTTAAGTTCTTGATTTTAACATTAGTGGGAGTGTGAGCTGCCGATGCAAATGAGGGAGCCCAGCTCTCTGGGAGCTGAGTGAATGGGGTAAGCCACTATATTTATGAAATGAACTATCTGAAGGATTCTGAAAATTACAAAACGAGTACTGCATTGAGAATTGGGGAGTGTATTTTCGACTGGGTGAATACAACACCAGTTCAGGTTCAGAAATGATGAGAGGGAAGAAGGACCAGATTAAGAGAAAGTGCAAAAGGACACAAAAAGGTAAACTAAATATTTGGAAGAAAATTATATTTGACATTTTTCACCAGTAGGGTAAAATGAAACTTCAGCTTTATAATAGTTAATTTTCTGTGACAAAGACATTGATTGGTAGTTACTCACAATTATGTGTGATGGAGTTTAAAGACCACTTAGATTTGAACTGACAAAATTAGTTTCCTGCGGTGAATTTAGTTTAGAAGCCCAGGTCCAACAAATCCATGATGATTGATGCATTTCAGTGGAGAGGGTGGGGAATTGGTGCACACAGGGGCTGTGAAGGTGGAGATTCAGGGGACATGGGGAGATGTGAGGGTGGGGAGTCAGGGATGAGACATGTGAAGAATTAGTGCATGGAGAACCTGTGAGGGTGGAAAGTTATATTACAGGTTATTGTAACGTGTTTCCTAATAAAGTTGGGATAACAAGGTGTAGAGCTGGATGAACACAACAGGCCAGGCAGCATCAGAGGAGCAGGAAAGCTGATGTTTCAGGTTGGGACCCTTCTTCACTGTGTTATCTCAGACTGTGTTATCTCAGACTCCAGCATCGGCAGTTCTTACTATCTCCTAATAAAGTTGGGACTGTTTTGTATTGGTACCAGCTTGCGTTTGTCATGATTTGACCATTTTGGTATTGTGGGACACCTAGGCAAACACATTAATAACATTCTGGTTGGAGTTATCTAACTTGTTTAACGAGGAAATGGACAACATTTATGGAATCCCTGGATGGTCAGCTGGTGTCTGCCTCTTGCAGTTCTAGTCTCCTCCGAAAGCTCCCAGAAGATTCCATGAGAGCTCTGCAGGTGAACCCTGTCTATAAACTGTTTAGGTGGTTTCCTAGAACTTGCTATAGTTCTGGCCAATCAGGGAGATAAACCTAATAGTTTAATCATTTGGATGGCTTGCTTCTTTGTGGAGTAGGACCTGATGCCTTTCTGTCTGGGCCTTCCCTTGTTTAGTGGATAAATTGTTGGGATTACAGTATGTCTGTCCAGGATAACTACTGCCTTTTACGTTATGCTAATATCACTAGCACTAGGACGCTGTGTTCACACTGCGTCTGATGTATGGGTTTTGTGACTTCAGAGTTTTACCTGGCCAAAGTACCCAGCATCCCTTGCCGTTTGGTCAAGTTAGCAATCCATCTGTGTTTTAGCAGCCAGGAAGCTGCCACAAGTTGTGAAGGTGGAGATTGGGTGTGCGGTAGTTGTGAAGGTGGGAGAGACAGGGATGGGACCTAGAAGGGTGGGGTTTGGAGGATGGGGGAGTTGTGAGAGTGGGGTTTAAAGGTAGAAGATGAAAGGCTGGAGGGTGTGAGGGCAGGGAGCTGTGATTGTAGGGATTGGTGGCAGGGTGGACCAAAACCAGTGCATGCCAGCAGATCTTGATCTGGTTTCATTGGAGTTTGCCTGCTCATCCGAATGGAATTTTCCCTCTGGAGATGCAGAGAACAAGAGTTCATTTTATCAAACTAATGGACCAGTGGATGAGTGCCTCTTGCCTGGTGTTTGCTGCATTACTGACACCTGAAGGACAGCGAGTACCAATGGGGCAGCGTTACTTCAGTAGCGAGATCTGAAACAGTAAGTCTCACTCACTAACTCGGAAATAGCAAGAATCGCTGATGCTGGAGACAGAACCGATACAGTGTGGAGCTGGAGGAACACAGCAGGTCAGGAAGCATCAGAGGAGCATGACGAAAGGTGTAAGCATGAAATGTCAACTCTCCTGTTCTTCTGATACATTCTGCTGCATTCCTCCAGCTCCACACTGTATTGAGTCTTACTCAGTGAATAGCTTCACCATTACTTTGTCCTTGGATTCCAGATTTCTGACACAGAAGGGTAACGTTGAAGGACTGAGCAAGAACAAGAAAGTTTTAATGAAGAAGTGAGGAGAACTAAAGTACCTGGCCTGAGACTGATACTCAGTGTTACTGTGATCTCTTTGAGCTTGTACACCAAAGATATCACTCCAAACCCAGAAATCTGTAAACATTTGTTTCAAGGTTTACAAAATGTGCAGTCAATACACGTTCCTCATCATGCTAAACGTTCTCTTTCCCTGGTGAAATTGCCTGGTATTATTTAGTTTCCATATTTCCACTTAGCTACAGGTGGTAAGCTGTTTGATGCTCTGTTTCCCCAAAGTTAGGTTGATTGATAGCTTTGACGGCCAGCTATAGGAAATGAGGGATCAGAGTGCCCTCTGCAGGCTGCTGGAATGAAAGGCAGACCATCGACCAAAGAAAGCTGGAAAGAACTTGCATTTATGTGGCACCATTTGCAACCTCAGGTATGGTTCCAAATCTTTTTATGTTCTATATAGTCTAACCCCTATTGCAATGTCGGAAGCACATTAGTACATTTGTGGATTGCAACCTCTAATACAGAAATGACCAGATGATTTGGCTTCGTAACTTTGGTTGGGGAAGGATATAGGATAGACCACGATGGAAAAAACAAAATCCCCTGACTTATGGCTCATTTCAGAACAGAAAAAGACAATTTGACATGTTGAGGTCCTTATCAGCTTCATTTGCAATAAGTGGGATCATTTATGTCCATCTGAGAGGCCAGACAGTCTTGTCATTCAAAATTGCCCTTAAATGATGGAACCACCAACAGAGCAGTACTGCCTCAACAAATACTCAAGGTATTTACCAGTGAGATGAACAATAATGCTCTGATTTGCTTTACTGTCTAGTTACCCTGACCAATTATCATAGAATCCCTGAAGTGTGGAAACAGGCCCTTTGGCCCAACAAGTCCATGCTTAATATCAGAACATCTCACCCAGACCCGACACCTCCCTGAACACTACAGGCAATTTAGCATGGCCAATCCACCTAACCTGCACATCTTTGGACTGTGGGAGGAAACTGGAGCACCTGGAGGAAACCCATGCAGTCCCAGGGAGAACGTGCAAACTCCACACAGACAGACACCCGAGGCTGGAATTGAACCTGGGTCCCTGGTGCTGTGAGGCAGCCGTGCTAACCACTGAGCCACCATGCTGCCCTTATTTAGATTGTTAAGGTGGGTGTGTGTCAATCTGAGATTGAACGTGTTGAGTTTATTTCTGTACCCCTTAGAATACCTCAAAGTCCTTTGCGTATGATAAATTTTGAAGGAAAGTGATTGGAATAATATGTTACAGCTCTGACAAAAACATGAAACCAGTTAAAATAATCAACAGGTTTTGTTTTACCAAAGAATTTCAGCTTCTCTGGATAGTCAATCATTTCGGAATGAATTAGCCTTAACGAGATTTGTGGGCACATCTTTTAATGAGATTCAACCATTTCACAAAATAAAGGGAATGACATAGATTTATGTTTGAAAATCAATCTCACAAAGTTAAGTAGTTAAAGACACCCATATAACGTCTTGGAATCAGCAGCGTATTGATGGGAGCAAGCACTGGGGAACCCGCAATGTAACACACTGCTGTTTAGCCATGGTAAACGTGAGAAAAGGATATGGGCAGAGCCACAAAATCTCTTCAACGTGTTGGGGAGCACCTCCTAATACTGTGACTTCCATCACCTGCGGTTTTCACCATGTGACCTTCACGTTGTTGGCATTTTTGTTTTTCCTAGAGGCCACTCACTGACTCCCTCCTGTACACTACCTCTGTCCCAATCCCTGACCCTCCCTGACCCTCCACCTCACAGTCATCAACTTCCTCATCTGGAACCTTCATTGTGAGAGGGGCGGGCCAAAGGAGGAAGCTAACAAAAGGAGTGACAGGGACTTCAAGTGGGAATGCTGAGGAGGGAGGCACTGAGTGAGAGGGTGATGACAGGAGCGTAGGCATGTGGGAGGAAGATGAGTGGGAGGGAAGCATTGGGACGGAGGCAGAGAGCTGGAGAGTTGAGGAGTGGAAGAGTCGGGGGGAATGTATGAACATAGGGATCAGGAGCAGGAGTAGTCCCTTCAAGCCTGATCTGCCTATCAATAAGACCATGACTGATCTGATTTCTCCAAATTCCCACATATCCCTAATAACCTTTCACCTTCTTGCTTGTCAAAAATCTAGCCAGATCTGCCTTAAAACATATTCAAGGGGAAGTGGTGGATGTGGCCACAGTTACAACATTTAAAAGACACTGATACAAGTACATGAGTAAGAAAAGTCTGGAGGGATATGGGCCAGCAGCAGGCAGGTGGGACTAGCTCAGTTTGGGATTATGTTTGGCATGGACTGGTTTGGCCGAAGGGGCTGTATCTGTGCTGTATGATTCTATGACTTAGCTCCCACAGTCTTTTGAAGGACAGAGTTTCAAAGACACACCATCTTCTGTAAGAAAAACATTCCCTCATCACCACCTTTAGAGAAAGTAACAGGCAAGCAGAAGTTACATTGTAAGACTTAGTAAATTAAGAATTAGTAAATTGTTGAGGATTAGTAAGAGTTAAGAACTACTAAGAGGATTTTGGGGTCAGTTAGGTTCAAGGTAAGCACAGGGTTTTTAGTAGAAAAATTACAGCTCCTTATGCTTTCGTGCAGAATGGTAATTCCAATAAGCATCTCATTTATTCGGGGCACAACTTAGGAATGTTAAAGGATAGGATAATTGTATACAGGTAGTTGTCACGTAACGCAATAGTTGCGTTGTTGCATGACCTTGCACTATAGAAAATCACCATAGAAAATTGCACTATAGGGAAATTGCTACAGAAAATTGCTATACCTGTACAACAGAAAGTTTGCTTTATCCAAACAGCGTCCACTATTCATCAATCGTGTTACAGTCCATTCGCGTTAATGAAACATGCATTTCCTGCTCCTATGATGCTGCTTGGCCTGCTGTGTTCATCCAGCTCCACACCTTGTTATCTCGGATTCTCCAGCATCTGCAGTACCTACTATCTCTTATAACAGAACTGCCTGTAGTGACAGGACATTGGTTAGGCCACTTTTGGAATATCGCATGCTGTTCTTGTCCCCCTGCTATAGGAAGCATGTTTTGAAACTTGAAAGGGTTCAGAAAAGATTTACAAGGATGTTACCAGGGTTGGAGGGTTTGAGCAATAGGGAGACGCTGAATAGGCTGGGGCTATTTTCCCTGGAGCATCAGAGGCTGAGGGGTGACCTTATACAGGTTTATAAATCATGAGGGGCATGGATAGGGTACAGAGACAAGGTATTTTTCCCAGGGTGGAGGAGTCCAAAACTAGAGGACATAGGTTTATGGTGAGAGGGGAGAGATTTAAAAAGAACCTAAAGGGCATCTTTTTCATGCAGAGGGTAGTGCGTTTATGGAATGAGCTGCCAGAGGAAGTGGTGGAGGCTGGTACAATCACAACATTTAAAAGGCATCTGGATGGGTATATGAATAGGAAGGTTTTAGAGGGATATGGGCCAAATACTGTCAAATGGGACGAGATTAATTTAGGATATCTGGTCGGCATGGACGAGTTGGACTGAAGGGTCTGTCTCCGTGATGTACTTCTCCATATGACTCTAATAAACATTAAAACTTAATTAGATCACACCTGGTGTACTGTGTGCAGTTACTAACGTGTTTATCTTTTCTAGTTGTGTTTTGTGTTTCACATGCCAACATACATTTTTGAAGAATCATTATGTTTTTGATAAACTCTCAGTTTTCAAATCTGCCCTGGAACTTGAGAAAACTAATTATCAAATATATTCTCTACAAGACAGCAGTTAATGATAAAGTTTGACAATTCAGAAACCTCTTAAAAAGAATAGTCATTAGGCAGGGAATGAGCCTTTCAACATTGGAACAGAAGTAAACCATTCAACCATTTGAATCAGTTCCACTATTTTAGTTCATGGCTGATCATCTATCTCAATGCCATTTTCTTGTGTGGTCCAATATCTCTTAATGTCACCAGTAGCTAGAAAGCTATTGATCTTCATCTTAAGCTTACTTGATAACTGAGCATCCTGAGCCCTGTAGTGTACAAAATTCCAAAGATTAACCACTCTCTGAGTGAAGAAGTTCATCTCAGTGCTAAATGCTTGCCTATTGTCCTGACACTGTGTCCCCTGGTTTGAGACTGCACCACAAGGGGGAATCATTGTTTCTGCACTGTCTCTGTCTATCCCTTTACAAATATCTATGAGATCGCTGCTCATTCTTCAAAACTCCAGAGAATACAGGCCTAGTCTCTTCTATCTCTCCCCACAGGCTAGTCCCACCATCCCAGGAATCAGTCTGGTGAAACTCTACTGATCTCCCTCTGTGGCAAGTATATCCTCCTGCAGTATACAACTCCTACAGTATAGAACTGAGAACAATACAGTCTCACCAACATTTGATACAATTGAGTGCAAGAGCTGCTGGGTAGGACCTGTGAGCCCAGGGTCCTCACTCGAAGGCAAAGCTGGCCACTGACTGATTGGTATGTAATTCAACAAGCCTTCCATAGAGGAGCCAACACTGCCCTCCATCCAACGGTAACCGAAAACCTCAACAAGATTCCACTCTATAAATGTAATTATTTCAAACTTAAGGGAACTCTAAGACAAAACATGAGGAATGTTTATTACTGTGCCCTGTTAAATACTTATCCCTCAATCCACAGACCAAAGGGAAGGTAATATTGTTATTATCTCATTGCTGGTTGTAGGAGCTTGCTGTGTACATATTGGCTGCAATGTTTCCCATATTTCATTGTTCAGTGGCTTTGGTAGAATCGTGGTTATGTTGCTGGCCTAATAAGGACTTACAGCGTGATCAATCCACAGCCATAAGTTCAAATCCCACCATAGCAACTGTGGAGAGTTGGTTGGTTAATAAGTATGCAAAACTGAAGCACTAATGTCTTTGATTTGGAGATAAAAGGTACTGCAGATGCTGGAGAATCCGAGATAACAAGCATGGGGCTGGATGAACACAGCAGGCCAAGCAGCATCATAGGAGCAGGAAAACTTGACGTTTCGGGCCTAAACCCTTTCTGATGAAGCAATGTCTTTGATTTGCTCATGCCCTGTGACAAAGGAAATCTGCCCATGGTTACCTGGTCTCTAGTGATTCCAGATGCTTGGGAATGAGGTTAACTCTTAACTATCCTTGAAAAAGGCTTAGCATGCCTGTTAGTTATGCCCTAATTTCTGGTCTTGCCAGCATCCTGCAGACGAAGGGAAGTGTATAAAAGCTGGGTGCTATGCAATGGCAGTCACTATGTTATAACCATTGCTGTGCATGATCTTGAGTGTTGTGTTGCAAGGTCCAGTTGTACATGTTATCCTGCGTACTTCCATGCTTTTTGACTCTCACTGTTGACTTGGTCTGTGCAATGAAAACAATAAATTCACAGAAATAAATAACCCCGAAGGTTCAGAGATCTGAAGCTATTTTTGCGCCATGGTGCACTTTCAGAGTCAACGTCAACGTAGTAATTTTAGCTGACAAGGCGTTAATGTGTTGATAAAGACAGCTGCCAAGCCTTCTCTTCGAGCAGCACTTACAGAGAGAACATGGTGTTTCCAGCTTTGCCCACAACGTGCCAGTATTAAATAACCACCGGCTCTTGGATACCGGCTCCTCCTTCTAAAGTGTCAGGTAAAGGAAGACGTGGGCAGGGGTACCATAGGATGGTGCAGGATTAGGAAGGGCAAATCTAAGTAGGTTAGCTGCTACCCATAGCTATATTAAAGGTCTGCAAACCATTAATTGACAGACGGCCATCAGTGCAAGGCTTTACTGCTGCAGGTATATCTGGAAACTCAGATACCAAAGATCATCCCTGAAACTTTTCTCTCAGTTGTTGATCAATCAGGCATTATAATGGGAATTTTGTAACAGCTGGTGACCATCCAGTCCCTCAAGGCCCAACCTGACATTGAATAAAATCATGGCTAATCTGTGTTGTCTTGTGTCTCATGGTTGGTATATATTTCTAATAGACACAGTACTGCTGGAGGAGGCGATGGCCTAGTGGTATTATTGCTGGACTGTTAATTCAGAGACCCAGATAATGTTCTAGGCACCTGGGTTCAAATCCCACCACAGCAGATGGTGGAATCTGAATTCACTAATATCTGGAATTAAGAATCTAATGATGACCATGAATCCATTGTTGATTGTTCAAAAAACCCATCTGGTTTACTAATGTCCTTTAGGGAAGGAAACTGTCACCCTTCCCTGGTCTGGCCTCCATGTGACTGCAGACCCACAGCAATGTGGTTGACTCTGAACTGCCCTCTAGGCAATTAGGGATGGGTAATAAATGCTGCCTAGCCAGTGATGCCCTCATCTCAAGAACAAATTTTTAAGAAAACGCACTTTAACAGACACTGTATGTCAGTGTGCTTTTAAGAGACACAGCACATCAGCACACTTTTAAGAGACATAGTACATTGATTTACCTTTAACAGATACAGTATGTCAGTGTATTCTAAGGGACAAATATATTGGTGTACCTTTAAGAGATACAGTGTATCTGTATGTTTTCAAGAGACAAAATATATTAGTGCACCTTTAAGAAACACAGTATGTCAATATACATTTAAGGGACATAGTATGTTGATATACATTTAAGAGACATGTTTCGTTTTCCGAAGAAGGGTCCCAACCCGAAGAGTCAACTTTCCTGCTCCTCTGATGCTGCCTGGCCTGCTGTGTACCTCCAGCTCCACACTGTGTTGTCTCTGACTCCAGCATCTGCAGTTCTTACTATATCTAAGAGACATGCTTTTCAGTTTTCATCACGGTATCATAGCACGTGACGTGATGGTATAAAGATCTGACTTCTTGCCTAGGATCACTTAAAGATTAATACGCTAATAGGAGAGTGCTACTCTATGTAGCTGATTAAATAATAACTTAATAAGAGCCAAGAGACACAGGTGTCTGTGAAGTGAATGTTTTATGCATAATGGCTAGCTGTGATAGGCATCTGTTGGATTCTTCCATACCACAACATCCGCACCAAGTTTCTTAAACTCTGGGAGATTACGTGCGCTTTGCCTCACGAGAGGCAAAATCCACATCAATCTGTATCTCATCCACATGGGCCTGCCATTGAAATTTTTATCCACTAGGTATCCAGTGATCTCAGTCTTGAAATCTCCAATTGAACCTCGAGGATATACAATCTCAAATGAGAAAAGAAATACATATTTCTACTACTTTTGAGAGAGATGGGCGAGAGTCATTGAGTAGATATGATCCATTCAATAGTGAGAGTTGTAGCCCAAGAGCTCAGGTGAGAGGTTTCTGCAGTGGCAGAGTGCTGGCACTGTTGGTGTCAAGCAGTAGAAAGAAGGAAGTAGAAAGTACCCTTGTGGAGTGCAGAAGGTCAATGACCTTCTCCCTACGCTGCTGACTGTCCTGCTTCACCTGGGATGTAGCACTGACCCCAGCTGCTCACAGTGTCCAGGCCGATTCGGACTGGTAGTGTGGCTTTCTGTAGTAGTCAAGAGGGAAATGGTTCTGCCATCCTCTCCACCACCCTATCCATCAACACCTTCTGGTCCAAGTCCACGAAATGAGGAGCTTACTTGCCTTTCTTCAGGGCCATGTCTTCAATATTGAGGCTCAAACACTACAGTGTGAGGGAAAGTTCATCAGCATCTGAAATGGTGTTATGTTCATTAGATTAATACATCAATCACTTTATTAACCGGCACCTATGGGACCAGGACTGTGCCTATTGATCAAATATTGTGGATAATCAAGGGGTACACATAATCAGTGTGAAAAACACTAAGTGATAGAAACATTATGCAGGGGGTATACACATTACTGTTACACTTTAACTACAGCATCAGTCACTTGAATAATAATGCAACTTTGCCTTAAATGAAACTAACTAGTAGACAGCCCTTCTACTCGCACTCTCAACTGTCTACACTGACATCATGGTAGATTGCAGGATCTGAGAAGAAATTGACTCAAAATTGAATCAACTGTTGATATTTCATTTATATCATTCAACTAAACAACAGGTATATTTATATTGAGGTAAATAAATTGGCAGCAATAATTCAGTAAGCATCTTGGTATGTGGGGTATATAATTTTTGCCGGTTTATTGAGAGTGCTGGCTCATAAAGTGATGATTAAAACAAAATTTGCTGTACCTGCAATGGGTTGGTTGGAAAGATTGGAAAGGCTAAGCTTGTATCTGCTTGAGTTTATAAGCGTTAGATGCAACTTGAAAAGAATGTATGAAGTGTTGAGGGGCATTGACAGCACAGATATGGAGATGATATTCCCTCTCATGAGAAGATCTAAAAGCGAGGGGTGACTATTTAAAACTCAGGGGTCGCCGACTTAAAATAAAAATGAGGAGACATATTTTTCTCTGAAAGAGATGTGAATCTATAGAGCCCTCTTCCTGAAAATGGAGTGAAAGCAGAGTCCTTGAATATTTTTAAGGCTGAGGTAGATAGATTTTTGTTAAGTAAAGGGGTGAAAGGTTATCAGGGATTGGTGGGAATATGGATTTGAGGTTACAACCAGATCAGTCATGACGTCACTGAATGGTACAGCAGGCTTGGGGGTCTGAATGGCCTGATTTGTAAGTGTGAAGTTGGCCTTTGAAAATAGCACCAGAGCATGCAAGTAAGTACATTGCACTAGCGGCAAGCACTTCCACCTCTCTGGCTGCACCGTTCCCCGAGGATTGTGCCCAAGGCCAGGGAGAAGCAAAAGATTGTGTGTGAAAATTCGCCCTGAACCATAGTGGAGCGTATGCCATGAAATTCATTCGCCATCACACATGAACTGCATATGGGAAAATTCCACCCACAGTGGCAAAATTAGATTGTTTTGGCACTGGAACAAATGATAATTCTTGATCATCTCCAATTTTAATCATTCAACCCTTCCCTGCCCAGATGTGAAGCCATCAACTGCTCTCTCATTCTTTCAGGCACTCTGTTAAATGTAGACCCCTTGATTAAGCTTTTTGGCCACCCACTCTAAATCATTTTTATGTATTTTGGTGTATGATTTTGCTGCTTGATGCTCTTGTGAAACACTCGGGGACTTTTATTATGCTAAAAGCATCTCCAGCGTCAGACCCATGTGGCATAGTCATCTCCAGCCAAGAGATGGTGGACACAGAGAATATGGTGCTAGTGGTGGAAAGAAAGGAGCGTGTTGCCAGGACCCCAGGGACAATATTGGATGGCAGCAACTGGAGGAGCAGAGAGAGTGAAGCGGGAGAGGGAAAGATGAGCTTTTGAAGCAGTTTCAGTTCTGGTAATATCAATTAAATATTATTTTATTCAGTATTTTACCATTTATACAATTTATTCAGTAATTTATTCTGTAATCCAAGACAGCACCAGAACATGGTGACAGAATCCACTTTTCATTGTACCTTGATACAAGTGACAATTTTAAATAAATCTAAATCTAAATATAACTGCAAGTCACTGTAGTTGATATTTTATGCTTCATTTGCTATTATGCCATGCTTTGTTAATTGTTACATGTTTCTGAGGCAAGAATGAGTTCTGTTGAATTCAAGAAGAGAGACAAGCTCAATGCATTGTACCTGGGCAGGATTGGAACTGATGTCCTAGGAGGAGTATTTGCTAGTGCCTGGAGAATGGTGTAAACTAAACTGACAAAAGGATAGGAACTTATACAGGGAGACAGAACTGACAGAAACAAGGGCAAAAACAAAAGACGGAATAGGGAATAAGAAACTAGATAGTCAGAGAATTCAAGGCTAAGAACCAAATCGGGCCACAGTGCAAAATAATGCAAACAGGACTAAGAATGTTAAAAAGCCAAGACTTAAAGCCTTGTGTCTTAAAGCGTGGAGCATTCACATCAAAGTGGATGGACTCATCATGCAAATAGAAATGAGTGGGTTTGATATAGTTGGGATTACAGAGACATTGTTGCAGGGTAATCAGTAATGTGCACTGAATATCCAGTTTTTATGAAGGACAGACAAAAATGATTAGGAGGTTGGGTAGCATTTCTGGTTGGAGAGGAGGATTGATGAAATATTGAGGAAGGAGATTAGCTCCAGTGAAGTGGAATCTGTATGGAAAAAAGTTGTGGGGTTTGGATACAAGCTGCAAAATAGTAGTGGTAATGTTGAGGAAGGCATTAAACAGAAAATTAAGAGATGCAAATCAAAAAGGTAATTATGGATGACCTTAATCTGCACATAAATTGGACAAGTCAAATCAGTAACAATGCTGCAAAGATGCAATTCCTGGAGTATGTGCAGAAAAATTTTTCTGGATCCCCAATATGTGTCCCCAACTCAAGAACAGCTCATCCTAGACTGGGTACTGAGTAATGTAAAAATAATAAATGGCACTTTTTTTTTGAAAGCGATCCGGACCATTACTTGACTAGGATGTAGGGTGTGGCTAGATGCTTTCATCACCTGAAGGGATCTCAGGGGAATTTTCAAAGGTTTTTTTTTTCTCTTATTAGTTTCAGTCTTTTGTCTCTTTCAGGAGTTTAAGAAGCTGTAGAACCTGTAAGGAAATGCCAGTCATGAAGTATCCATCATACTGCATGTGATTTTGGCTTGTGTAGTACATTGAGCCGAATCAGAGAGGTTTAACGAGCCCCAAAGATTGGGATGAATACAGAATGCAGCAAAGGAGGACTAAAAAGGTAATAAAGACAGCGTCCTTCTTAAATCTATCCCCTCTCACTTTCAACCTATGCCTCTAGCATTCAATTCCCCATCCCTGGGAAAAAGACTATATGCATTCATCTCTTCCCCTCATGATTTTATACACCTCAATAAGGTGACCCCTCGATCTCCTATGTTCCAAGCAATGAAGTCCTATCCTGGTCAATCTCTTCCAGAACTCAGGCCTACTAGTCCTGGCATGATCCTCATAAATCTTATTTGCACACTTTCCAGAGTGGTGCGTATATGGAATGGGGTGCAGGAGAAAGTGGTTGAGGCAGGTACAATAGTAACATTAAAAAAACTTTTGATAGTTAAATGGATGGTAAAGGTTTAGAAGTATATGGACGAAATGCAGGCAATGGAAACTAGTTGAATGGGCACCATGGTCAGTATGGACCAGTTTGGGCTGAAGGGCCTGTTTCCATGCTGTATTACTCTATGACTCTTACTCAAAGTAAACTACGACGGCAAGCTAGTGAGGAATATGAAAACTGGCAAGAGCTTTTTTAAATAAGTAAAAAGGAAGACAAGTCAAAGTGAACATAAGCCTCTTTGAAGATGGGAGACAATTATGGGGAAGAGGAAATGATAGAGGAATAAACAAATATCTTGCATGGGTCTTTATGGTGGGAAATACTTTGAACTTCCCATTAATACTAAAGAATCTGGGCGGGAGGGATGTGTGGATTAACTGCCATCATCACCGTTAAAGAAGTAGCATTAGACAAACTAATGGAGCCAAAGGCAAATAAGTCCCCTGTCCCTGAATACTTCCATCCTAGGATCCCAAATGAGGTAGCTACAGAAATATTGGATGCATTGCTTGTAATTTTCCAAAAGTCCTTGGATTCTTGAGAAGAACAGATCATTGGAAAACTGCCAATGTGACATGCCATTCAAAAACGGAACAAGGCACAAAGCAGGGAACTATAGGCCAATTTTCCTGACATCTATTGTCAGAAAAGAATTGGAATTGATTATAAGGAAGTAATAGCAGAACATTTGGAAAATCATAATCTAATCCAGCAAAGGCATGTATTTAGGAAAGGGAACTTGTGCTGACTAATTTATTAGGGTTCTTCGAGAAAGTCTCAAATAGAGTGGGGAACCAGTAGATGTGTTGTATTTGGACTTCCAGAAGGCATTCAACAAGGTACCTCACAAAAGATTATGTCATGAGATGAGCTCTGAGGGAGTTGGATATATTGGCATGGATAGGGAATTGGCTTGTTGACAGAAAATAGCAAGGGGGGTGCTAAGAGGTTCTTTTCCAGTTTGGTGACCTATGACCAGTGGATTCCATAGGGATCAGTGCTGGGATCACAAAATACATTAATGACTTGGAGGAAGGAAGTGAATGTACTGTGGCTAAATCTGAAGATGACGCAAAAGTAGGTGGAAAGGCAGGTTGAGAGAGGGATACAAACAGTTTACAGAGTGATATTGAAAGGTTAAGTAAACAGACAAAAGTTGGCAAATGGAATGTAATGTGGGGAAATGTGAAGTTGCTCACTTTGGAAAGGAGAACAAAAGAGCAGAGTATTATTTAAATTGAGAAAAACTTCGGAAAGCTGCAACAAAAAGGGATTTGAGGGTACTTGGGCACAAAACACTGACAGTTAGCACACAGGTGCAGATGGTAATCAGAAAGGCTAATGAAACATTTGCTCTAACTCCACAGGGGTTGGAATATAAGAGTAGGGAAGTTTACTGTAATTGTATAAGGTGCTGGTGAGACAACATCTGGAATACTGTGAGCAGTTTTGGTCCCCTTATTTCAGAGAAAAATAATATTTCATTGGAGGCAGTTCAGAGAAGGTTCACTAAGATGATCCCAGTATGGAGTGACAGTGTTATGAGCTAAATGAAAAACAGGACTCCACACAGGAGCTTAAAGGAATGAGAAGTGATCTCATTGCAACATATAGGATTCTTAAGGGGCTTTTCATGTTAAATGCTGAGAGAATTTTCCCCTCATGGGAGATTCTACGACCACCGGGTATAGTCTCAGAATTAAGGGACACCAATTTATGACTGAGGTGAGGACGAATTCCTTCTCTCAGAGGATTGTGAGTCTGTGGATTCCTTGCCACAGAGAGCTGTGCAGGAAGAGCCCTTATGTATATTAAAGATTGAAATTGATAGATTCTTGATCAATCAAGGAATCAGGATTATGGGGAAAGAATGGGAACGTGGAACTGAGGAATGTTGGATCAGCAATGATCCAAATGGCCTGCTCTTGTTCCTATTTCTTATGGCTTTGACCAACAATGATTGTCAATTGCCATCTTGCCGCTGCCTAGCAAGGATCTCACCAGGCTGCTTGTGGAAAGGGTAAATAATAGAGCGAGACAATCTCAACACTGACGTTGGCCTCAACACATTCACCACCTGATTCTGCCCCCTTCATGCCGTGGTGCACATTGCTCAGACACTGTCAACATTCTGGCCCTGTATTTTTAACCCTACTAAACCCCGAGAAGGGCAAGGCAATTTTATTGGATCTGTGTACAGCAGTAAACACGCTAATGCTTTCCGTCTCTCACCCACAGCTGGGTATCCTGAAACTCCAAAACTGAAATCGGCTTGAGTCTAGAATTGAGCTTTGTTTCATACAGATGAACAACCAGACTTCTTCGTTTGGAAAGTGAAAAAATAACTGTTACTTTGGATACTGTAGAGGTGTCTTTTCCTAAGAAAAATGTGTGGAGGTTTGATTTCAAAAGATCAAAACAGCCCTGAGCGCATACTCCTTTCTTAATGATGGTGCTGCTAGAATGAATATTACTGGATTGGCTCTGATTTGCAGTGCTTCCCGATCACTCTCAATGCTGCTGTAAAAGATGCCAGATGCAGAATTTGGCGATATAGCACTTAATGATCATGGTGATGAAGCACAATGCAATGACTCAATGCCGTGTTAAAATTGACATGACAACTTTATTCAGAGAAGAAGAAAGGCCTGAAAGTAAAGCAAATTGAAGTTCAGTAGATTTTTAAAAAATTCATTCATGGGTTGCCACTGGCTGGGCCAGCTCTTATGACCAATCTCTGGTTTCCCTGGAGGTGATGGTGCTGGTGGTGAGCTGCCTTCTTGAGCCGCTGCTGGCCATGTGCTGTAGGTAGATGCACAATACTATGAGGGAGGCAGTTCCAAGATTTAGATTCAGCAAAGTTGAAGTAACGTCAATGTATTTTCATGTCAGGATGCTGAGTAACTTGGAGGGTGATCTTGAAGGTCGTGGTGTTCCCATGTATCTGATGCTCTTGTCCTTCTAGATGGAAGTGGTTGTGTCTTTGGAAGGCGCTGTCTGAGGAGCACTGGGGGATTTCTGCAGTGGATGTTGTAGGTGATACACACTGCTGCTACTGAGCATCGGTGGTGGAGAGAGTGGATGCTCCTGGTTGTTCAGTCCTGGATGGTGTCAAGCATCTTGCACTCAAGAAGGCATCTTAAAGTGTAACCCTTTTTGGGGCTCCTCAAGGTAAAGGTCACTTTCAACACTACTCCCGGGTCAGGCTCACCCCATGGTCAAACCTTTGGCTGAACTCCAGGCATAAAACATTAACTTTCCAACACTGCTTCAAAGTCCTTTAACCTTGAAATTCCTTCTCTCCTCCAGTCTCAATTTCCCCTCTTTCCTCCAGTCTCCATTTCCCATCTGTCCTCCAGCCTCCATGTCCCCTCTCTCCTCCAGTCTCCATTTCTCCTCTGTCCTCCAACCTCCATGTCCCTTCTCTCCTCCAGCCTCCATTTCTCCTCTGTCCTCCAACCTCCATGTCCCTTCTCTCCTCCAGTCTCCATTTCTCCTCTGTCCTCCAACCTCTATATCCTCTCTCCTCCAGTCTCCATTTCCCCTCTGTCCTGCAGCCTTCATGTCCTTTCTCTCCTTTGGTCTCCATTTCCCCTCTGTCCTGCAGCTTCCATGTCCCCTCTCTCCTCCAGTCTCCATTTCGCCTCTGTCCTCCAACCTCCATTTCCCCTCTGTCCTGCAGCCTCCATATCCCCTGTCTAGCTTTGAAGTCCTCTCTCGCCGCCATCCCACCTTCCTAATTTTTAGGGACTATCTCAAAGATCCATGCCCCCAGCCACTTGCCCTTCTGCCTGTCAGTTTGATCAACAGGAAATGGACCAAGATGATGCTTGTGCATTTTGCCATTAATAGTCATAGGACAAGCACATGTCTGGCCCTTTGCCTGTGTTTGAACTACCCCACTTTCTCCCTTTACTCACATGTCACATTTCCCTACCTTTGCCCCAAACTTACCCAACGTCACGCCTTTTTCACCATCCTCTCACTCTCCGTATCACATTCCTCTGTCAAATTCTACCCTTCAGTGTACTGTCCAACATCCCAAGCTCCTTTCCATCCAGGCCATTCCCTTGACAATTATCCACCACTCTGCCTCAAGCTTTTGTGAAAATTATTAGATTCCACTAGAGAGGAAGAAAACAACAAACAGCTCCTGTTCTTAGACGTAATGGTAAAGAGACTGACCAACGATGTTTTCTGGACCTGGGTACACAAGAAGGCCACACACACGGACGAAATTCTTAACTTCAGTAGTAACCACCCCACCATATACAAACAGAGCTGCATCAAGATACTTCTTGAATGAGCCATGTCACACTGCAATACACCAGAACACCAGAGAATGGAAAAGTAACACCTACACAAAGTTTTCACTGACAATGGATACCCAAGAAGTTTTGTCCGTAGAATCCTACAAAACAAAACGACAGTCAGAGGATATGGTACAACAGAAGACAATAGCAACACTACCCACATCAAAAATATATCGGAAATGTCTACCAGAAGCCTAAGTCCGCATAAGATCATGATTGCACCCAAACCAACTGTGCCAAATGTTATTAAAGACTAAAGACACTATACCGACAGTAAACAAGACCAACATGATATGCAGAATCCTATGCAGCAAGTAAAATAAACACTACACTGGACAAACAGGGAGGAAACTGACGACCAGGTCACACAAATACCAGTTGGCAGTAAAAGGACACGACCAATATTCACTTTTCTCAATACACACAGATAATGAGGGCCATCAGTTTGACTGGGACAAAGTGACCATACTAGGACAAGTGAACACTAGACATGCAAAGGAATTTCTGGAAGCCTCATTCTCAACACAGGACTCTGTTAACAAACATAGAAATAGACCCTGTACGCAGACCGCTGCTAAAACAACAAAACCAGAAGTGACAAGACCATCACACCAGAGGATCATATAAATGCGGTAGGAAGCAGAACACCAACGTTTCAATTAGAGGTCTCACTGATGATGTTGCCTCAAAAGGTACTGAAACTTCTGCACATCACAGAACAACTGGCTTGGTGAGCTAACGGACAATTGCATCCACAACCTGAGCTACAAATTTGCGCTAAGACCTTATTAAAACAATCCCTAAAATCTATTAACAGCAAAAGTTCAATTTTCCTTTCCTAAGTAATACTTTTCAGTATATAATCCATGCCTGTCAACAGTTCAGCAGTGATTTTACTCAAATAGCTACGTGTAAATCTGGAGTACGATAATTGCAAGACATTCAACCAAGGGAGCCATCATAACTTCTCCAATTCGCTCTGAAGGAAGGACTGGACTGTTACAGGGTCCAGCAGATATTGCTACTGTCCAATCAGGATTGAGAATCTGCCTGAATGAGGAAGTAGGAGACAGATCTGGGAATATTGTGCTCCCAATAGTCTCTGTAGCAATGTAGATCCTATTCACATCATCTCCTCCAAGATGAGAATGGATAACTTAATGCAGAGTGGAGATCAATCCTTTCTGAATCAATAGAGAAATGTGACATTGGTTTGGAATGCACTTTAATAAATGTTGGCCTTGCTGGTGATGCCCACATCTTATAATAGAACAAAGAAAAAAGACCAAAAAAAATGTATTAACTAATTAGCTTTGGAGAGTACCAAAATGCTTGCATTGGTGGTTAATTATTTTGAAGTAAAATGAGGATTGAACTTCAAAGAAAAATGAGAAAATGGCATTTGTCCTTCATGACTCATGTCACATTGATCACTTCATGTTCTGGGAAATTGGACATTTCCGAGCCACCTTTTCCTGTGATTGAAACGGCAAGTCAAAATCCTGGAACTCCCTTTTCCCAAAAGCTGGCAGTGCCTCACCACCTTCTCTGGGTATTTAGGGGTGGGGGTGGGCATAAAATGCTACCTTGGTCAGTAACATTTATATCACGTAAACAACTAAAAAAAAGGGCTTAGAAATGTAGGAAATCTTTTTAGTTGCTAAAAGGAACATTACGATCTGATTTGTAGTGTGGTAAATATAAATGTAATTGATTGAATGTGGAAAAATTACCTCTGTGAAATGGAGTGATGTTGACGTAGTGGCAAAGTCATTGACCTAATAGCCCAGCGCCCCAGGCTAATTCCCTGGAGGTGCGAGTTCGAATCTCACAATAACAGATGATTAAAGTTTGAATTAAATTAAAATAAACAAAACAGTACCGTTGTTTAAAATACCTGTCTAGTTCATTAATGCCCTTTTAGAAAATCCTTACCTGGCCTGGCTTACATGTGACTCCAGACTCACAGCAATGTGGTTGACTCTTAATGGCCAATGACCCCTAAATCTCATAAATGAATTGAAAAAAAATTAAAATGCAGCAGACTGGTGTAAAAATCTGTTTGGCTCACCTTTTAGAGAAGGAAACCTGTTAGGCTGATCCTGTAACCCAAGCATAATGTTAGCTCTGCAGCAATGCTTTTGACTCGTAATGCCTTTTGATCTGGCTTGGACTATGAACGCCTCAAAAGCAACTATGTATTGGCAAGAGACGTTAGTCTAGCCAGTGCTGCCCACACCCTGTGAATGATTTAAAGAAAAGTTTCTTCATACACTAATAATAAAAGCAAAATGCTGCGAATGCTGGGAATCTCAAAGTTCCGAACAAGAGTCATACCAGACTCGTAATATTAACTCTCTTTCTCTCTCCACAGTGTGGCCAGACCTATTGAGTTTCTCCAGCATTCTCCATGTTTGTTTCTTCAAGCATTAGTCTCTTAGTGAGCATTTCCAAATAGGAACATAGAAACAGGAGTGGACCATTCAGCCCCTCAAACCTGTTCCACCATTCAATGAGATCATGCATGATCTGTGGCCTGACTCTATTCTACCCGTCTTTGGCCAAAATCCCTTAATATTTTTTCTTAACAAAAAATGTATCTACTCAGATTTAAGATTAACAACTGATCCAGTATATGCTGCCATTTGTGGAAGCGTTCCAAATATCTACCACTCTTCCTGTAGATTCCTAACATCTCTCCTGAATGGTTTGACACTAATTTTTAAACTGTATCCCCAAGTTCTATAAATGTTAACCAGTGGAAATAGTTTATCTTTATCTATCCTGTCTTTTCCTGTTACTATCTTGAAGACTTTCATCATTCACCCCTTAACCAAAATTCTAAAGAAAACAGGCTGATTCGTATAATCTCTCCTCATAAGTTAATCTCTGAAGTCTAGGTATTATTCATCTAAACCTACATTGTGCTTCCTCCAATGTTAGTATCTCTTTCCTAAGATGTGGTACCCAGA
This sequence comes from Ginglymostoma cirratum, assembly GCA_024137785.1. Taxonomy (NCBI): domain Eukaryota; kingdom Metazoa; phylum Chordata; class Chondrichthyes; order Orectolobiformes; family Ginglymostomatidae; genus Ginglymostoma; species Ginglymostoma cirratum. The sequence goes on from JAHRHZ010000288.1 coordinate 1,964,292, forward strand.
TCTGCTCACAGTCCTCTAAGTGGAAAGTCACAGAAAATGTACTTGGATTGAGAACTTAGTTTTTTGATCTTGGACTTATTTTTGGTAATATAAAAATTAAGAAGAATTTCTGAAATTGCAGTGGATTTAAGGGTCTGGCATGACTCAATGGGTCTTCCAATCTCTTCTGTCAGGCAGAAGATTTAAAAACTTAAACACACGTACCAAAAGATTCAAGAACAGCTTCTTCCCCACTGTTATTAGACTTCTGAATGGACCTCGCAAATTTTAAATTTAATGTTGATCTCGCGCTTTGTGCAAATTTGGGCAGTTGTAACATTGTATTCTTCACCCTGTTCTATTACCCTAATACACTTTATATAGTATGATCTGCCTGTACTGTATGCAAAACAAAACTTTTCACTGTACCTAGGCACATGTGGCAATAATAAATCAAACCAATTAAAAAATCAAACTAACGCACCGATCTCAGAAGGGTACCATAGCTCAGAAAGGTAGCTAGATTCCATCATGACAGGTAATGTTCATTTGAACAATCGTCAGTTGCTCATTCAGTCACCCAGTCAATTAACGTAACATTAACATAAGTAATTAACCCAGACGATATGTAATCTGAGATATTTTATCAGCATATATAGTCAGTGTTGTTATTAAATGTCAAGACATCTGTCTCAATAAGAATCTAGTCTTTGTGGTTTCTGTTACATGAAATAATATCAAGAGAACCTCAGACTGTATTGTGCTAACAGTGGTGTTTTCCCCAAGGAAAGTGCATCATTTAGCACTCTCACTTCTGAGTGAGTAGACTGAGTATAACAATCTTGGTTGACACTCCCAATGCAGTTGTTGTAGCTGGTCTGAGGTAGATTACCTTATTTTGAGAAAGAGCCGGGGAGTTCTCCTCAGTGTTCAGGCCAATATTTTTTCCTTAGCCACAATCACAAAAGTAAGGCCTGAATTGGCAAATATCATGTTGTTGCTTGTGGGAGATTAATGTGCACAAACTAGCCACTGCATTACTACAGTGACTATGCTTCAAATGGACTGCATTAGCTTTAAACTACTTTGAGATGACCTGAGGTTGAGAATCTTGTTTTAGACATTCAAGTTCTTCTGTTCACTTTTCTCTATGTGCTAGACTTGACATCCTTTTAATAACCACTGAGACCAACCATGCATTGCACCTGGATAGAGTTGGATCATGGAAGCAGGATGAGGCTATTCTGCCCCTTAAACATGTTTTGTAATTCAATTAGGTTGTGGCTTTTCTGCAGCACAATTTCATTTGAGAACTTTTTATCCCATGTTCCCTGATGTCCTCACCAACAAAAAAGTACATTCGATGTGAAATATCTCCACAGAAACTGGCATCTGTCACCAAATCACCCTTTATTTACACATGAACAGTCATTGACTGTAGCATTGCCTCATTTAGAGTCAACTACCAGAGAGTCAGCATCTCTGACACCGTCCTTTTTATCTGTCAGTCAGGGCTCCCTGATTGGACCAGATTAACACTCCCAATCAAGGAACTCATATTCTATGATGCCTAGCTGGATGGCCTCATTACAACCATTACAGACTGAAATCTTGAAAATGTCAGTTGGGTCAATATCAACAACAACCACATCTTGCAACTTTCAAACAGATAATTATCCCAACATGCACCAGCACATCATTATCAAATGAAATTCGACACTAAACCACGTAATGCGGTGCCAGAACAGATGATCAAAAACTTGGTCGAACGATAGTTTTTAAGGAGCAACTTAAAGGAAGTGAGGTACAGCAACGGTTTAAGCTTGAAATTCCAGAGTTTAGAATCTTGGCGACAGAAGGCGTGGCCCCCATTCATGGACCACAGGAAGTCAGGGATGTCCCCGAGTCTTTTGGGAGAGCGAAATACAAATTTAGAGAAAACGAGGGACAAGTACATTTCCTAAGACTTTCCCAAGCGTTAGCAATCGAATCAAAACTATGACAAAGAACAGACACAGTTGGATGTTAATTGAATTCATTTGAAGTAGCTTCTGAGCTGAAGAACAGTTGCCATGATTCTTAAATACAAAGTTCTGGGATTCACTGGAACATTTTCCTTATATCAACTCTTAGTTGCTACTGCATCACAGTTTTATAAAGCGACCGTCGAAACACAACAGCTGGCTTTGATGTAATGTATTGGCAAGTGTCAAGTCATACAAGTACCGAGAATGACCATGAGGTGGAGTAATATTCCCTGCTTTGTCTCTCTGTGTAATCCCTATCTGCACAGCTCACACCGAGTCATGTCAATAACTAGAACTGTACAGACTGGCAGATTCCCTTCCAGATAAATTGATGATGGGAGATGAATCTACATTTGAACAGTTTTCTTGCCAGGTAACATCTGGATAGAAGAGCGATCGCAATGCTCTCAAGTTGGACCAATTTTACAGTGATGTTTTGTCTTGTCCAAAACAAAAGTAGCATGTTTAAAGTATGCAAATCAGAGTCAATGCAAATACCAGTCACAACTCCCTGATTGTTAGATATGAGTACACATAGTTGGAATAGGCACTGCTCAATGGTCTAACCAATATACCGAAAGGAGATGACAGCTGACACTCGGGAATGTTGTGGTGTAGTGGTGATGTCACTTAGTATTCCCAGGCTATTGTTTTAGGGGTGTTGGTTCAAACCCCCAACTCCATCTTAAGAAGTCTCTCTTTGTTCTTGGCAATAAGCCTGAAGAAAGCCAATTTATCCTTCCTTCAGCAGTTACTATAATTTCAATGAATAAGCCAAAGCGAACCAGCTACCTCTTGCAAACCAGTGGAAGTAACATTCGGACCAGCATAATAATCATCTCAGCAACCCTTGTGAACAGGAACCATTGAATTGCTTTCCCAGTTTTTTTCTTTGATCACAACTCATATTTTTCCCCTGCGTGTGAGTGTCTATGCGTGTGTGTGTGCGTGTGTCTGTGTGTGTGTGCCTGTGTCTGTGTGTGTATGTCTGTGTCTGTGCTCTGTGTGTGTATGTAAGGGGGAGTTTATAAGCAGATTAGAATTATGCACTTTTGGTTCATAGCTGTTTATTCAGCATAAACTATTTGTAAAAAAATACAATTTTGTTAAGTACAGAAACCCGGTCCATACATTCTGTCAACATGACAAAAGACAGGTAAATTGGGGATTTATATGCATTTTTAAATTTTTTAACTTTTTGATTGGGAAAGTCATATTCACAGAGATAATCATGAGGAAGAATTCATAAAACGTATTCAGGACTGTATCCTAGAATAATATGTTATGGATCTAATCAGAGTTCAGCCTCTGGATATGGTGATGTGTAATGAATCAGATTTAGTAAATGATCTCAGAGTAAAAGATCCCTTAGAAACAGTGACCATTAAATCGTGGTCAAATTTAGCATTCAGTTTGAGAGAGAGAAGTTTGAGTTGCAAACAACTGTGGTAAACTTAAATAAGGGTAAGAGTTGGATTAAGGGCAGAATTGGCTGGAGTGGATTGGGAAAGGAGTTTAGCAACAAAGATGATTGAGGAACAATGGCAGACATTTAAGAAAATAGTTCATAGCTGACAGCAAAGACATATCCCAGTGAAGAAAAAAGAAAAAAGATTCAAGGAAGATGATAAGCCAAGCATGGTTAGTCAAGGAAGTTAACGATAGGCCAAATTAAAAAGAAAACGCATACAATGTGGCAAAGGTTAGTAGTAAGACAGAGGATTGGGAGAGTTTTAAAGGCCAAAAGTATGACCAGAAAGAAAGGGAGTGAATAAACTTTGATGGTAAAAGCACAAATTATGTCAAGCTGGACAGCAAGAGCTTCTTTAAACACATGTGAAAGAGAGAGGCCAAAAAATATAAGCCCGTTAGAGAATGATGTGAGGGAATTAATAATGGGGAAACAGGAAATGGTACAGAAGTTGGAAAATGTAATTCATATCGGTCTTCCGTATGGAGAAAACTGATAACATTCCAACAATATTTAATAACCCAGGGCAAGAAGTAAGGTTACATTAACTGTTACTGGAGAAAAAGTGCGAGGGAAACTAATGGGGCTGAAGACCAATAAGACCTTAGAGCTGATGGGATGCAGCCTGGGAGATTAAAGGAAGTGGTTACAGAGATAATGGATGCACTGGCAAAAAAGTCCTTAGATTCTGGAAAAGTGCTGGAGGATTTGAAAACTTCCGAAGTTTTGATTTTGATATAGTGCCCTAGAAGGGGCTGTTTCATTACAATTATTTTTGACTTCTTGTTTCAGTAAGAGAGTCGAGGGCGCTTTACTCTATATTGAACCCCGTGCTTTTCCTCTCCCAGGAGTATTTGATAGAGATGATGTCAAGGGGGACTTTATTTTCTGTTTCCTTTCAGATCATGTCATTAGATCATAGAATCCCTACAGTGTGGAAACAGGCCCTTCGGCCCAACAAGTCCACACAAGTCAGTTTTAAAAGAATAGAGGATTGGCTAACTAATAGAAAACAGAGAGTTGGGATAGGATGGGCATTTTCAGGATTGCAACCTGTAAATGATGGACTGCCACAGGGATCAGTGCTGAGGAACAATTATTTGCAATATATATTGGTGACTTGGATGAGGAACGTGAATGTACTATCGTAAAATTTTGTATGTCACAAAAATAGTTATGAAGGCAGGTGGTGAGGACGACACAAAGAATCTGTAGAGGGATAAAGACAAGTTAAGTGCGTGAGCAAAATTTTGGCAGATGGAATCTAATGTGAGGTCATGTACTTTTGCAGGAAGAATGGAGAGACTGAATATTATTTAACTGAAGAAGGACTGTAGAAAGTTACAACGCAAAGGGATTTAGGAGTCCTCACGCATAAATCATAAAAAGCTCACTTGCAAGTTCAGCAGGTAATATGGAAAGCAAATAGAATGTTGTCCTCTATTCCAAAGGGAAAAATCAGGAATTCTTACTGAAGTTACATATTGCAGTAATCAAACTACACTTAAAATACTTTGAAGAGTTTGAACCCCTTGTCAATAGAAAATTGTACTTGCTATGGTGACAGTCCAGACAAATTTCATGAGGTTGATCCTGGGTATGGAGAGATTGTCTCATGAGGAAAGTTTGTGGAGGCTGGGCCTTTACTCATTGGATCTTTGAATAATGAGAGCAGAACTTGTTGAATCATCAACAATTCTTCGGGGCTTGACAGGATCAATGGTGAGAGGTTGTTTCCAGTGTGGAAGAGTCAAGGACTAGAGACCATAATCTCAGAATAAGGGCTCACCCATTCAAAACAGAAAAGAAGCATAATTTCTTCTTCTTAAGGGAGTGAATCAATGGAATTCTTTACCACAGAGGGCTGTCAAGACTAGGTCACTAAATCTGTTCAAGGCTGAGATAGACTTATTTTTAATCAGTCAGGGAATCAAGGGAAAAGGCAGGAAAGCTGAGCTGAGGATTGTCAAATGAATCATGATCCTATTGAAAGGTACAGCAGACTCAATGGGCTATATTTTTTTCTACATCTTAATTTCCCCGAAGGCAGTTAAGAGTCAATCACATTGCTGTGGGTCTGGAGTCACATGTAGGTCAGACCAAGGTAAGGAGAGCAGAATTCCTTCCCTAAAGGACGTTAGTGAACGTGATGGGTTTTGTGTTGCAATAATCAACAATGATTACATGTTGACCACTAATCTCTTTTTTTTTGATTACAGATTTTTAATGAATTCAAATTCCAATGCTCCCAGAACAGAGCTCTATCGTTTGGAGCTCTGGATTGCTAATTCAATGACATTATAGTATAATGTCAGTACATCACCAGCTCCCCAAACTTGGCCTTCAAAAATCCAAAACCGATGATGAGCAAAACTGGGATCCAATGGACAAACTTGCTCTATCAGGTCAAAGTCTGAGCGACTCCTGAATCCAATTCAGAATCTAAATTCCAAAATGACCAAGATTAATTGAAATCAGGGGAGTTGTCAATTTCCTTAATGAAGAGCCATCAGTTGAATTAGCAGCAATTGTCGATTGTTCCTGTGATGTGGCTTGTGCTGTGTGACTCACAGAGATAATGTACAACTTCTCTGGAATATTGGAAGGATCAGAAATCAATTACATGTGGTAAATTCATTCAGTGTGGTTAGTAGCTGGAAATCCATGCACGTGACAACAGAACCCAAGTATGTCACCAGGGGTAATTCTTCGAATTAGCTGGAAGGCCTTTCAGGAAATCAATATGTTTTTTATTGAAAGCCAGCAACCTCTTTAACTGAGCTTTGCTTCATTCAACTCAGTCTCATTTGGCTTCCACTAATCAATTAACCTTTCAACAATTTACAGGAAGTTTTAGCACTCAGTGGGGTCTCTCTTCCTCAGAGACTGGAGGTCTGTTCTATCAACGTGCACAGGAAGTGAACTTTGCATCCTCCTGTAACTGCTCCCAAGGCTGTATCAGATGATGCTGGGACTTACTGAATGGTTTAAACAACCAGGAGGAATTGTAGCTACACCCACATTGGTGTTGGACAGCATTCATGTGTAGGGAAGACCAGGTGCGAAACATGTACAGGTTACTGCCTCTGAACCTTTTGACATTTAAGTGCCAATCTGTCAGTTGCATACACTGTCAGCATTTTGGCCAGAACTTTACAGGACCTTTTGGGAGTATTACCGAGGTGGGAAGGCTGGCAAAATAGTCTCAGGAGTTTTCAGGTGGCAATGGCCTCGTGGTAATATTACTAGCCCATTAATCCAGAAACTCAGCAAATGTTCTGGAGGTCTGGGTTCAAATCCTCCTGTGGCAGATGGCGGAATTTGAATCCAATTTACAGAACCTGGAATTAAGGGTCTAATGATGGCTGTGAAACAATTGTTGGGAAAATCCCATCCAGTTCACTAATGCCCTTTCAGGAACAAAACTTACCATCTTTACCTGGTCTGGCCTACCTGTGACTTCAGACCCACAGCAATGCGGTTGATTCTTAACTGCCTTCTGGGCAATTCAGGATGGGTAATAAATGCTGGCTTAGCCAAAAATAGCCACATCCTGTGTGTGTATTGAAGATGCTCAATGCCATCATGCCAATTCGCTAGTGCCAGAAAGATAGAAGACAGCTTATCTACCTGGAGACCAATAGAACCACTTAATTGGTCAGTTAAGGACGTCTATGGCATTTTACTGGCTGTTGAGGGCTTGATTGTCATGAAAAATTAGGTCAGGTAGAGAACGCTCCATGATCCAGATTGACGTGGCCACAAGGGCTGGTACAAATCAGTCAAAAGAAGGGCTGAAAATTCAAAGATGAGGCTGCAGGCAACCTTATTATCACATGCACATGTCAGGCATTCAAAATGTGGTAAAAACCAAAAGAACTGCGGATACTGTAAATCAGGAACAAAAACAATGTTGCTGGAAAAGTTCAGCGAGTCTGGCAGCATCTGTGGAGGAGAAAACAGAGTTAACGTTTCGGG
>JAHRHZ010000288.1:1972146-1988532 GCA_024137785.1 Ginglymostoma cirratum
TGGATGAACACAGCAGGCCAAGCAGCATCAGAGGAGCAGGAAAGCTGGTGTTTTGGGTCTGGACCCTTCTTCAGAAATGTCAGCTTTCCTGCTCCTCTGATGTTGCTTGGCCTGCTGTGTTCATCCAGCTCTACACCTTGTTGTGCAAGTAAATTCTGCGGGAGGGGAATGGAAGGTATCAATTTCTGCAAGGAGGAAAACTAGAATTCCATTTTTATTTCCATCAAGGTAAGGATCTGTGCCCTTTTATTTCTTTTTAACATAAATTTCGGAAGTAATGTGAGAAGTCTCGGCCAGATTGTTACTGTGAATATTTTACAGCAGTCATACTTCCTCAGTATACCCAGTTATCCACACAGTATTGTTGCTGGGTCTTGGCCAAGTAGCAGACTATGAAAATGACCGGGTGGAGATAATTATAACCTGACCTCGAGGATACCACAAGCCAAGAATACAAGGGCCTAATCATGAGGCCGGGGCTGCCCAAACAGTTGCTGAGTTGGAACTGACCCACGGTCACGCGAGGGGTTGTAGACAGACATATTTCTTGGCTTTTTATGTTTGTGGACGCACCACAGATACAATTGGCAGCCAACTACCTCCTGCCCAATTCCCACAAGCAGGAAGTGAATAGTTTTTCCTTTATCTTTAAATATTTATCCAACTTCCTTCCCTGGATGTTGTCTTTGAATCATTCCCCCATTGACCTTTCAGGCAGAATATTCTAGATCACAAGGACATGCTGAGGAGGCATTGGCTATTAATTGGCTATTAACTACACCCTTTTGATCATCTTCCTGCTTGTAGGGACTGTGTCTCCCCATCAAAACCCTTGCAGACTTTTGAACACTTCCACTAAATCTTTTCAAATTCTTTCACAGGATGTGGGCATCGTTGTTTGTGCCCACTCTTGTTGCCGATCCCTAACTGCCCTCGAACTGAGTGGCTTGCAAGGCCTTTGCAGTGGGCAGTTGAGGGTCAATCACATTGCTGTGGGTCTGAAGTCACAAGTAAGGATGGCAGATTTTCTGTTCTGAGGAAGGGTTACCGGACCCGAAACATTAACTCTGTTTTCTCCTCCACAGATGCTGCCAGACCTGCTGAGCTTTTCCAGCAACTTTGTTTTTGTGGCAGATTTTCTTCTCTAAAAGGCATTGGTGAACCGGAGGGGTGTTTCATCATACTGGTACTGAGACTAATTTTATAGTGCCAGCTGTATTCATTGAATTTAAACTCCACTGTCTACTGTGCGGGACTTAAACCCACGTCTCCAGAGGATTACCCGGAGTTCGAGATTGCGAGTTCAGTGACATTACCACAGTGCCACCACCATGCCATGCCCTACTGTAAGGCCAACTCCAAATTGGTCAGTTAAAAACAACCAAAGAGCTGCAGATGCTGGAAACAAGAAACAAAAACAGAAATGGCTGGAAAAACTCAGTAGGTCTGGCAGCATCTCTGGAGAGAAAGCAGAGTTAAGGTTTTGGGTCCGGTGACGGCAAGGAAGTTCTAGTTCTGAGGAAGGGTCACCGGACCCAAAACATTAACCGTGATTTCTCTCCACAGATGCTGCCGGATCTGCTGAGCTTTTCCAACAACTTCCGTTTTTGTTTCAAACTCATCAGTCTCTGCAGTGGTCTTGGCTCGATAGTAGTCCATTGTGAGTCAGAAAGGTGCAGAATCAGACGCCAGTGTGGAGGTCTGAGGCTTCTGGTGCAATGCTGAGGGTGTGTTACATTGTTGGAGGTGCATTGATGGTGGTTGCTGAAGATCCGACTCCCCTTCTTTCAAAGAACAGCAACTAAGGATCTACCACAGATCAGTGTGAGATGATGCAATTGGCCAGGGCAAACAAGGCAAGAGAATATATGATGCACAGCAGGACCTTGTGAAGTACCAAGGATCAGAGGGACATTTTCACATGAAAAATGAGGTGCTGTTCTTCCAGGTTGCGCTGAGCCTAACTGAAGCACTGCAGCAAGCCTGAGACGGAGACATTGGCCAAGGAACACAGTGGTGTGTTGAAGTGGCAAGCGGTGAAGCTCAGCACAAGCTGGAAGAACAGTACCTCATTTACCACTTGGGAACCCAGCAGCCTTCTGGAGTTGAACAAATTTTGGGCCTGAGCACTTTCTCCCATGTCCTTACCCCAAACCCCACATACCATCACATGGACTACTACCGCAAACAACCCATTGTCAGCCACTAATGGTCCCCATTAGTAGCTACTGATTTTCCCAGACTGACCCTTAGCCATTCCTTTGTCTCCCTGATTGATTTCCTTTCTCTCTCTCTCACCTCCATCTCCACCTGTGATTTACTCTTTCTTCCTTACCCAGCCCATCTTCAGCATATGTAAGAACCCTTTCCTAGCTACAAACAGTTCTGAAGAAGGATCACTGCACCTGAAACTTTAACTCTGTTTTCTCTCCACTGATGCTGCCAGACCTGCAGAGTTTTACCAGCAATTTCTGACTTAGTGTTTCTTCCCCTTCTGCCCACAATCCAAATTGCATAGAACATAGAACATTACAGCGTAGTACAGGCCCTTCAGCCCTCGATGTTGCGCTGACCTGTGAAACCAATCTGAAGCCCATCTAACCTACACTATTCCATTATCATCCATATGTTTATCCAATGACCATTTAAATGCCCTTAAAGTTGGCGAGTCTACAACTGCTGCAGGCAAGGCATTCCGTGCCCTTACTAATCTCTGAGTAAAGAATCTACCTCTGACATCTGTCCTATATCTATCACCCCTCAATTTAAAGCTATGACCCTAGTGCTAGCCATCACCATCCGAGGAAAAAGGCTCTCACAGTCCACCCTATCCAATCCTCTGATCATCTTGTATGTCTCTATTAAGTCACCTCTTAACCTTCTTCTCTCTAATGAAAACAGCCTCAAGTCCCTCTGCCTTTCCTCATAAGACCTTTCCTCCATACCAGGCAACATCCTGGTAAATCTCCTCTGCATCCTTTCCAATGCTTCCACATCCTTCCTATAATGCGGCGACCAGAACTGTACGCACTATTCCAAGTGCGGCCGCACCAGAGTTTTGTACAGCTGCAACATGACCTCATGGCTCCGAAACTCAATCCCTCTACCAATAAAACCTAACACACCATACGCCTTCTTAGCAACCCTATCAACCTGGGTGGCAACTTTCAGGGATCTATGCACATGGACACCGAGAACTCTCTGCTCGTCCACACTACCAAGAATCTTACCATCAGCCCAGTACTCTGTATTCCTGTTACTCCTTCCAAAGTGAATCACCTCACACTTTTCCGCATTAAACTCCATTTGCCACCTTTCCGCCCAGTTCTACAGCTTATCTATGTCCCTCTGTAACCTGCAACATTCTTCCGCACTATCCACAACTCCACCGACTTTAGTGTCATCCGCAAATTTACTAACCCATCCTTCTACGCCCTCATCCAGGTCATTTATAAAAATGACAAACAGCTGTGGCCCCAAAACAGATCCTTGTGGTACACCACTAGTAACTGAACTTCAGGATGAACATTTCCCATCAACCACCACCCTCTGTCTTCTTCCAGCTAGTCAATTTCTGATCCAAACCATTAAATCACCTCAATCCCATGCCTCCGAATTTTCTGCAATAGCCTACTGTGGGGAACCTTATCAAATGCTTTACTGAAATCCATATACATCACACCAACCGCTTTACCCTCATCCACATTTAGTGACCTTCTCAAAGAACTCAATAAGGTTTGTGAGGCACGACCTACCCTTCACAAAACCGTGTTGACTATCCCTAATCAAATTATTCCTTTCTAGATGATTATAAATCCTATCTTTTATAATCCTTGCCAACACTTTACCCACAACCGAAGTAAGGCTCACTGGTCTATAATTACCAGGGTTGTCTCTACTCCCCTTCTTGAACAAGGGGACAACATTTGCTATCCTCCAGTCTTCTGGCACTATTCCTGTAGACAATGACGACATGAAGCTCAAAGCCAAAGGCTCTGCAATCTCCTCCCTAGCTTCCCAGAGAATACTAGGATAGATCTCATGCAGCCCAGGGGACTTATCTATTTTCACACTTTCCAGAATTGCTAACACCTCCTCCTTACGAACCTCAATCCCGTCTAGTCTAATAGCCTGTATCTCAGTATTCTCCTCGACAACATTGTCTTTTTCCTTTGTGAATACTGATGAAAAATATTCATTTAGCGCCTCTCCTATGTCTTCGGACTCCACACACAACTTCCCACTACTGTCCTTGACTGGCCCTAATCTTACTCTAGTCATTCTTTTATTCCTGACACACCGATAGAAAGCTTTAGAGTTTTCCTTGATCCTACCTGCCAAAGACTTCTCATGTCCCCTCCTGGCTCTTCTTTGCTCTCTGTTCAGGTCCTTCCTGGCTAACTTGTAACTCTCAAGTGCCCTAACTGAGCCTTCATGCCTCATCTTTATATAAGCCTCCTTCTTCCTCTTGACAAGAGATTCAACTTCTTTAGTAAACCACGGTTCCCTCGCTCGACCACTTCCTCCCTGCCTGACAGGTACATACTTGTCAAGGACACGCAGTAGCTGTTCCTTGAACAAACTCCACATTTCAATTGTGCAAAAAAATTGCAGAAAAATAAAAAGACACAGTTTTTGCACAAAGGATAGTAAAAATATAGAACTCGCCCAAAACACTGAGGGTCAATAAAAATTTCATACTGAATTTGGTAGATTTTTAATGTGTATGTGTACTAAGGATTATAGAACCAGGCATATAAATGGAATTAGATACAATCAGCTGTAATGAAATGGAATGAGGGACCAGGCTTGAGAGTCTGCAGGATTCTGTCTGTTCCTGTAAATCCACTATTTTACCAACCTGTCAAAAGAGCTAATTGTACCGTTTTGTTTGATGGAGGTGTGTTCTCCTGCCATGCCCCTTTGATCGCCTTCCTGGTCTTGTTTGCAACAGGTTAATTCAGGGTGTTAAAGAACGTCAAGCCTCTGTCAATAGCGATCATGTGATCACTGCAATGGCTTCATTCCACAATTGCATGTCAGCATTCACCAGCATACACAAAGCCAGGCAAACTTAAAGTGTGTGGGAAAACAAACATTGCAAGTTCGGAAAAAGCAGAAAAACAAATTCACAATTCCAGCATTCAAAGAGCGTAGAGAGAATGCTTAATTTTTCACAACTGCACTCAGTAAGATTATCATGTCTTTATTTAATTTCAAATATTTGGACTGATTTAGAATATGATTGTGTAGGATATGAACCAGGGTTTAAAATAATTTTTGAGGGCTTTTCCTGAGACTTTCTCAAGGGCTACTGTTTGTTGTTCAGGAGCTTCATTCTTTTTCTCAGTAATACTTTGTTCTTACATCATAGAACCCCTACAGTGTGGAAACAGGGCCTTTGGCCCAACCATTCCACACTGATCCTCAGAGCATCCAACCCAGACTCATCCCCCTATAACCCACACATCCCTGGACACTACAGGCAATTTAGCATGGCCAATCCATCTCGCCTGCACATCTTTGGACCGTGGGAAGATACTGGAGCACCTGGAGGAAACCTGCACAGACATGGGAAGAATGTACAAACTTCACACAGAGAGTCACCCAGGGGTGGAATCGACCCCAAGTCCCTGGTGCATGAAGCAGCGGTGCTAACCACTGTGCCAACGTCTCACCCAGGTGTTACAATCACTTAGTAACAATACCTGCTGTACTTGCGTTGGTGTTTTGGGAATATAACTGGGAATATAATTAGGAAAAATTCATTAATATCCTCAATAACCATCACAGTTTCATTAATCTTTATGCTCCAACGCCCAAGGAAAGCATTCATTTCCTAATTGCCCCTGTATTTAAATTGGCACAAGACTGCAGTCATAAGTCAATGATTAAAGTTTTTTTTGAAAATAACTGCACACAACTACAAATCACATTAAACATGCTTTCTGCAGGCTGGTGAGGTCACAGCTCGTGTATTTTCATCGCACACATACAAAGCTGGAAGAGTTTATCCAGGTGGTTACTGGTCGTTTCATTGCGTCTCAGATTTCAATTTGACAATTGACACATTGATCATTATCATAGCAACCAACATAATTTCCTAATTACGATGGCCAGGTTGTTCAGTGGTTAGCACTGCTGGTGACCCAGGTTCAAATCCACCCTCAGGCAACTGTCTCTGTGGAGTTTGCATGTCCTCCCTGTGTCTGTGTGGGTTTCCTCCTGTGGTTGAAAGATGTGCAGTGTGGGTGGATTGGCCATGCTAAATTACCCCTAGTGTCCAGGGATGTGCAGGCTAGGTGATTATCCATGGGAAATGCAGGGTTATAGGGTGGGAGCGTGTGGTTCTGGATGGGATGCTCTTCAGAGGGTTAGTGTGCACTTGTTGGGCTGAATGGCCTGCTTCCATGCTGTAGGGATTCTACAACTATGATATCCTTATGATATGATATGCAGCCTTAAGTAGAGATTCACTGTTCATTAGTCAGGAATTGATTATTCTTGTGATTGCAAGTTTCCCACACTGTCATTTAGCTGGTATTCCTGTGACTGGTTTAAAACTGTTCCCTTTGCAGCCTTCCTCCCCACCTTTGTAGCCTCCCTCTCTTCACCCCACTGGCTACAGCCTGGCAACTCCCATCTCTGGCTTTTCACTGCCATCGCTCACTATTTCACTACCTGCCATGTGTTCCTCTCCCACGTTTGCCCCTGATATGTTCACTAGTGGTGGTAAGGAAGAAGAACAGTCTGTACGTGCAGGAGCAGCTCCTTGGGAGATTCTGATAGTTCCATGTATAGTGACAACATTTCTCCAGTTGATCCTCACTGTGATTGTTTGTTCCTAGGCACTTTAGGGTCGTATTCGTTTCTGGATATGTTGAAAGCAGATTTCAACCCATCAGGATGCCTACCATGCACACACATTCACACTCATTTGCACATACACGCAATACATACACGTAGGAACACAGTTGCACATGCATCGTCATACGTGCACATGCGTGCCCCATACACACACACACATTTGTGCCTTAAACTGCATACTCATACACACACATATGTACACACATGAACAGACACGCACACAAGTCCATGCTCAGGCATACATGCAAACATACACAGACACTATACATACATATACAGGTGCACTGCATATGGAGACATATATGTATATAAATGTACAGACATTTACACATACATTTAATGGGACTGTACTTAGCTGAGAGGAAGCAGAGATGAATGCTGCTTTTGCGGTCTGTCCATCAGGAGAATTAGGCTGGCCACCCCACTGAGTCTGCAGTGGGACCAGAGCATTCCCCTGGTGGCCTCTCCATGACTCAGCAGACCCCAAGGACTGTGATGGTGGGCAGAGGTCATTTAAGTGGTGCAATCAGCTTCTGGGTAGAAGAACAGTCACCCACATTCCCTGCCATTGGTACAATGCCACGGAGATGGGAAGACAATGGGCAAACCATCCTCCACCTTGTCTTGCTGTTTCACACCCCCAACCCTCTCACAATGTCAACCCCCCCAACCAACCCCCCCCGCCCCGGTGCCACCTCCCAGTCCTTCCTCGTATATACAGATACATACACACGCAAATGCACACGCACATACATAAATGTGCACACACTCACAAACACACATGCGCACACACACACGCGCGCGCACGCGCACACGCACACACAAATGCACACAGCTGCGCACAAAAAGACAAACAGGCACATGTTTACATGTATTCATGCAAACCAAACATTCAAATATATGCATATAAATCCCCAGTGAACCTTCAGAGCTCAATGCAAATAGAACACGAAGAAATACACATTGTGTGAGCAACAACAAGCATTACAATGCATCAAGTCATTTCTGCACAGTCACAGTAGTTTATTCGCAGATCACGTTGTGGTAACTGGGAGCCAAAGGAAATATTTTATTGACTATTTTACTGCTCCCTCAATTATGTCCATTCTCAAACCTTAGCAACTAACTGGCTCTGGCCTCTACATTCTCGGTGGCTTCGAGGGAATTCTGGTCATTGTCTAGTCACTGAGAATGAAGACAGACTCAGGCTTGTCATTGCCATGCGAAGCCGCAGGCACATTCTCCATCGGCTCCTTCAGAAACATCTCCTTCATTTCTGGGTAGGCTGGCTCTCACTGTCACCCTCTGATACCAGCTGTGATTTCAATCACTGAAGTTTCAGCCAAGCAAACATATGGGCAACAAAAGGAACAATGGTTGAGCAGCTCAAGCTCTGAAATGCAGCACAGCCAGAACAAATTAGTGAAAGGAAAGAACCAGAAGACCATTTAAAGGAAATAAAGAAAGCAGATTAATTATGAGCTGATCATCAGATCAAAGCTCAGGAAAGAGAATGACTTCGGGCACCAAATGTACAAAGATGAAAAGAAAACCAGCAAAGAACAGAAAGAATGTAAAATTAAGAGAGGGCTTGACAACATGGTTCTGCAAGAATATCTTGAGAGACCATTGCCAGAATTCATAATCTTTGGATAAGAGGTCAGCCATTAAGTACTGAGATCAGGAGAATTTTCATTTTCCCAGAGGCTTCCCGAAACTTTGGAATTAGGTGCCTAAAAGAGCTTCAGTGTGTTCAAGGTTGAGATTTAGTGATTCTCTGAGCACTAAAGAAAACCTGGGATACTGGGAAATTAGAAGGTACAAATCAATTCTTTCCTTATCCTCTGAAAGAGTTGGAGAGAATTAGAGTCACCCCTAGAGTTATGAGAGTCATTACAGCAGAAATGGAGGTTGTTCAATCCCTTAAGTCTATGCTGGCCCTGTGTAGAGTAATTCCCTCATTGCATTCTGGTACCTCTACAGTTTTATTTCATCAAGTGTCAATCCAAATTTCTTTTGCAATCATTAAGCATCTCTTCTTCTACTGACCTCAAATTCTAGGTCATTAGTATGCGCTGAATAAAATAATTTGTACTCGTATTCTCTTGCACCTAGAATATAGAACAGTACATCACAGGAACAGGCCCTTTAGCTCATGATGTCATACTGAACATGATGCCAGATCAAACTTATCCCTTTTGCCTGCACGTGGTCCACATCCCTCCATTCCTTGTTTATTCATGTGCTTGTCTAAAAGCCCCTTAAATGCCCCTATCGTACCTTCACCACTACCCCTGGCAGTACGTTCCGGGCACCTACCACCCTCTGTATAAAAGACTTGCCCCTCAAAACGCCTTTGAACTTTCCCCTTCTCACCTTAAATACAATGCCCCCTTGTATTAGAAATAATACTAAAATTAGACCTTTTGTCCAAAACCTTATATCTATATAATGCATGCACAATCAATTAATGGGAACAGTTTTTCCTTGTCTAGCTGATACAATTCCATGCATCACTATCAAATCTCCTCTCAATTCCATTTGCTTCAGGAAGAACAGCTCCAGCTTCTCCATCCCAACCTATAACTAAACCCTTCATTCCTGGAATCATTCTCAACAATCTGTTTTTCAGACCCTCATATCTTTCCCAACGTCTGATGACCAGAACTGGATGGAATACTTAGTTTCAGAAAATATTTTAAAAACAACATAAATGCATAGAAGTCAGGAGCAGGAGTAGACCATTTGGACTTTTAGCCTGCTCCACCATTCAATATGTTCATGGCTGATTCTTAACCCCATTGATTTTCTGACTAATAATGTACTTAGTTCCTTCAATTTCAACCTGTCACTACACCCTTGGTTCCCCAAGATTTCTGGAAGGTTATTTGTACTCTATTTTGCTAAGGCAGAGCCAAACTGAAATTTGTATACAATAAAAATAAAATCTGGAATGAAAAGCCTGGTCTAATGCTGACAAAATAGCCACTGTTCATTGTAAATGCATTGGTTCATTAATGTCCTTTAGGGAAGGAAATCTACCACTCTTACCTGGTCTGGATACATGTGACTGCAGAAACAGAGCAATGCAGTTGACTTTTAACTGGACAGCTAAGAATGTGCAATAAATACTGGCCTCGCCAGCGATGCCCACATCCCATGCAAAATTTTTAATACAAGTGTCTGTTCAATTCTTCTGCCATTACTTTGACCTTCATTATCATTTCCTTGGCTTCTGACGGTAAGAGGCTTACATTTGTCTTGACTCATCTGTTTTTCTTCATATATTTCTAGAAGCCTGTATAGTCAGTTTTCATGTTCTTTGCAACTTTACTCTCATACTCCATTTTTCCCCTCTTGATCAAACTTTTTGTTCACTTTTGCTGAATTCTAAAATGCTCCCAATCCTCAGGCTTGCTGCGTTTTCTGCTAATTTTATATATCTCTTTTTTGTATCCAATACTGTTGTTAATTTCTTTTGTCAATCATGGTTGGACTTTTACACCGGATTTGTTGTAATTCATGCACATTTTTAGAATGGGAACAATTGCCTATTTACCATCTAACATCTTGAGTAGGGTTCTCCAATCCAGTCTTATCCATTCTCTTCTCACATCCTCATCATTCCCTAGGCTCAGTAAAACTTCCCTACATTGTTACTCAAAACTTTGTTTATGAAATCTAACATTATGTGCATTTTGCTCATTCATTCATTGATGGTGCCTTGCAGATGAGAATGACTCTCTTCCCCTCTCAGGGTGGGCCCATAGGTGGCTATACATTCTGATGCAGCTTCCACAGTCTCTGATACACGTGGAGCAAATGGTGGTCACGGGAAGGGGTGGGTGGGGCACTGGTGTGGCAGCACGCTCCTTTCACTGTTTTCACCCAGCTTCCACATTTTCTCTCCGGCAAGTTGCTCGATGCCTTCCCAGATGCTCCTCCTCCATTTTGGACGGTCTTAGGCCGGTGATTCCCAGGTGTCTGTGGGAACGCCGCACTCCCCCTGTGAGGCCTTGAGGGTATCACTGAAGCGTTTCCTCTGTCTACCTGGGGCTCACCGGCCATTTTGAAGCTGGAAGTAGAGCACCCACGTGGGGAGTCGGTCATGTGGATGACATGCCCAGCACATTGTAGCCGATCCAGGGTGGTCAGTGCTTCGATGCTGGGGATGTTGGCCTGGTGGAGGATGCTGATGTTGGTGCGTCTTTCTTTCCAGTGGGTTTGCAGAGACTTGCCCAGGCACCATTGGTGGTACTGCTCCAGCACCTTGAAGTGTCTGCTGTAGTCAGTCCATACAGGAGGGTGGGAACTATCACAGCTCTATAAACCATGATCTGGCTTCTGATCTGATGTTGTTGCCCCCGAACACCATTTTCCCCAGGTTGCCGAAGGCTGCGCTAGATATTGACATGCTTTGCTAACCAGCTTCTCAACGGCCTGAGTTTCCGTGCAGGTAGAAAGGCTCTCCATCCTTATGTTCAAGTGTAGGGAAGGCATAAACCCAGAAATTGCAGCTCCCAACTCAGCACTCAGTATTTTCGTTGTTGTGTGGGAGAGATCAAATTAAGGGCAGGTTCTTCTTTGCATATCCATGGCTCACTGAGGCAACTGTTTGTGTTAAAGGGTAACTTACCCCAAACTGATTTGACTTTTACAAGTGGCATGTCTCAAACATGAGGTGTGTATGTTAAACCTGGTAGGAAAAGTTCTAAAGTTGGTAAAGTGGGGTACCTTTTTGGAGATGGCCCCAAAAACCTTTGGCAGAGGTGAGCTGGCCTTCCTAACTGGTAGGCTTCACTTTGGGAGGGGTGTTTTGACATTGTTAAACATTGACATGAACATGCATAAATAGCGCATAAACTAATGGAGACTCTCAAGTTCACTGGAACTGTCAAGAAAGCTGATCATCATACTTTCAAAGGAACTGTCAAAATAGCTGTTGGAACTGTCAAAACAAAAACAAAATGCTGAAGGTGACAAACAAATGCCATCCCTGCCATTTAGATATTTGAAATAAACCGGCTGCAGCAGTTAAACAAAACCAGTTGCCTCATCACTCTGTTGGAACATACCAGAGTTACCATTACAGGGTTAGAGCCATTTGACTTGTTTCTCAACCTTGCATTATGACAGTGGGGTGCCCGTTAGTTAAAAGTTTGATTGACAGCTCTAAGTGATTATAAATTCTTTGAAGTGGGAATGAGGATTTAACACATGATTTCTTCAAAATGACAAATCCCAAAAAAAATCAAACAGTAGATTATCTGCTGTTTACTGGAGAAAGAAGTATTTTGGGTGATGTACCCACCAAATCTTTTTAGAGAGATAAGATGTGATTTTCAGAGATTAGATTTCTTAGATTAGAAAAAATCCCTAGGTTGAAGTTGTGATTTCTCACAGATTGAAATGTGATCAGATTGGTTGGAGAAGCTTGTAGGTAAAAGCATATAAAATAAAACTAACTGAAAAACCTCAGTGAATTACTTGCGAAATGTGATAAAGTTTTAAATATCAGAATTCTTAACTGTTTCCCATCTGTGTATGCAATCTTACCTGAAGTTCTTGCATCATTCTGTGAATGTCAGTCATTGGATGCTTTAGATGGAACTATCAGAAGTCAACGCGTTCTTTCTTCTGAATTCATGCATTGGACGCACAAGAATGTATGTCTTTTTGGGTTTTTTTTAAATTAAAAAACCCATATCCCTGGAAAACATATTGTGTCTTGTCTGTCTATGGATGTGTGCATTTGGCATTGAGGGGATATGGGTAAATCAAAATAGCAATTTAGTTGTTAACCATTTTATGCCACTAGTTAAAAGTTTAACTCTTGCTTATAGTAAATGTGTTATTTTTGAGTTCTTTAAAGAAACGGAATGGAAATTTCTTTTACTCTGGATTGTAGTACAAAAGAGACACTGGTTGACCATTTAGGCGATTTATTAAAATATTTCCACTTTTAGCATGACTCATGGAACGGTGAGGCTTGAATACTTAAGCGTTCCTTCTGTCACAGCTGGAATAAGGTGCTTAACGAACTTTATTTAATCTTAACATCAGTTCTGAGATCTGTCTATGATGGATCCTGGGTGACTTGGCATGGTAGGTGCATTTTAAAATGCAGTGGATAGATGGGAGATGAACGTAGAACATAGAACATAGAACAGTACAGCACAGTACAGGTCCTTCGGCCCACGATGTTGTGTCAACGTATCATCCTCCTAAGATCAATCTATCCTGTATACCCTACATTTTACTATCCTCCACGTGCTGATGCAAGAGTTGCTTAAAAGTCTCTAAGGTATTTAACTCCACTACCACTGCCGGCAGCACATTCCACATGCCCGCCACTCTCTGTGTAAAGAACCTACCTCTAACATCTCCCCTATACCTTCCTCCAGTCACCTTAAAATTATGCCCCCTCGTAATAGTCATTTCCGCTCTGGGAAAAAGTCTCTGACTATCCACCCTCTCATCATCTTGTACACTCTAGCAAGTCACCTCTCAGCCTTCTTTGCTCCAATGAAAAAAGCCCCAGCTCCCTCAACCTCTCATCATAAGACCTGCCCTCCAGTTCAGGCAGCATCGTGGTAAATCTCCTCTGCACCATCTCTGAAGCTTCCACCTCCTTCCTATAATGAGATGGGCTGGTACCATTGTTGGCATAAGGGCTAGAAAAAGCCATGGGTATGGGCAGAGGGGCATAGATTGGCAGAGAGGATTTGCAGGATCCCTGAGGTGTAGGTAAGTTGCACGAGGTGGAATGGGCTGGCTTGGATACAACAAGGAGCATGTCAGCGAGTCATGAGAGGTGAGGGCTACAGGGCTGTTTCTTGGTTAATTCCTATTTTCATTGTGTTGGTGAATTGCTGATGCACCAAGTCTTCCTCTGCACTGAACAGCCTCTGAACTCACTCAGGAGTTGGCTGCCATGTCTCCCAGAAAACCAAGCCTGCCAATCAACGCAACCCCAGAATGAAAATCAGAGCTGTCTCTTTCCCAGTTTGAATTCGCTAAGCCAGGAATTATCCAGACTGCATGTTTCTGACCCAGGAGCACAAGACTCAAGACAATATGCCTTGCCACCTTCAAAGATCTCTGGACATGAAAACCCCTTTGTGTCTACATCTAGTTCTTTAGAGCTGTGCTGTTATGTTTATATTGTCTCCCCGTATTCCTTCTGTCAAAACATCTTACCTCACATTTCTTTTGTATATTGCTAATAACTGTTCAACTTCCTGTACACTAAAATTGTTACATGAAACCTTTAGGCTGTAGTTGAAAGCATTCTCCATTGTCAGAGAGCCTCGACTTCACCCAGCATTTTATTACAATAAGTTCTAAAGTATGTTTTCCTGTCGTTTGTTAATGTGTTGAAAGGAAATCCGGTTTCTACGCTCATTTTTGATGGCTGTGAATAAATAAGCTTCGTTTTTGTTGTAAAGACTTTTGAAGGACAAAATATAATGACCAAAGTATAATCTTCATGGCTAAATTCCAACTCACAGTCTCAATGCTTCAGAAACATGTAGGTAAATGAGTGGCTGGAGAGAACAGCCCCTTGCATGCATACAGAGTAGAATTGTACAGTACAGGAGGAGGCCATTCAGTCCATTGTGCCTGTGATGGATCCTTGAAATACATATCTATTTAATCCCAATCCCTGATTTGTCTACTGGAAAATGTTACCTTTTCAAGTTTGTACCCACTCCCCTTTGGAATTTAGTATTGAATCTGTTTCCACCATGCTTTCGAACAGTCCGTTGCAAATCACAACAACTTGCCCTGTAAGAATAAAGTTCCTCAAACACAAAACAAAATCAAGCTCTTTTGATACATTGCATCATACCACCAGGGAACGTGAGACTTGGGACCTAGAACTGAGGGTTTAGGAGTAAGAAGACCATGAGACAATAAGACATAGGAGCAGAAATTAGGCCATTCGGCCCATCAAGTCTGCTCTGCCATTCAATCATGGCTGATAAGTTCCTCAACCCCGTTCTCCTGCTTTCTTCCCATAGAATAACGGCCACAAGCACTCTGTAATTGACTTTCCCTGTCAACTCCAATATTTTGACCAATTGCTATCAATTTGTGTCCTCTTGTTACTGACCTTCCTGCCATTGGAAAAAAAGTTCCTTCTTAAATTATTGAACCATTCCTGATTTTGAAAAACTCTACCGAATACTTGGATCTCCTCTAAAGATACCAGCATTAGTTTTTTCACTGCTTTTCCTTATGGAAACCCTTCAGCTCTGGCTCCATTATAGTAAGACTGAAAAACTATGAGTTAAAAGAAATTTGGGTACTTCAGAATCAAGTGCCTCAGTTGGTCAAGTGCCAGACATTTAATATGATAGTCCAGGGCTCAAGTTACAACTGGGGCAATATCAGCTCAATTTCTGCCTTCCTAAAAACATTGAAGTTATACCTATCATATCTTGTGGACTGCAACAGTTTAAGAAGGTGGATCACCGGCATCTTCACAAGAGCAATGAAGGGAGGGCAGTGAATACTGGCCCAGCCAGCAAGGCGCACATCATATGAATGAGAAAAGAAACAATGGAAGGAATCAATAAGTGTGGGGTTAGTGTGTGCCCATGATGCCAAAAGAGAGGGTCAATCATGACCTTACAGAACAATAAAACTGCTTGAAATAATGTCATGGTTTGTTCCTGTTTCTTTTCACAAACAGAAGAATTAGCTCAAGACTGATCTGACTACTTCACATTTTTGCTACCTTTGTTTATAACGAAGAGACAGTAAGAACTGCCGAAGCTGGAATCAGATTTAACACAGTGTGGAGCTGAAGGAACACAGCAGGCCAAGCAGCATCTTCTTCAGAAAAGAAGGGCCCCGACCCAAAACGTCAGCTTTCCTGCTCCTCTGATGCTCCCTGGCCTGCTGTGTTCCTCCAGCTCCACACTGTGTTATCTCTTCTTTATAAAGAATCTGTCCACTTCTGTTTCAAAAATATCCAAAGACTTTGCTTCCACTGCCTTTAAAGGAAGAAACTTCCAAAGACCCACAACCCGCTGAGAGGAAATTGTTCTCTTAATGCTGTCTCAGATGGTGATCCTTTATTTTTAAATTGTAGCCTCCAGTTCTTTCACTAGAGGAAATATCTTTTTTATTTGAACCCTATCAAGACTCCTCAGGATCTCATGTTCATAAGAAATCATTGGGAATCGGAGCAGGGGTATGCAATTTAGCACTTCGAGCCCTCTCCACCATTTAACATGACCATGGCTGACCTTATCTTGGTCTCAACTTCACTTTCCTGCCTGCTCCCCATAGCCCTTTATCCTGCTTTTCATCAGAAGCACATCCATTTCTTTCTTGAATCTCTCAATAGATTCTGCCTCCACTGATTTCTGGGGCAGTGAGTTTGACAGATTCACACTCCTCTGAGAGAACAGTTTCTCCTCATCTCAGTTTTGAATTTACCTCCTCTCACGTTATAATCTATGATAACAAGGTGTGGGGCTGGATGAACACAGCAGGCCAAGCAGCATC
>JAHRHZ010000288.1:1988932-2001860 GCA_024137785.1 Ginglymostoma cirratum
CCTTGTTATCTCGGATTCTCCAGCATCTGCAGTACCTATTATCTCTTATAATCTATGATGTTTTGTTTGAAACTGTCCCACTAGGCGGAGCATCTGATCAACATCCACCTTAACCATCACCTTTAGCATTTTATATACCTCAACCAGTTTCAATCAAGTCATCTCTTACTCTTGTAAACTCCAGGAGATATAAACCTACCCTTTCCTCCTAAGATGACCTGTCCTTTCCAGGTCCATTCTACTAAACCTCTGAACTGTTTCAAATGTACTTTCATCCTTCCCTAAGTAAGGAAGCCAATGTTATACACATAGTCAATTGTCTTAAGTCTACGCTCTTTGATTACCAGGACTCCTGCAAGTGGATATAATTTCTTTCCATTCATTTCATGAAAACCTTCAGTATTATTGAGCACACAATTAAATCCACTCTTAAACAATCCTGATCATGTTATAAATCTAATTCATACAGCTGGTATGCTTCCTTCAACAAATTCAGGGGATCTCATGAAGCTTTTTCCCATGGGCCAAATTTGGGATCATGTCTCAGCTAAAGGAGTCAACTGTTTAGTATTGGGTTGAGGAAAAATTCGTTCATTTAGAGTACGTGAATCTGTGGAACTCTCTCCCTCAGAGACCTGTGAATGATCAGCGGTCAGGTATATTTAAGGCAAAGACCAGTGGATCTTATGAACAGATGACCATATAGTGGTAATGTCCAGGATTTTCTGGAGACACTGGTGCCAATCTCACCACTGTAGCTGTGTGGAATTAAACTCAAGCAAAAGGAGGAAGTGCTGGAACAACAATAATACAGCTGGATTGGTAATCAACGTTCTGTTTAAATTGCGTGGCTGCACTCTTAGTCGCTCATGTTCTGCACATGGAAATCGAGGCATTGTCTTCCACTTCCAGAAGTCAATGATGTGCCCAGTCCTCAGAAGCCTATGCAGCCATTAAGAAAAGCCACGGGAAACAGCTTCATCAGATCTCCAGATTCGGTGTTCTGGGGGTGTGATTTACGTCCGACTGGTGAAATTTGAATTCAATAAAATCTTAGGTTAAAAAAACCCAGCCTAATGGCAACCATTATATGGCATTAAGCTATTGATTGTCATAAAAAAAAACCATTAACAAATGTCGTTTATGGAAGGAACCCCACCATCCTGAACTGGTGTGGTCTACTTGTGACTCCAGATCCACAGCAGTATGGCTGCATCCTAGCTGCCCTCTGAAAGGCCTAACAAGCTGTGCAGTTCACAGGAAATTAGGGATGGGCAGTGAACGCTAGCCCAGCCAGAAATGCCCACATCCTTTGAACAAATGAAAAAAAAAAATCTGGTATAAGCTAGCCTCAGCATTGGTGACTGCGAAGTTATCATCAAATTCCACCAGACTTACTAATACCTTTCAGGGGAGAAACCTGCTGTTCTTGCTTGGTCTGGCCTATGTGACATCTGCTCCACAGCAACGTAGTGAACTCTTAAATACTTTTAATGCAGAAGCAAGCTGTAAGACAGGAATGTTCTAGTGGAGTGGGGCGGGTTAGAGGTGGATCAGATGATTAGCTGAATTTACAATGTGAAACAAAACGCCAAATGAGCATATGAGTGGTGCACATTGAGGTTCCACTGTTCTTAGCAACTCCAACACCATTCTTTCCTCTCCTTGCAGTATTCAGCTTCACCATTGAGTTCTGACTTAGTGTGGATGGATTCCTCTACTGGCCCTTTCCTGATAGTCCCTGGGTACTTGTGGAAGTTATGTTGCTGACTCCTCCATCAATCTGGCCAATGCTTCCACTCATGTCACACTGCGGGCTTGGCCTTTCTTGATGTCTTGGCAGCCATGAGAAACCACTCACGGTTCTTTACTTGACCATTTCCTGCCAGTCTCCCTCTGTCAACATGTCTCTGCTCCTTATGGGATTGCCTCCTAGAAATGTTTCCGAGGCCTGAAATGTTTCAAAGGACAGAAGACTCTGAACATGGTTTGTATTGCGTGAATACAAGTGGGTTCCTGCTTGTACAAGGTCGATATGGGTTAAAGTCACATGACTACTGCAACTCGTGCCCAAACCTAAAAGATAGGCCATCATAATTCTATTCCACAAAAAACAGCAATCCTTTGCTTTTATAGAGTGCTTCTAATGCTGAAAAAAATGGTCCCTAGGCATTTCAGTGCATTAAAAAATTGTGAATCAAGCAGAGGATGTTGGTGAAATTCAGCATCAGTAGAGACAGACACAGAGTTACTGTTTCCATGCAACCATAAGATGGAGGAGCAGAATTAGGCCATTCAGCCCAACAAATCCGCACCACCATTCAATCATAGCTGATATGTTTGTCAACTCCTTTTTTCTGCCTTCTCCCCATAACTTTTAATCCCCTTACAAATCAAGAACCTATCTATTTCTGTCTTAAATACACTCAATATCTTGACATCCATAGCCTTCTGTGTTGCAAGATGGCGGCAGAGTAGGACACTCCAGCTGGAACTCATCTTCTCCGCACATTCTTTCTCTTCTTTTCCTTCTCTTTTTCTTCCTCCTGGTGCTTTTTATTTTCTTCTTCTCCTCCTCTTCTTCTTTCTTTCCCTTTGACTCCCAGCCTCCATCAACAGCTGGCGCAGCAGCGTCCTCCCACAGCGGCCTGCCGGCATGGTGTGGTTATCTCCAGCCTGGCACAGTGGCCTCCTGGCATGGCGTGTCACTGGCGCAGTGTGGAGGGGCAGAGCTCTATGTGGACTGGAAGCTAGGTGCCCGTGTGGTCTGCTGTACTGAACTTTAATTTGATGTGCAGTGGACTTGCTGGTGAATGTTGTTGTGTCATGTAAAATAAAAGATCTCCTAACAGTGGTCAGGACCAGGGGTACAAGATGCACCGGGAAATAGATAGGGCATGTCAGAAAGGCAAGGTCACGGTGATCATGGGGGACTTCAATATGCAGGTGGACTGGGTGAATAATATTGCCGGTGGATCCAAAGAAAGGGAATTCATGGAATGTCTACAGGATGGCTTTTTGGAACAGCTTGTGATGGAGCCCACAAGGGAGCAGGCTATTCTGGGCTTAGTGCTATGTAATCAGCCAGACTTTATAAAAGACCTTAAAGTAAGGGAACACTTAGGAGGCAGCGATCATAATATGGTAGAGTTCAGTCTGCGGTTTGAAAGAGAGAAGGCAAAATCGGATGTAATGGTGTTACAGTTAAATAAAGGTAACTACAGGGGCATGAGAGAGGAACTGACGAAAATCGACTGGAAGCAGAGCCTAGCGGGGAAGACAGTAGAGCAACAATGGCAGGAGTTTCTGGGTGTAATTGAGGACACAATACAGAGGTTCACCCCAAAGAAAAGAAAGATTATCCGGGGGAGGATTAGACAGCCATGGCTGACAATGGAAGTCATGAAATGTATCAAAGAAAAAGAGACAGCCTATATAGTGGCCAAGAGCACTGGGAAATCAGAAGATTGGGAAGGGTACAAGAACAAACAGAGGATAACAAAGAGAGAAATAAGGAAGGAGAGGATCAAATACGATGGTAGGCTAGCCAGTAATATTAGAAATGATAGTAAAAGTTTCTTTCAAGACATAAGAAACAAACGAGAGGCAAAAGTAGACTTTGGGCCATTCCAAATTGACGCCGGAAGGCTAGTGAAGGGAGATAAGGAAATAGCTGAAGAACTTAATTTTGCGTCAGTCTTCACAGTGGAAGACATGAGTAATTTCCCAACAATTAAGGAGAGTCAGGGGGCAGAGTTGAGTATGGTAGGCATTTCAAAAGAGAAAGTGCTAGAAAAGCTAAAAGGTCTAAAAATTGATAAATCTCCTGGCCCCGATGGGCTGCATCCTAGAGTTCTGAGGGAGGTGGCTGAGGAAATAGCAGAGGCGTTGGTTGTGATCTTTCAAAAGTCACTGGAGTCAGGGGAAGTCCCAGAAGATTGGAAAATTGCTGTTGTAACCCCCTTGTTTAAGAAAGGATCAAGACAAAAGATGGAAAATTATAGGCCGATTAGTCTAACCTCGGTTGTTGGTAAAATTCTAGAATCTATTGTTAAGGATGAGATTTCTAAATTCTTGGAAGTGCGGGGTCGGATTAGAACAAGTCAGCATGGATTTAGTAAGGGGAGGTCGTGTCTGACAAACCTCTTAGAATTCTTTGAGGAGGTAACAAGTAGCTTAGACCAGGGAAACCCAGTGGATGTTATTTATCTAGACTTCCAAAAGGCCTTTGATAAGGTGCCTCACGGGAGGCTGCTGAGTAAGGTGAGGGCCCATGGTGTTCGAGGTGAGTTACTGGCATGGATTGAGGATTGGCTGTCTGACAGAAGGCAGAGGGTTGGGATAAAAGGCTCTTTTTCGGAATGGCAACCGGTGACAAGTGGTGTCCCGCAGGGTTCAGTGTTGGGGCCGCAGCTGTTCACTTTATATATTAATGATCTGGATGAAGGGACTGGGGGCATTCTGGCAAAGTTTGCTGATGATACGAAGTTGGGTGGACAGGCAGGTAGTATGGAGGAGGTGGGGAGGCTGCAGAATGATTTAGACAGTTTAGGAGAGTGGTCCAGGAAATGGCTGCTGAAATTCAACGTGAGCAAATGCAAGGTCTTGCACCTTGGAAAAAAGAAAACAGGCATGGACTATTTTCTGAACGGTGAGAAAATTCATAACGCCGAAGTACAAAGGGATCTGGGAATGCTAGTCCAGGATTCTCTAAAGGTTAACTTGCAGGTTGAGTCTGTGATTAAGAAAGCGAATGGAATGTTGTCATTTATCTCAAGGGGGTTGGAATATAAAAGCAGCGATGTGCTTCTGAGACTTTATAAAGCTCTAGTTCGGCCCCATTTAGAATACTGTGTCCAATTTTGGGCCCCACACCTCAGGAAGGACATACTGGCACTGGAGCGTGTCCAGCGGAGATTCACACGGATGATCCCTGGAATGGTAGGCCTAACATACGATGAACAGCTGAGGATCCTGGGATTGTATTCATTAGAGTTTAGAAGGTTGAGGGGAGATCTAATAGAAACTTACAAGATAATGCATGGCTTAGAAAGGGTGGACGCTGGGAAGTTGTTTCCGTTAGGTGGGGATACTAGGACCCGTGGGCACAGCCTTAGAATTAGAGGGGGTCAATTTAGAACGGAAATGAGGAGACATTTCTTCAGCCAGAGAGTGGTGGGCCTGTGGAATTCATTGCCATGGAGCGCAGTGGAGGCTGGGACGTTGAATGTCTTCAAGGCAGAGATTGATAAATTCTTGATCTCGCAAGGAATCAAGGGCTACGGGGAGAGTGTGGGTAAGTGGAGTTGAAATGCCCATCAGCCATAATTAAATGGCGGAGTGGACTCGATGGGCCGAATGGCCTTACTTCCACTCCTATGTCTTATGGTCTTCTGTAATGCTGGACATTTTATTTCTGTATTCTCTAAAATCTTGTAACGAAAGAAGCTGTGCCTCGTTACTTTTGTATCTAAGTCAACACTGTAATTGGCGACATATAAACTTTTCACTATTCTCATTGAGTATGCATGACAATAAAGGCTATTCTATCCTATTCTACTTTAACCTATTCTACTCTATGAGATTGACTGATTAACTGCTCTCTGGCTGAAAAAAATTCCTCCTCATCTCAGTTCTAAAGAGTCATTCCCTCCTTTCTGAGGCTGTGCCCTCAGGTCCTATTCTCTCCAACGAGTGGAAACATCCTTTCCATGTCCACTCTATCCAGGCCTCTCAGTATTCTGTAAGTTTCAATGAGATTCCCCTTCATCTTTCTAAACACCATTGAGTTCAGATCCAGAGTCCTCAGCTGTTCCTCATATGGCGAGTTCTTCACCCCCAGAATCATTCTTGTAAACCTCCTGTCGACCCCCCTCCAAGGTCAACTTTGAGCCCACTCAGGCTTTTCTTTAGAATATAAGAGAACACAGAGTTCTGAAGAAGAGTCAAACTGAATGTGAAACGTTAAGTCTGTTTCTCTCTCCACAGATACTGCCAGACCTGTTGAGTTTCACCAGCATTCGCTGTGTTTGTTTCAGATTTCCAGCACCCGCAGTATTCAGCTTTCATAAGACAAAACTATTGCGAGTCTGCAACCTGCTATGTACTGTTATAAAGTGGTTGCCCCACTCCCCTGTCTCCTAACATTAAAAATTGACCGTGGAAAAGAACAGAGTTTCATGCAAGGTTTCGACCTTGGTCAATGTTCATTCTCGGCGCCACTTGGACAAGCCCAGAGGCTGTCAGTCTGTATGCAGCAAATTGCATACCATAGGCCTTGAACTCTTAGTGTCAGACACCGGGAAACCACAACGTAACTGCTGTGGAGGAAATGATCTGACTCAAGAACAGCCTGGGCTTTAAAATAGTACTTCCCCACAGACCAAAGTAAATTCGGAGAGCTCTTGGAATAATAGACATGATCCACCCCGGCTAAATATAACGTCATGGTCAAACACGAAGGATGGACTACTCACTAATGCACCGGATAATGCATTTTTGACTTCTTGAATAATACAGAGGGCAGCATTATTCAGCAACAAGGTAAATATGGAGGAGAATCGTTCAAAGACATCATATCATAATGGGCAAATGACACATCGCACAAAAGTTTCAACTCTGCAGAATACAATTGAATGGATAGTGGAGAATTAATCAGAATTAGATCATTTAACTGAGGGCAGGACTGTGGATTCATAAAGCATCACAGGCCAGTGCATGGGAATGAAATGGCGGATTCTTTTTGGTAAGGAAAGACTCAGCTCAGGGTGTAAGCATTTTCCCAGAATCATGTCAGCATTTTCCCAGAAATTTTAAGGACTGCATGATTTTCAGGCTCATCGGTGAGTGCATGTAGACTTTCATAAGTCCTAATGAACCAGTTTAAGTCATTTAACCTGTTCTTTCAATGCTGGCTCTCAACCAGACTGCTTAAAAAGCTGATACAGGCACAACAAGCAAGGAACCTCCTTCAGCTTTTGGGATTTTTTTTCTTTACAATAGCTGCACATTGGCAACAGGGAGTGACTGGGAAGATCTGTCCCAC
Source organism: Ginglymostoma cirratum (assembly GCA_024137785.1). NCBI lineage: Eukaryota > Metazoa > Chordata > Chondrichthyes > Orectolobiformes > Ginglymostomatidae > Ginglymostoma > Ginglymostoma cirratum. The sequence goes on from JAHRHZ010000288.1 coordinate 1,995,978, forward strand.
CCTGAATTTAATTCGTGTGGATGTGAGAAGGAGGTGGGCTTCTGGTATGCCACCACACTATCTCACCAAGTTTCCTTCATACCTCTGGGTTCAGCACCTCTGTGGCCAGGAGATTCCACCCACTGTATCTAGCTCAGCCATGAAGGAGCCAAGAGAAAGCAAAAGATGTAATAGCAATCACAATCTGCCAAAATAGTGAGGTGAGAATTTTCATACACTGAAATTATATCAAGTGATAAAGTACAATGACTCATACCCTACCTCTTTCCAACAAGGATAGGTCAGCTTGGCTCAGTTGCTGGCACTTGGCTTCCAGTCAATGGAGTCAGGGTCCAAATGAACACATCCTTGCTTTACTTGCATTATTTGAGGTTCCCAATGCTGCATTGTTGCAAGTGCTGCCCATTCATCAAGATAGCGGACACAGGTTTCACCTCATGTCACTGTTCATGATTCCACAGCACTTTCCAAACAAGAGCAGGAAGCTCCTTGATGTCCTGAACAAAGTTTTTTCCTTCACTGACTCCAGTGAAAATAAATTGGCGGGTGTTTCAAATTAGTGGGATCTTATCAGTGGGACCTTGCTGCACATAAAAGTGGTTACCGCGTTCTGGTGGACTTGTGAGTGAAGCACAAGCTAACCTCCAAGTCACACACAAATTCGAGCCAAAAATGCTTTACCCTTCCTTCAGGTTCACCGGGTTAAATTCTCAGAACGGCCTCCCTATCAGGATTGTGGGTAGATCTTCAACACATGCTGAGGTAGGTTGGCTCGCGGAGCTGGTTCATTAGTTCGCAGACGTTTCATTACCCTGCTGGATAACATCATCAGTGCAGCCTCCAACGAAGCGCTGTTGTGTTTTCCTGCCTGGTATTTAAACTCTGGTGTCTGTTAGATTTGATGACCTCACTTCTGGTTTTCCTTCGCAGTGGTGTATATATAGGGTGTAGTTCTATGTGTTTGTTGATGGCCTTCTTGGTGGAGAACGAACGAACCAGCTCAGAGAGCCAACCAACTACAGCATCCACAACCCAAGCTACAGATCTACCCAAGAACCTTCAACACATGGACAGCAGCGTTGAGTTCAAGAAGATGGGACACTACCTTCTTCAGGGCAACTTGGAATGAACAACAAATGTTCTTCTTACTAGTGACACTCGCAACCATGAATGAACTTTGGCAGTTTGTTTCTTTTTTAAGAAGTTTATTTCTCAGGAAATGGGCATTGTTTTCAAAGCTAATATTTATTGTCCACCGCTCGATAAGAGTCAATAATATAGATATATATAACATAGGTATAGATAGAGTAGACAGCCAGAGACTTTTTCCCAGGGTGGAGGTAGCTTTTACGAGGGGACATATTTTTAAAGTGAAAGGAGGTAGATATCGGGGAGACGGCAGAGGTAGGTTCTTTACTCAGAGAGTGGTAGGGGCGTGGAATGCATTGCCAGAGAGGGTAGTGGAGTCGGCCTCATTAGGGGCATTTAAGTGGCTATTAGAGAGGCACATGGATGATAGTATAAGGTAGCTGCGGAGGTTAGATAGACCTTAGGTTTAGGGTAAAAGTTCGGCACAACATCATGGGCCGAAGGACCTGTACTGTGCTGTACTGTTCTATGTTCTAATATTGTTGTGGGTTTGGAGTCCTACATAGGCCAGACAGGTATAGAGCACAGATTTCCTTTCCAAAAGGATGTTAGCGAAGCAGATGGGTTTATGACAATCAACAGTGGTAACATGGTCAACGTTACTATCATTTTATTCCAGAATGTTATTGAAATCTAATTTCACTACCTGCCATGGTGGGATAGGAGTCCATGACCTGACAGCTTTAGCTTGGATCTCTGAATTGCTCGTCCAGTGACATTACCACCACGCCACTGCCTCCCTTGCAAGTGCAAATATTCATTTATTAATTTTGCAGAAAGAATATTACATAAACTGTGCATATGATATCCTTAGGGCTGCACTGTACTGTCTGTCAGCACTATAAAGAGAGACTGGAGTGTACAGCATAGGATCTTGCCAATGGAGTTATCTGGTCTATGCCAGTATTTATACTCTGCATCATCCTCCCTGCCTACTTCATCTCACCCCATCGGCACTTTTTTCTCAGCATTCTGAGGAAAGGTCACCGGATGCAAAATGTTAACTCTGATTTTCGCTTCACAGGTGCTGCTAGAACTGCTGAGCTTTTCCAGCAACTTCTGATTTTGTTTCTGATTTATGGCAGTTCTTTTGGTTTTTATTTAGCATTTTTTCAATGGTCCTCCCTCCTCTCGTGCTTATCTAGCTTCCCATTACAGACAGTTGCACTACTTACCTCAACTACCTGAAGAGATGCTAAGCAACATTCTCTCTGAGGTCTGTGATCATGCACCAACTGGAAATTTGCCTCACAAGCGTCACTCCCTTTGTGTTGTGCTCATGAGCAGCTGAATCTTAATTTTAAAAGCCCCATGCGACGGAAGACACACACAAAACAGAAACTGATGTGAAACAAGCACAGAGAATGCTGGAGAGACTCAGCAGGTCTGGCAGCAACTTTGGAGAGAGAAACAGACTTAACATTTCAACTTCAGTTTGACTCTTCTTCTATTCCATTCAGTGTAGATGCTGCCAGACTTGTGTTTCTCCAGCAATCTGTGTGTTTGCTTCACATTTTTAACGGCTGCAATAGTTTGCCTTTATTTGAGAAATTAGTATGAACATGGTCAGTGAATTCCACATTCTAAACACTCACAGGCTAGTCTCTGAAGAATGTTTTTATGAATATCTTATGCATTTATTATTGACCATCTTGTCGCCTCTCCCACCAGTGAAAACATCATTCAGTAATAAACTATTCAGTAAAAAATGGAAAACTGTCCAGAAGTGATACAAAACATACCATGAAAGATGGTCATTGCTTTCAGATTTTATTGCTGCAGTTTTGTTACTGGTCTCAGTGTTATACTGTTGAAGTCAATGAGCTGTGCTCTTTGATAACATGCTAAGTTTAACATGCTGTTTTATCCTGGCATGCTGCATAAGTATTGAAACTGCATGCGACAACACAATGCATCGTACAAAACACAAGCTGAGTACATTGACAGAAAGAGAGACTGTGAAAAGGCAGGCTGTTGTCATGCTGACAGTTAATGGTCACCAATTGACAAGAAAACATTGGAGCATACGCAGGGAGGGTGGAAGAGTTGTTTTTGATGTAAAGGTTATGAGAATATGGAATGCTTTATCACAATTGACTATTCAATCTCAGTTAATCATGACCTTTGAGGGAGATCTGGATAACTAACCACTTGAAGAAAAAGATGTTAAAGAGTATGGAATGAAAGTTGACAGATGCTCCTGGTATGGAACAATGAGATGAATTATTTCCTTCATTTTTTTGGTTCTAAGACTCCAGCCTGTTTAAACATCAATCAATACACACTGTTTCCACATGGTATTACAATGATGGTAACATCTAATGAAACATACAATATCCCATTACTTCATCTCTGAATCCTGCTTTACATTAGGACCTCTTGATTCCCTCTGTTCATTTGTTTCAGTAAGAGAGAAAATTAATTGAGCAGCATTCACAGGCAATATGAACACTGCATCCATCCTTTTTATGGGTAGTGGGTGTTGATCTGTTTGTGGCAATGGGTATTGCTTCAGCTAATGTCGTGGACAGGAAATGTAGCATTTATCATATAATCCCTACAGTATGGAAACAGGCCCTTCGGCCCAACAATCCACACTGACCCTCAGAGCATCCCACCCAGACGCATCCCCTACAACCCACCTAATCTACACATCCCTACGGGCAATTTAGCATGGCCAATCCACCTAGCCTGCACATCTTTGGACTGTGGGAGGAAACCGGAGGAAACCCACGCAGACACGGGGAGAATGCTTAAACTCCACACAGACAGTCACTCAAGGGTGGAATCGAACCCGGTCCCTGGCACTGTGAGGCAGCAAGTGCTGACCACTGCTTTATCCATTGCTTTCACTAGCAGTGATCACCTGGCAGATGAGTTTAATTGTAAACCTGCCATGGTGGTGATCACAATTCTGATCCCTCTTCTGGAAAACACCAGCTTTGTATTTTCAAAGCAAGAAAGTCATTGACCTCCAGCATTAGATTCTCAACTTGTGAAGGACTGGAAGTGGATGTGCTGGAAAATTTGCTCTACTGTACGGTGCACTGCACAATGGGTATCCTTTCCACTCTGGCTTATTTCAATTGAGCAGTGTTAGTGTGTTTGGGGGTTGAGGTGGGAATGGTGGGGGGGGGGGGGCGATGGTGGACAGTGATGGGCAAGTAGTGAGAGGTAGTCAATTAACCCACTTAAAGTGCCAATTGAGGACAGTTCATACAAGTAGTGCAGACTTTTCCAGACAGCACACATCTCCCAACTCAATGAGGCTGCCACCTGCTGGAAGATGGAGGCACATTCCTTGCGGCAGGCCAGGGAACCAGCCAAGCCTTATTTATATCTATTTCCCACACCATCTCCCCTTCACTTTATGCCAGTGATTGTAAACTCTTGCCTTATGAGGAGAGGTTGAGTAGGTTGGGCCTGGAATTTAGAAAAAAGAAGAAATTTCAATTGCATAGAGTCCGCCACGTCGAGACTCCACAGGGTCCTGATACACAACTCCCAACTATGTTGAAGAATCAACAACTTGGCCATCACAAAATCTGGACAAATGTCTGTAACATTTTATAATAATGTACGGGTTGCAGCATTTCTGAACTGTGGATGAGTAAGTTCAGCCAAATCGCTGTTTTTGTTTATTAATAGTCCAGCAATTTCCAGACTTGGAATATATCACTGCTACCTTCAGTGTCGTTCCGTCAAAATCCTGGAACTTCCTTCCTAACGGCATTGTATCTCTGCCTGCAACAAATGGACTGCAATGGTTCAAAGAAGACAGCTCACCACCACCTGCTCAAGACAACAGAGATAGGCAATAAAAGCTGCTTCACCCCAAATCCCGTGAGCAAATTAGAAAAAGTAAATTCTGTTAACTCACAGGTGAAATTCAACAACTGTGCATGTGCAAAGTGGGCAAATTGGACTCTTGATAAATATCTATGATACACCATTTCTGCTAAATACCCTGTTGGTATACACAGTGACCGTGAAACATATCCTTCCTTATAAATTTCACACTCTCGCAGTTATCCATCACAAACCCTGCATGCTATATATCTGAACATTGTGTGCCCTGCTGTTTTGTAACAATCCATTATACACTTCACTAAAGGAAAATGTCATCGTCACTGCCCTTGGATTTCAATTCCTGCCCATCATCTCTGCTCACACTCCTATCTTGTTGACAGCTATTGTGATGTAGTCTGCAGTCAAATAGGCTGATATGCAGAATGGGAAGCCATTTAAATGAGTGAATTTACAACGATACAGCAGCAAGATTGGGAAGGAGAGAAAAGTAAAAATAAATAACAGCTTAAAATCAGCAATTGTAAGTAGTTAGCATAGGGCTGAATGAACACAGCAGGTCAAGCAGCATCATAGGAGCAGGAAAACTTGACGTTTCGGGCCTAAACCCTTCATCAGAAATGGGGGAGGGGAAGACGGTTCTGAAATAAATAGGGAGAGAGGGGGATGCGGATAGAGGATGGATAGAGGAGAGGATAGGCGGAGAGGAGGCAGACAAGTCGAAAAGGCGGGGATGGAGCCAGTAAAGGTGAGTGTAGGTAGGGGGGTAGGGAGGAGATAGGTCAGTCCAGGGAGGACGGACAGGTAAAGGGGGCGGGATGAGGTTTGTAGATAGGAGATGGGGGTGTGGCTTGGGGTGAGAGGAAAAACAGGTTAGGGAGGTGGAGATGAGCTGGGCTGGTTTTGGGATGCGGTTGGGGGAGGGGA
>JAHRHZ010000288.1:2006860-2101257 GCA_024137785.1 Ginglymostoma cirratum
TGTCTTAACTCTACCTACAAACTTGGGTTTCACATCCCTCAATAATTTTGCCTAAAAAAAGAGTCTATCAATCTCAGTCTTGAAAGTTTCATTTGACGTACAGTCTTGGTAGATTTGTAAGGGAATGGTTTCCACTAGTCTTTATGTAAAGATTGGAGTCAAGAATGCCTGTGCTTCAACTTACAGGAGCTAGATAGAGAAGAGAGACTGGAGAGGCTGGGATCATTTTCCTTAGAGCAGAGAAGGCCGGAGCGAGGGAGGAGTGGGGATCTGACTGAGGTGTGCAAAGTGCTGAGTGGTATTCAGGATAGATAAGGAGAAACATTTCCCCTTAATAGAGGAGTCAATTACGAGGGGAACAGTTTTAATGTAAGGAGCAGAAGGTTCAGAGGGGATTTGAGGAAAAACTTTTCGCCCAGCAGGTACGGGTTTTTGGAACTCACTGCCTTAAAGGGTGGTTGAGGTGGGAACCCTCAGGACATGTAATAACTATTAAGGTGAACATTTGGAACATAATTGTCCACAAGGCTATGGAGCAAGTGCTGTTAATTGGGATTAGAATAGATGATGTTTGATGACCAGACCGAAGGGTCAAAGAATCTCTTTTTATTGTGTGAAAACTCAATGACTCTCTATGACTGTTCAGGTTTCAGTCTGTCAACTGCTGCCCTTTGAGGTAGTTCAGTGAACTCCAAAGTGCAGAAATTTGTGGATGGTGGTCCTGTTTTTTCAAATTCATCTGTTAACCTGTTTTATAAGGGGACTGCTGTTTTGGTTTGAACAGCGGAAAGAGAATTTTGTACAAATGTACAAAAACAGACAAAACAACATTCTGAGCTATCTTCAAAATGAAACTTATGGCACTTATTACACAGAAGATGTGTAATATTTCCTAACTGCCTAGGCAGTCCCTCAAAATCAAGGATGACATGTTTCTACTCCAGTCATGAACGGCTCTGAATTGGCTGACAGGTGTAAAGCACAGACCTGCAGATTTTGCCACATGTGGGGCAACCGGTTAGTAGATGGGGTTTTTTTGGCCATTTTTGCACTTCCTTCAAAGACTTGGCTTCACCTCTCCATGATCCCGTTTAAGTCTCTCGGGTTTCTTGGCACCTTACTGAATAAACCATCTGTGTTGGTACGTTACAAGAGTCAGCGAGTGAATTTGACCTTCTTTCCAAAAATGCAAACACAGGTGTCCATCCATGCCTCCAATGTGCCCGCTCAGTCTTCAGCCTTGAGGGGGAGGATATTTGAGGACCACGATCTCAAACCCAAGACAATGGTCACTGTTTACTGGGCTGTGGTAGTCCCCATGCTCCTGAATAGTTCATAGATGTCAAAGGCATGCAGCTAGCGCCGCAGAAGCGCCAGCAGTGGTGCCTTTGCAAGATCCTCCATGTCCTGTTGGAAAGACTAGCAGTCCACCATGAGTACCCTCTCCCACACCAGCTGGTATAGCAATAAGGCATGAGCGCTCAAATTCACCTCCACAGACTGGCACATGACAATTGTAACATTACATCGGACACTTACAGGAAATGCCCTGCATGGATTCTGGTCACAACAGGAAACCACCAGGAAACACTTTCGAGATATCGTCAAACTATCCCTGTATAAATCAGGCAGAGGTAATGTGGAACCCAAAAACAGGCTATTTAGCACAAGTGATCCATATGATTGTTCACTTCTTGATAGAAACTTATCAAAGGATTTTCATACAATTGCAGTATTGATTTTAATAATTGGTGAGTTTGGGTTGCTCGGGTCAATACCAATAAGAGGGAGTTCAAACTCTTTTCTAGCTGGAGTAGACTCAGGGCCTGTCTTCTTGTCCTATCTGTCGTAAAAGAAATGACAGCATTTTTGATGTAGGACCAGACATCAGACATAAGAAGATATTAATAATGTCACATACCGTAACTCAAGTTTGGCAAACACAGTTTGAAAAAATAATATTCCATTGGAAATTCTATTGCAGCCCTATCTATGTGATTTGTATAAGTCACTAGGAGAATGACTGAAGTTTCCATTTTCCTAATAAATTTTACAGAGTACATGGATAGTGCAACACACCATTTCACCCCACTGAGAATCATTCCCTCAATTCTGATGTGAGTTGAGAATTTTGAAATTTGAAACTGATTGTAAATTTTCCTTAACAGGTTCATCCTGCCCTGACATCACTGCAACAATCCCACTCCCCACTTCCTGAAGGCTGGTTCAAGTTCATACGGCCAATGACCCCTTATATCATCTCAGCACACCTGCCTACAAGCCCCGACAGACTCTTGGGAATCCATGTTTCCATTTGATTGGACTGACGTGGCTTTTGAGTGAAGTTGTATGATCAGTGTGCATAGTCAAGCAATGATTTCTGTAATATCTTGGCTTTATAACTGACAAGTCATGTACGCGTTTACTATATCTTATTGTATTTACTGCTGTATCACTTCATTTTCGTGGTAGCTTCTCTCAAAGAAATATAGTAAATAGGGGAAATAGACCAGTCAGTTCTTTCAGCCTATTCAATATGATCATGGCTGATCATCTAAGTCTGTTTTTGCTTTCTCCCCATACCATTTGATCCCTTTAGCTCTAAAAGCTCTAACTCCTTGAAAACATTCAATGGTTTGGCCTCAACCACTTTCTGTGGCAGAGAATTCTAAGGCTCACCATTGTCTAGGTGAAGACATTTCTCCTCATCTCAGTCCGGAATGGTACATCTCAGAACTTTAGACTGTGACTGCTTGTTCTGAACTCTCCAGTCCTTTGGAACAAACTTCCTGCATTTACCCTGTAGTGCTGTTAGGATTACCTTGGAGCCCTGTGAGAATTTTATAGGCTTCTATGAGATTCCCTCTCGTGAATATAATCCTAACTGACCTAGTCGCTCTTCACTAATTCATAATCTCACATATTTAATATAGGTACAGGCTTATAGTTGAGATTCTGAGACATATTAAACCCGATTTGGAAAATATACATTATATAAGTAAATCTGAAAATGAGAAGTAATAGTAATGATGAAAATAATAGATTTCCATGACACTGATCTGGATCACTGATGTCCTTTAGGGACGTAAACTGCCATCCTTACCTGGTCTGGCCTACATGTGACTCCAGACCCACAGCAATGTGTTTGCCTCAGAACTGTCTCTGAAACAGCCTAACAAACCACACAACTGGACAAAGTGATTAAAACTGTTGTTATTCAAGAAGGATATTATCACTATCCTTCCAGTAGCAATTACGAATTGGCAATAAATGCCAATGATACCTGCATTCTAAGAACAACTTCTTTTAAAAACAGTGCAACTCCAATCTGAGTTCTGAGGAAGAGTCACTGGACCCAAAATGCAAACTCTGATTTTGCTCCACAAATGTTGCCAGACCTGCTGAGCTTTTCCAGCAATTTCTGTTTTCTTTTCTAACTCCAATGCAGTTCATCATTGTTATCCAATAAACCACGAGGAAAGACTGGGGTTTAAATTTGGCACCTTGGGTACGGGATTGTCAATAAGGTTGGGATGGTGGGGGGAAATAGATATATCTCAATGGATATAAATTATTAAAATGTTGGAAGTAATGTCAACTGGTCACCTGGATGTGTGAGCATAAAGTGAAATTAATGTGAGGCAAATTAGGAACTGTATTTAAAACTGGTAAGCTGTTGGGTGAGGACACAAAGGAAAGGTTAGATCTTGGCCCTTCAGGGTTGAATATACGAACATAATGAATAAAAAGGCTGGACAGCTCTTTAACAGGACCCTGGGCTAATGTTTTACATTAATTCCAGTTTCCCACCCTATTCCCACATTCCTTTAGCGTCAAACAAACTACCGATTTAGGCCTTGAATGTTCTCGATGACTGAAAACCCACAGCTCTCTGAGGGGAGAGAATCTAAAAGATTCACAACCCTCCAAGTGACTGGAAGCCCTAATCCTGTCAGCCTGAATGAAATCACCAGTGCAACCTTGCATGAAGCCTCAAAAAAACCTTGAGCTCTTCCCTTCAAATACGGGGAAAACTCAAATAAGGAAAACAAAATGGAAAAACTTATGTTACTTTTCATTACCATTGGAAATCTCTAAATACTTCACAGCCATTGAAATGCTTTTTGATGCAGTTACGCTTTTGATGTCTGAAATGCAGCAGCCAATTTGTGCACAGCAAGCTTCCACAAACAGCAATGTGATCACATGACTGCTTTTCCCATGCTGTTTGAGGGAAGTCAGTCTACGGGTGGGAGCTCCCCTGTTTCTCTTTAACTTGGATCAATGGGATGTTCAACGTCCATGCAGGAGGGCCACAGACACCTCAATGTTACATCTTGGCTGAGTGACTGCACATCAGTCAGTGCAGCACTCTGGGAGTATGACACTCCACATTGTTTCTTTCACCTGCCAGAATTCCTGCAGTTCGGACATCTAAATTAATATTGTTCAAAAAAGTGAGTAAAATTGGGGCACATCATCTCTTTGAAAACTGTCAATAGTCCAACTGCTGCCTGTGAGAAGATTGGTTGCTCTCCCTCCTCATCTCCAATATAGGCGGATTTGAGCAGGATCAATAATGCTTAGAGTTATGTTTGAAATTTTAAGCAGTTTTGCTTTTTTGCCCACACACAATCCCCACCTGGATGTTGTAGATTAAAAGTCCCTTAAAAGAGCGAGGCAATTGGATGACACATCATTGAACCAGATGAACAGAATCTGGAGTTGTTGGATGAAATTTCAGATACACATACTTAGTTATCAACTCTAAGTGGTTTCCAAGCAGATGTGGACTTCAAATGCAACACAGCAATACCAGAAAGCATGTAGAGAATGTTAACCAACACAATTTGAAATAAATGCATGAATCAGTGGGCTAAAGATAATGCACAATAATATTACACAACTCGATGCCTTGAAGTGTCACCACATTGACGTGAGTGTTTAATCGTAGTTTGGGAGACATTGTCACAATACTAAATCACATTGGAAACTGATTTCTATATCAGCTAGTTTCAGACAGCACCAAACAATGTGCAGCTTCCAAAAGCCATGATGAAATCAGATTGTGCTAAAACCCTGTTACACTAAGGCTATTACTGTCACTGGGGAAAACACTCCCAGAAAATAACATGGATTAATGTCTTGCTGGTCTTGGAAGGCGAATAACACAAGAATTATGGTGATAAAAATTGGAAATATATTAAATATAATGGAGTTAATGTTCTTTTGCTCTTTTCAAAGATGTGGTATATTTCATTGCAACAAATAAAATATTCTAGTATGATTTGTCCAATAGAATTTAGGATTACAGAGAACAAAACACACATTTCCTTTCGCAAGAGTGGCAAACTGCAATAGTTCAGTTGCACTCATCATATCAATAAATGGTTCATTCTCACCTGATCAAATCTTACAATGTCAAAAGAATTGATGCGACACAGTTTTAGATGGTGTGGGACCAAAATTGAATGGGGCTGATCTTTACCTTGTGGGAGAGTGTAAAATAGGTTACAGCTTTGATTTTGACACTTCTATCAAATCTCCTCCGAGCTGTGGAGATGTTCTGCAGTTTATCCTTGTAGCTGATGTTCCCGATCCCCAAAACCATTCTCGTAAATCTTTTCTCTGCGCGGTCTTCACATCTTTCCTAAATTATGATATCCAGAATTGGACACACGTACTCCATATCTTACAACATTAGCGACATTGTAAGCAAAGCAGGAAATGAGCTACTACCATGGACAGTAAAGCTATCCCTGTATTGTAGGGACTGCGGAAGCATTAGTGCTACAAGGGCCAGCTCATGGATTTTTACGTGCATTGTGACATTTTACTGCAAACAAGCATTCTCAACTACACGTCTTGCCAACAACATTCATAATTATGATGATGCCCTACATCATTTCAACGATTTCCACTTTCCTGGCCTTAAAAACTTCCCCTTCACTACGGACGTCCAATATCTTTATGTCTCCATCCCTCACTGGGATGATCTGACTGCTCTCTGCTTCTTTCTTGATTGGTAGCCTGAACAGCCCCTATCCAACACCATCTTTCTGGGCCTGGCTGAGTTGTTCTCTCATTGAACAACTTCTCCTTTTCAGTTGTCTCATTTCATTCAAATAAATGGGCCCTGCTTAAACTTGTCATTTTGTGCACATAAGATCAATAGATGTCGGAGAAGTAGGCCATTCAGCCCATCGAGCCTGCTCTGCCATTCAATGAGAGCGTGGCTGATCTGATGACCCTCAAATCCACTTTCCTGTCTTCTGCCCATAACTGAAAATTCGCCTACTGATGAGAAATCCTCATCCATTCTGTGTTCCAGTCTTACTCAGGCCTCATCCCACCATTCTTTCCCCAACACATTGATGACTATCATTGCCATTTCCTGAGCAGAGTGGGCAGCCACGATTTCCCTTAAAGCACCCAACACAATCTGAACCTGCTAAAGTTCTAAACCTTTTGTGTAAAAAGAAAATCATGGCCTCCAAGAAGACCTTAAATTTAGATTAACTTTCAAAAGGTTCTGTTGAAGAACAATGAATTGACAAACGGATGCAGAGTCACTTGCCCCGCTTGGTTGCCAGCCTCAGGGAAGTGGAAGTGTCAGGGTAATCATGAGTAGAAGAATCTAGAAGCTTTCAACAACTTCTACAGATGCACCATTGAAAGCATACTGTATGGCTGCATAACGACCTGGTATGGCAACTGCTCGGCCCAGGACAATAAGAAACTACAGAAGGTGGTGTGCACAGCCCAGACCATGACGGAGGCCAACCTTCCATCCATGGACTCTATTTACATGACTCACTGCTGCTGAAAGGCAGCCAACATCATCAAAGACCCATCTCACCCTGTCAATGCTCTCCGCCAACCTCTTCTGTCAGGCAGAAGATACAGAAGCCTGATCACAGGCACAAGCAGGTTCAGGAACAGCTTCTTTCTGGCTGTTGCCAGACTGTTGAATGGACTCTAGCCTCAAATAACGTAGCCTGCAATGTAACCTGCATGCAACTGAGTCTTTCTGATCTGTACATCCTTTGCTTGCTGTGATCTGCCTGTACCACTCACAAACAAAGCTTTTCACTGTATTTCAGTACACATGACAATAAAATCAATCAAACAATCAATCGAGCTTGAGGCACATTCACTTGGACAGGTTGCATTCCAGATCTCTGCCAAGTCATCACAGGGAGGCGCTGTAAGCAGCAGAGAGCAACTACCCCCTGAGGACACTCAGTGTAGGTCTACTCTTCCATGCTTCCTCTGTGTTGAGTTCAGAATAGTATGAGGGTGCTGAACTTCCCAGGTGGGCACAGGAAAAGCATCGAGGGACTAAACAAATCTCTTTTCAAGCCACTGAAGAAAACTTACTTTTCTGAAATTAAAAATTTCAGATTCAACTGTGATCGATTTAGTGCTCCTGAGTGCAAGGTGGGAAACTTCAACAAAAATTGTCTTGTGACAGCAATATTCAAATGGTGATAGATTCAGAAGATAAACAGTTAATTATGCACAGTACGCTTGAATTTATAAATGCTGGGCGCTTTAGTCTCCATTGTTTCCTATATTAGATCAAAGCTTTAAATTGAGGCTGATCTCATGAACACAATTCTCACTGTACCTCCAAAAAACCTAAAAGAAATGTTGCAAAATTCACTAATACAAAGTTCAGAGAGAAGTGTCACCGTTTTGTGAAATGTTCGACACAGCATGAAGTGGACTGTCTTCACTCCGAAACTGTAGGTTGGTCTCTCCTCGCTTAGACATGAACCTACTGGCCGCAGTAGTGAACCTCCTCCTGAAAGTGTCTCCTGCCAGAAAGTATAAGATAGGGTCCACACAGCTATTGAGGCTGGCAAGCCCCCTGGTCACTTGATAAGTGGCGTAGACCCTCTTGTTCCACTCGCATGTCTCTGGCCCCTGGTAATACAGTCTGGACTGTAGGTTTAGATTCTTCATCACATGGAAGGGAAGATAGGAGATGGCAAAGACGGCCAACACGATGATGACGAGACGCACAGACTTGCCCCGGAGAGGTGTCCTCATGTCGTTAGATATTAAGGCCTTCACGATAAATCCATAACAGACTAGAATAGTGGCGAAGGGGATGCAGAAACCAAAGAATGTAGTCAGCATGCTGTAAATGAAATAAGTGCCCAGGAGCTCTTTAGATGTTGTATCGTAACATGTAATTGTTTTATTTTTCCTTGGCCCGGTTCGGGAGAAGTACAGTATTGGAGAGATCCCAGCCATGACCACAACCCACACACACACGCACACAATAGTGGCCGATTTTTTCTTCAACCTGCCCAGTGATTTCATGGGGTGTACCACACCCGTGTACCTGTGCACACTGATGCAGGTCAGAAACAAGATGCTCCCATAAAGGTTAACGTGGAAAATGAACCTCTGCAATTTGCACAGTGCCTCTCCGAAGATCCAGTCAGTCTTGTTGAAATAGTAAAATATTAAAACGGGCAGAGAGAAGACGTAGAAGAGGTCAGCCAGGACGAGGTTAAACATGTAAATGGTGATGCTACTCCAAGGCTTCATGTGAAAGATGAACATCCAGAGAGCAACACTGTTTCCAATGAATCCAGTGACAAACACGATAATGTACATGATGGGCAGATAGTAAAACTGGAAGCCCTTGTTCAAGGAGCAGGTTTTGTTGATGCTAGCAGTCAGGTCACTGGTCAAATTTGAAAAATTTGATAACGCCTCCTGCATTGTATCCAACTCAAGGTCTTCCATTTGGCATCAACAGAATGGTGTGCCTCTCTTCAAGAAACAGGACATCTGAAACAGCAAACAATCCAGTTTAAGCTTGCATGATTTTTTTGGGAAACAATTATGACTCATTAATGATATTTTTCCTTCAGAATATTGTTCCCATTCTACAAAAAAATTACCAAAGGTGTATAAATGGTCAAAGTAATGGTGCAAAGAAAGACCAAATTTGCATTCATGCAGAATAGCATAAAACATAGGAGCAGAGATAGGCCATTTGGCCCACTGAGTCTGCTCCACCATTCAATGAAATCACAGCTGATCTGATAATACTCAACTCCACTTTCCTGCCTTTTCTCCAATACCAACAACTCTCTTTCTGATTAAAAGTCTGTCTATTTCAGCCTCAAATAAACTTAACCACCCAACTTTGACAGTCCTCTATGGTAAAAAAAAAACTAATCCACAGGTTCACTATCCTCTGAGTTAAGAAATTCCTCCTCTGTGATGTAACTAGGTGACCATTTACTCTGAGATTTTGCCATCTGATCCTAAACTGTCCCACAAGGTAAACTAAACTATTGCATACAGTTCTGGTCGCCCCATTACAGGAAGGATGTGGAAGCATTGGAAAAGGTGCAGAGGAGATTTACCAGGATGTTGCCTGGTCTGGAGTGAAGGTCTTATGAGGAAAGGCTGAGAGACTTGGGTCTGTTCTCATTGGAGAGAAGAAGGCTAAGAGGGGATTTAATAGAGACCTACAAAATGATCAGAGGATTAGATAGGGTGGACAGTGAGAGTCTTTTTCCTAGGATGACGACGTCGGCTAGTACGAGGGGGCATAGCTGCAAATTGAGGGGTGATAGATTTAAGACAGATGTCAGAGGCAGGTTCTTTACTCAGAGAGTGGTAAGGGCGTGGAATGCCCTGCCTGCCAATGTAGTTAACTCAGCCACATTAGGGGCATTTAAACAGTCCTTGGATAAGCATATGGATGATGATGGGATAGTGTAGGGGATGGGCTTAGATTAGTTCACAGGTCGGTGCAACATCGAGGGCCGAAGGGCCTGTTCTGCACTGTATTGTTCTATGTTCTATGTTCTAAACTCTCTGTATCTATCTTGTTAAACCCCTCAAAAATCTTACATGTTTCACTATGGTCATCTCTAATTCTCCTAAATTCTAATGAGTAACCTACTCAACCTCTCTGCATAAGGAAATCTCTCTATACCCAGGATTAACCTGGTAAAATGTCACTTGGCTGTCTCCAATGATAGTATATCCTTCCTTAGATAAAGAGCCCCAAACTATTTTCAGTATACCAGATGTGGTCTAACTATTTCAGCCTCAAAAATTGGTCTTTTACTTGCTGAACTAGTATGCTATCATTTTATGATTTCAAATCCTTCTCTGCTGACTTTCTGCAGTCTTTCCACAATTAAATAACCTTCAACTCCTGTATTCTTCTGCCAAAGTGAATATCCTCACATTTTCACAAACTATATTCCATGTTCCATTGATATTGTTCCTTGTAACAGGTACAGGATGCTCCAAAACCTATTTTACACTCAATAAACTATTTCCTGAATCATTCTGGTGTAGTTAAACCTAACTTCAAGTGTGCACATACCAAGGGCCCTGGAGCACCTGTGGGTCAGTGGTAGTATCCATATCTCATGGCCACAAGGTCTTGCTCAGGTTGCACTTGCCGCAGTGGGGTATCATGTTGAGTTTGAATAGGTTAAGAATAATTAGCAAGGGTGGTGAGACAAAAAAAGCAGCTTGCATTTATGCAACCCTTTGAACTTCTTAAGATGTTTCACAAAAACATTACGAAGCTAAACAGAAGCTTAATTTGTTGCCTGATCTGAAAGAGGGTATGAAATGTAATCTTTATCCAGCTTTTCTCCCTTATCAATAGCTCTCACTCAAGACGTGCTCTAAAGGTTCAGGCATGCTATAGCAGGAATGTTGTTATGGTGGGACTGCAGTTACTGTATCAAGTTGGCTTGAAACCAGAGTCATGGAGGTCAGTGGTATTAAAGTGGAGAGAGTCTCTCTGTAGCGAATTTTTATTGTGTACTCAGATTCTTTATTGTGGTTGACCACCCACCCACCTTATTGGAATGGCATCAATTATGTAACATCTTGAAAACAGAAAGTCCCAGGTTCAAATCCTGTCCAGAAACTTGAGGACATAACCAAAGCTGAAAATTTCAGTAAAGCATTGAGAGAGTGCTGCATTTTTGGAGGTTCCACTTCTCACATGATGCTCCCATATTCCCTCTAAACTGTATCTTTAAGATTTCACTGATATTTTAAGAAGAGCAGATTAGTTCCTTCTGTGTCCTGGCTAACACACACTCCTCAATCAGTAGAACATACACAGATAATCCAGTTGCTCATGCACCGCAGTTTGCTGGGTGCGCATTGGCTGCATTGCAACCAATACTGCACTTGAAGAAGATGTTACAGGTTGTGAAGCATTAGGATTCCCTGTCATTAAGAAAGACATTATATAATTTCAGGTCTTTCTTTTAAACATCCCAGGACAGTTCACTGGTGAATTATCAGAGAAACATTGGCACCAAATCTCATGAAGACCTACGACAACAGAAGAGGAAAAAGAAGACTGGCTATACAAAAAGGCATATGCAGCACAATCATCGATTCGTAAATGTTGTGCAAAGGTTTGAAAAGAGGAGGGACCACATAGTAACTCAAAAGGTATTTTTCATCAGAAACTCAATTGACTTTATTCAGTGAATTGAAATCTATGCCTCACTCTTCCAAACTAGCTCACTCTGTTGGAACAATTTCAGAATTGAAGTAGTTGGTTTGCATGGTACTCAAATTCTGTAGTGTGAGTAATAAATACCGTTTGTCAGTAACTTTTTCCAAAAAAAGTGAAGAGAGATGACCAGAAGCTTGGTTAAAAAAGCTGCAAGCAGTGATGTCTGATTGAGGAAACTGAGATTGAGAGGTAAAGAGGGTTAGGGCAGGAATTCCTCAGTTTAGGATCAAGGCAGTGGAAGGTACGACAGCTCGGGGAAGGCCTAAGAGTTCAGAACTGGATCCATGCAGAGAGCTTGTAGAATTGTGGAGATTAAAGACGTCAAGGGGGAAAATATAAACATAAGATGGGAATGAAAATCAAAGCATTGCCAGAGTGTGAGTGCATCAGCAAGTAAAAGCAATGGGGTGAAAGAGAATTCAGTACAAGTTATAACACGGGTAGCTGAGTTTCGAATGAGCTCAGGTTTACAGTGGGTGGTAATTGGGAGGCTGGCCAAGAAAGCATTGGAATAGTCAAATATATTGACAACAAGAGCATTATACAGGTTTAGTATTGTTAAGAAACCATATCTGATTCATATAATTATGCAAGAGGGAAGCTTGCTTTTAGATGGAACATAATTTCTCTCTGTTATCTTCCAATGAACTTATATATAGTGTACAATTAAACAAAACATTGATTTTGCAATGCCAAAAAGTCATCCACAAACAACGTGGTTGATGAGGTTAACGAATGTGTAGTGTTGTTTGAGGGAGCAGTATTAATTGTTGCAGTGTATCTTGTAGATGGTACATACTGCTACAATTGCACTAGAGCCAGAGCAATGGCGTGTTTGAGGTGGTGGATAGGGTGCTGATCAATTAGACTGCTTTGTCCTCTTTGGTGTCAAGCTTTTTGAATGTTGCTGGAGCTGTATTCATCTGGACTAGTGGGGAACATCCCATCGCACCCCTAAGTTGTGCCTTGGAGATGTTGGGCAGGCTTTACGTAGCCACGAGATGAATTACTGCACAATTCAGAGCCTCTGACTAGCCCTCATAGCCATAGGATTTATATGGAGGCCCAGAACACTATCTCATCAATGGTGATTCTCATTAGTTTGCTGCTCCTTGTCTTAAATCGACTGTGCTTCTAACTGCAGCTCATAAGCAGGCAGAATGATATGGTGCCAATGGACACTCTGTGACAAGATCGAGAATAGTGTAAAATCAGATCACCTTCTTGTGGACACAACGTTATAACACTGTGCAATACAGGGTAGGAACTTCAAGGTCCTTCATTCATGGACACCTAGGATTCCCAGAGGAATATATGAGCTCCTGTAAGTTTAAAAAAAACTCAACAACTTAGAATAATATAATTGTCCATATGAGTGTGATAGTCCTATCTAACTGGTCATTTCAAATCCAAATCTTTGACTTCTTTCAGTTGAAATAACATGTTACATTGTGTCTATGCACATATTGTTATATTCTGAGATCCCTTTCTGCCTGATACCAACAGTGTATGACTGAAACTGGATAATTCCCCAAAAATCTTTGGGGGTGTGCTGGGTGGGGGTTGGGGGAGGGTTGCGGGTATGATGTTCAGAAGCCAGAGCAGATGGGTGCCTTCCAGGGGACTACACAGGTCTAGATATCAGGGCAGAGGACAGTGAAATATTAGGAAAAATTAACATAGAGAGACAGCAGTTATTAAATGCTTTAGCAGCATTGAAAGTAGATTAATCTACTGACCTGGGTGTGATATAGCCTAGGCTGTTGAGGGATGCAAAGGAGGAGGTATCAGGACACCTGCCAGTATATTTCAAATCCTCTCTGACCACAGTTGAGATGCCAGAGGACTGGAGGATCGCTAATGTTGTGCCATTATTAAAAGAGGGGAGGAAAGGACAGACCAGGAAATAACAGGCTAATCAGTACAACTACAGTGGTGAGAAGTAATTAAGTTGAATTCTGGGGTAGACAAGGACTATTCAGGACAGTCATTTTGGATTTGTTCAGGGAATGTCATATTTAGCACCTTGATCTCTTTTTGAGGGGAAACCAGGAGACTCGACGTGGCAGTCCTTTTGATGTTACATGGATTTTAGAAGGGTTTTTGAAAAGCTCCCTCATGGAAGGCTGGTTAAGATGTAAGAGTCTGGGGATCCAAGACAAATTGGGTGTTTGGGTCCAAAACTGGCTGGAAGTTAGCATGCAGAAGGTGATGACAGAGGGATGTTTCTACGATAGGAAGTCTATTTCCAGTGGGGTTCCACCTTGCCGACCGTGACCACATCTGGTATACCAAGACCACATCCAGAGGCCTGTGAGCAGTTTGAATCCCGCTACTTAAGAAAACATATTGTTTCATTGGAGGCAGTTCAGAGAAGGTTCACTAGGATGATCCCCGGTATGAAGGGATTGTCTGAAGGGTAAAGGCGAAACAGGTTGGGACTCTCATCACTGGAGTATAAAACAATGAGACGTGATCTCACTGAACCTATGGGTTTCTTAAGAGGTTTGATAGAGTAAATGATGGAAGGATATTTCCCTTCATGGGAGAGTCCAGGACCAGAGGGCACAGTTTCAGAATAAAGGGGCATCAATTTAAGACTGAGAAGAGGAGGAATTTCTTCTCTCAGAGGATTGTGAGTCGTAGGAATTCCTTGCCACAGTGAGCTGTGGGGGCAGAGTCCTTGCATATATTTAAGGCTGAGATAGTTAATTTCGTAAGCAGTACAGGAATCAAGGGTTACGGGGAAAGCGCGGGAAGGTGGTGAGGAAACGTCAAGCTTTCCTGCTCCTATGATGTTGCTTGGCCTGCTGTATTCATCCAGCTCCACACCTTGTTATCTCTTAAACCAATGTATGTGTTCATACAGTCATAGAGTCGTAGAGTTGTACAGCACAGAAACAGACCCTTCGGTCCAGCCAATCCGTGCTGATCATAATCCCAGACTAAACTAGTCCGCATCACTTAGTAAGGCTCTTCAACACCTTGCATCCTGTAGTGCTCTTTCATTTACATCTACAGACTGAATCAGGGGATGACAGTGGAAGTAGTGTATGAAGAGAGACCAGACTGGTTAGAAGTACATTCACTGTGGTTGAGGAGAATGAGAGGGAATCTCATGGAAACCCCAAACATTCTAACAGGATTAGACAGGATGACACTGGAAAGCTGTTCAAATGACTGCAGAGTCCAGGACCAGGGGTGACAGTCTGAAAATATGGGAATAAGCTGAGATGAGGAGAGACATCTTCACCCAGACAGTGGTGAGTTTATGGAATTCCCTGCCACCAAAATCCATGGAGTCCAAAATGTTAAAGGTTTTCAAGAAGGTGTTAGATATATGATTTTTTTAAGGCTAAAGGAATGAAGGATCATCGGGAAAAGGTAGGAAGAGGCGGTATTAAATTGCGTGATTAGTCATGCCCATAAAGAATGATGGAGAAGTCTTAAGGGGCTGAATGGCCTATTCCTGCTCTTTTCTTTGTCTCTATGTTTACATAGGAGGTTATCAGCTATTGCTCTCTCAAGTGCAATGTCTAAGATCTCTCTCATCACATAATCTTTCCGGATTGGTGTCTTTTCTCTTACTGATGTCAGAATCATAGAGCCAGTGAGTCACACGGCATGGATACAACCCCTTTGGTCCAACAAGCCCATGTCAAACATAATCCCAAACTAAACTAGTCCCACCTGCCTGCTCCTGGCCCATATCTCTCCAATCCTTTCCTATTCATGTATGCATGGGACAAATCACATCATTCTGATTTACATGACTCTGATTATGACACAGGGATCACTGAGGGGACAGTTAGAGCGATTGGAAACTATCAGGTGGATTGACATATTGGGTGGCCAATGGCGAGAGCTTGGCATTAGAAAAGAAGGTCATGTGGTGATGTGTTCAGGAATTTTCTCAACTGCATTTGCCAACCCTGGGAGACTAAGTTAGAAAGACTCCACCAGCCTGCTCGAATGGTTCTGTCTGGTCTTGATAAGAAAAGAAGTGTTAAATGCTGTACCATTACCTGCAGAACTTTCAATTCAGTGTTTGGTGCTAAATTTAAAATAACACACAGGGAGGACAATGTCATCCCAGACATTCAGTTTAATAGCTCCTAGGTGTTTCCAGTGCAGTACAAAATTGAATCAAGTCGAGGGGCATCCAAGTGATGGTAGTGTGATGCTGTGGTGGTGAGATAGACTGGACAAACAAACACTGAAGAAGTCAGGGGTGTGATGGAATACTCCTCACTTGCCTGGATAAGTGAAATTCCAAGATGCTTGACACCATCCAGTCCCACTTGAAAGGTTCCAGATCCACAGATATTCAAACACTCCACCATTGGCACTCAGTAGCAGTAATGTGTACTATCTGCAAGGAACACCAAAGAAATTCACCAAAGCTCCTTTGACAGCATCCTTCAAATCCACATCCACTTCCATCTAGAAGGATAAGGGCAGCAGATACATGGGAACACCACCACCTGCAAGTTCCCCTCCGAGCCACTCAATTGAAAATACATCACTGTTCCTTCGTTGGGTCCAAAATCCTGAAATTCCTTCCCACCACCATTATGGCTCTACTTACAACACATGGGCTGCAGCAGTTCAAGAAGACAGTTCAGCACCACCTTGTCAAGGGATGGGCAATAAATGTGGGCCCAGCCAGCAATGCCCATGTCCCATGAGTGAATAAAAAACACCACAATGGCCCCCACAGACTGATCTTGAGTCCCAAACCATGACCCGTACAGGCAGCTAGATTTTCACTTCATTTTGAGCACTTGCAGTCGTTGCAATCATTATACAGTCAACATCTTATATTTAGGCAGCACCTTTAGCATCATGAACTATCCCAAGATGCTTCATAAAAATATCCCTATAATGCAGTAGTTTTTGTGATATGTAGGTCCTACACAATATAAAACTCCTTTAATCTAATACATGTCAGTGTACTGATGTTGTGCCTCTACCCATGAGAGTTTAGAAGAATAACATCATTCTTATTAAGATTCTGAAGGGATTTGACAGAGTGGATGCAGAAAGGATGTTTCTCCTTGGGAGTGAGCCTAGAATCAGCGCAGGCAGGTTAAAAATTATGTATCTCCCACTTACGGCAGAGATGAGGTGAAATATTTTCTCTCAAAGGATTGTGGCTCCGGAATTCCCTTCCTCAGCAAGCAGTGGAGGCTGGGTCATTGATATTTTCAAGACTTGGTGTGACTCTTGATAGACAGGAGAGTTAAAGGTTATGAGGGGCCAGTGGGAAAGTGAAGTTGAAATCACAATCATATCACATGTGGTCTTATTGAATGCCAGAGCAGGCTTGAGGGCTGAATGGCCTTCCACTGCTCCATGCTCAATAACCCTCATTGTTCAAATATTCGAATTGCACAGCATTGTGTCTCTAAAAGAGTAGTCCATCTGGCCTTATAAATCGGAGATAAAAGGTACTGCAGATGCTGGAGAATCTGAGATAACAAGGCGTGGGGCTGGATGAACACAGCAGGCCAAGCAGCATCATAGGAGCAGGAAAACTTGACGTTTCGGGCCTAGACCCTTCATCAGAAATGGGGGAGGGGAATAGGGTTCTGAAATAAATAGGGAGGGGGGGCGGATAGAGGATGGATAGAGGAGAGGATAGGTGGAGAGGAGGCAGACAAGTTGAAGAGGCGGGGATGGAGCCAGTAAAGGTGAGTGTAGGTGGGGGGGTAGGGAGGAGATGGGTCAGTCCAGGGAGGACGGACAGGTCAAGGGGGCGGGATGATGTTAGTAGATATTTCAAACTGTTTGGCAAAGGAGCTTGAGGCGTCAGCCACGGCTCAAGTTTTTTTTATTTCTGAGTCAGAAAGTCATGGGTTCAATTCTGACTCCGGAGATTTCAATGCATAGTTTAAGCAGAACTTTAGTGCAGTACCGAGGAAGTGCTGCACTTCTGGAGGCTCTGACGCTCAAATGAAACACAGCAGGTAGATGGGAAAGAACTCATGGCAGCATTTAAAGTCAGACTTTCCTCCCCTAAACTAATCCGCACAAAACATAATCTGCTTTCCAGTGAATCGTCCTCTCCTGATAATGCTAACTCCTGTTCTCTTTCCTGCCTGACCTGCTGGATATTTCCAGTATTTTCTGTTTATATCTGTGATTTCCAGCCAGGACAGTATTTTGCTAATTGAGTTGAAACGTGCATTTATTCCACACGTTCTTTATGGCCTTTTGGTTGCTGTGGTTGTTAATTTGTATCAGTGACTACACTTGAAAAAATTTATAGTTTTGTTGGCTGTGAGTCATTTTGGAATGTCCTGAGGAAATGATCGACTTTGGATAAATCCAAGTTTCTTAATTCTCAATGAGAGTTCTTGTACTTGAAACAAAGGACAGCCCGACGATGAGATTCCTTCCAAGATTAAATGAGCAGCAAACAATCTGAAATGTCCAACAGATCAGGCACCTTTTGAGGTCATCTTTGTATAGAGTCCTTACTGTTCTAATGTGTCTGAGTGTACTAATCGTCTTCTGTGGATTCTCTATTGATTGAGGAGTGCAACGCAGGATCAGTATGAATATTCGGAGCTGATACTTTATATTGCCATTATTGGTGCTGCGGGAGGAGGCATCACAACTGTATCGCCTATGCTCTTTTTATGGGCACATTGAACATTGCAATTTTGGCATTGATGGTCCTCAAAAAGATGCTGAACCAAATTTAAGCATGTACCTTCAACTACACCGTTTTTAAGAGAAATGAGGGGGTATCTTACAGAAATCTATAAAATTCTAACAGAACTAGACAGGGCAAACATAGGAAAAATGTTTCTATGACTGGACAGTCCAGCATCAGGGATCACACTTTAAGAGTGCGGATTAAGTCATTTTGGGCCAAGATGAGGACAGATTTCTTCGCCCAGAGAGTGGAGAGCCTGTGGAATTCTCTGCCACAGAATGAATACGGGGGTGAGATATAGTTCTTAGGGCGAAAGCTATCATGAGAGATAGTCCACAATGCACAAATTTATTAGACTCTAAATTAGGATGCTCCTTCTTTATTTTCTATCAATCAGCTTGATGTGATTTGCCTTGAGACCGTTCCCCAAGGAGATGCGTCAGATAAAATTAGAGGTTGCTCTCAAGGGCAGAGATGAGAATTTTGTTTTTTTGTAAATGAATGTTGAATGACTTTGGACAGCTCCACCTCAGAATCTGTTGAGATGGGGGCAATGAATATTTTTACGCCAGAGGTAGACAGAATCTTGTTCAGTAGAGGACATAAAGCTTGTCAGGGGCAGATGGGAATGCGAAACTCAAAACACAAACAAATTTACCACGATATTATCAAATGGCTGGGAGCAAAAGTATGCTATCAGCTTCTTGATCCTGCTCTATCATTTAATAAGATAAGGGCAGTATAACTGTAGCCTCAAATCACGCTCTCATGTCCTGTAATGGCTTTTCACTTCCTGGCTTAATAGAATGTAACTCTGCTTCAAAAATATTTCAAGCGATCTGCTTTCCTTATGTTTTCAGGTTCCAAAAGACTCCCAATCCTCTTAGTTAAATATTTCACCTTATCTCTGTTTTAAAAGAGACTATCACTCAGTAATGATTGCTCATTTAGAGTCATACAGGACAGAAACAGACCTTCGGACCTATCAGTCCATGCTGACCATAATCCCAAACTAAACTAGTCCCACCTGCCTGCACTTGGCCCATATCCCTCCAAAGATTGCTTACTGATGTATTTATCAAATGTCTTTTGAATGTTGAAACTGTACCTGCATCCACTAATTCTTCTGGAAGTTCATTTCACGCACAAACCACTCTGTGTGAAAAAACTTCCGCTCACGTCTTTTTTAAATCTTTCTCCTCTCACCTCAAAAATAAGCCCCCTAGTCTTGAAATCCCTGAACCAGGGAAAAGACATCTGCCATTCACCTTATCTATGCCCCTCGTGATTTTATAAATCTCTATAAGGCCAGGCTTCATCCTCCCATTCTCCAGTGAAAATAGTCCCAGCCTATGCTGCCTTTCCTTATAACTCAAACCATCTCACCCCAGCAATGTCCTGGTAAATCTCTTCTGAACCCTCTCCAGCTTAATAATATCTTTCCTTTAACAGGGCGACCAGAGCTGGACACAATATTCCAGAAGAGGCCTTCCTAACATCCTGTCCAACCTCAACATGATGTTCAGATCAACCAAACAAGGCAATACCCCTAAGTCCAGTCAGCCTTCCAGCAGAGGTGTCGAAATGTAACCATACGAGGTTTGTGAACAAAAACTTAAAACCATCGTGAAGAATATCCAGGATCAGGCAAATTCTCCATGGGTCCTCAAGGATGCTAATTGATGTAGTCAGCATCTAGAAGAAAAAAGGATTAAAATCTGGATTCGGTGAACGAATCTTTTCTCAATCACAGTTAAGATCCTCACATGGATCCTATTAAACCTCTTACCAAGCAACCTTTAGGTGATATCCTCCCAGAACCACAATGAAGTCTAGGGTAAACTGTTGTCATATTCGCGGGTTAGAACCCCAAGTACAATAAACAGTGATGGAGAGCTTTGGAATAGTATCTACCATGACAGCAAACAATGGGCGGCACGGTGGCTCAGTGGTTAGCACTGATACCTCACAGCACCAGGAACCCAGGTTTGATTCCAACCTTGGACCACTGTCTGTGTGGAGCTTGCACATTCTCCCTGTGTCAGTGTGGGTTTCCTCCGGGTGCTCCGGTTTCCTCCCACAGTCCAAAGATGTGCGGGCTAGGTGGATTGGCCATGCTGAATTGCCCAGAGAGTCCATGGGTGTGTAAGTTAGGTGGATTAGCCATGGGAGATGTAGGGTTACAGGGAGAGGGTGGGGCGATGGATCCGGGTGGGATGTTCTTCGGAGGGGTGGAGTGCTGAATGGCCTGTTTCCACACTGTACGGATTCCAGGAACTTGAAGAAAAAGTGCAGATAACAATATCAGGACCTATTTCTTATCTATAGCTGCTTGTTATAGACCGAAGTAAAGTTTTGACAGTATAAGTTAACCTGGTCTACAGCAATTGCTCTCCAAACTAGGATGTCTGAACAAGCTTGCGCTCGCTGACTGGTGGATATGATTGTGATGTAAGATGTCTGTTGCCTTTCTGGTAGCAGCCTTGTTAAACAAGGATGTGGTGTAGCTTCCTCACTCTTCAATCTCTCCTTTGACACATGGCTGAAAGAATTCAGCAGCGACATGCCCGCAGGCATCAGCATTAAACTGTGTTCAAGAGAGCTCTTCAGTCTCTCTTGACTACGTCTCCACCAAAGTCACAGAGGCAGTAAACAGAAAGTTTCTATATATAGGTGGCTGTGTCCTCGCTGCAAGGAAAATGCACAGACAATGGCAGACAAATTCCTGTTGTGAAAAGCACTGGTCTCCAAATCAGACTCTCAAGAAAGAGGTTATATTTCAGTCAGCAGCAGTCACATGGCATGAAGCTCTGGATTAACCGCAAGATCAGCATCAACTTGACTCAGTAGTAGCCCTGTCCATATGTAACAGGAGCACCTGAGCTAGGCTGGCACATGAGTACAGTGCTGAGGGAGCACCATAGTGTTGGAGGCATTACCATTGTGAGGAAATATTTAAAATGAAGACCTTACTGGTTGCTCAGTCAGAAAGCAACAGATCTGATGTCAGTTGCTTGAAGAACAACAAAATTTTCCTTGTAGCCTTTCTCAATATTCCACCCTCAAACATCAGCACATTAAACTAACATTCAGTAGATATTTTTTGTGGGACCTTGCAGAGCACAAATTGGTTGCCACGTTAGCATCCGCAACAGCAGCTGAACATCAAAAATAATTTATCGGCTTTGTAGGTGGTCTCAAGGGAGTGAGAAACACTATGCAAAATCTTTTTGACAGATTATAAGTTTGGTAATTTTCAGTTGTTTCTAACATCACAGTTGTGACTGATGATACATGGCTAATGTGGGTGTTGGCTATCAATAGTGTACCTAGTCCACATACTTAGCATTTGTGCAAATGAAAGGTTAAATTAACATGCTGGAATGAAAGGAATTGAGTGATAATAAAGGACTACAATCCATTTAATGTGAGGGAATTGACGTAAAACATTAACCCTGTGTCTCTCCACAGATGCTGCCTTGGCTTGGTGAGTACCACAAAACAATTAGAGCACAGAAGGAGACTATTCAGCCCATTGTGTAAATGGTGGGTAAATGAATGAATGGTGCATTTGATGCTAATGTTCCACCTTGTCCTCACATGTCTTGTACATTTCTCCTTTTCAGATAGTATCCAATTCCCTTGAATGTCTTGATTGAACCTGCCACCAAAGAGCACATTGCTGACCTTAATACAGCATGGAAATAGGCCCTTCAGCCCAATCTGGTCCATGCTGACCATGGTGCCTACTCAGCTAGTTCCAATTGCCCACATTTGGTCCATATCCCTCTAAACCCTTCCCATCCATGTACCTATCCAAATGTTTATTAAATGTTGCTATGTACCATCCTCAACCACTTTCTCTGGCAGCCCATTCCATATACGCACCACTCTCTGCAGGCAGAAGTTGCCCCTCAGGTCCTTCTTAAATCTATCCCCTCTCACCTTAAACCTATGCCTCTAGTTTTCAATTGCTCCTTCCCTGGGGAAAAGACTATATGCATTCATCCTATCTATGCCCCTCATGATTTGATACACCTTAATAAGGTCATCCCTCATTCTCCTACGCTCCAAGGAATAAAGCCCTATCCTAGTCAACCTCTCCCTATAACTCAGGCCTACTAGTCCTGGCAATTTCCTCGTAAATCTTCTTTTCACACTTTGCAGTTTGACTATATCTTTCCTATAACAGGGTGACCAAAACTGTACACAATACTCCAAGTGTGGCCTCACCAACAACTTATACAACTGTAACATAACGTCACAACTCCTACACTCAATGCCTCGACTGATGAAGGCCAGCATGCCAAATGCCTTCTTCACCGCCCTGTCTACCTATGCTGCTGCCTTCAACGAACTGTGCACTTGTACTCCTAGGTCCCTCTGTCCCACAAGCCTCCTCAGGACCTTACCATTTACTGTTTAAGTCCTCCATTGGTTTGACTTTCCAAAGTGCAGCACCTCACACTTATCTGTATTGAATTGCGTTTGCCAACCCTCAGTCCACATCCCTATCTGATCAAGACCTCTCTGTAATTATGGATAACCTTCCTCGCTATCAACAATACCTTCTAATTTTGTCTCATCCTTAAACTTACTAATCATGCTTTGTACATTCACGTCCAGATCATCTACGTAAATAACAAATAACAAAGATCCCAGCACTGACCCCTACGGCACACCACTAGTCACAGGCCTCCAGTCCAAGAAACAACCTTCAACCATCACCCTCTGCTTCCTACCATTGATCCAACTTTGAATCCAAATAGCTAGCTTTCCTTGGATCCCATGTGACCTACCCCTCATGACTAACCTGCCGTGTGGGACCTTGTCAAAGGCCTTACTAAAGCCCGTATAGACAACATCCACTGCCGTACCCTCATCTATCGTCCTGGTTACCTCTTCGAAAAACTCTAAAAGATTTGTCTGACATGACTTCCCACGTACAAATCCATGCTGACTATCCCTATTCAGACCTTGACTATCCAAATGTTGGCTGATCCCTCAGTATCCTCTCCAATAACTTGTATACCAATCGTGTCAGGCTCACTGGCCTGCAGTTCCGTGGCTTGTCTTTGCTACCATTCTTAAAAAATGGAACAACATTAGCCACCCTCCAATCTTCTGGAACTTCACCAGTGGCTAAAGATGAAGCAGAAATCTCTGCAAGGGCCTCTGCAATTTCATCCCTACCCTCCCACATCGTGCGAGGATGGACTTGATCAGGCCCATGCGATTCAACCACCTTAATGTGCTGTCCCTGGACTCTTGACGTTGCACTTGCTGCACAAAAAGTTCATTTGGGAACTTGTCATGTTTCATTGCTTCTTTTGTCAATTACCTTAAACCTACAGCCTGTTCACTCTCTACCCTTCAACCTATGCAAACAGCTTTTTCCAATTTACTCTGTCTAGGCCCCTTGTGATTTTGAATAGTTAACAATTTGAGTATTTCTAGTGTTTGCTTGTCTTTGTTTCAGATTTCCAGCACCTGCAGTATTTCTCTTTTGTCATCAAGTTACAATCCGTCCATGACAGATATATAATACAACGATAATGGAGTTACTGATTAAATATTATCAAACAATCTCCATTAGCCAGCAAGAGACCCAGAAAGTTGGGACAAAGCAACAACCCAGTGATGGGACAGCTTTGGAACTACAAGCCCAAAGTCAACCACTTCTCCCATTCACACCACATCCACATCTTGTCTAAAATGACTCAGAAACTGATCCAAATGTGTTCTTTGACATCTGTTTTTTTTTGCAGCTGAATGTTCATCAGAATGGTCAACGGAGAAATGGAATGGCAAATCACAAATGTGTCTTTACTCTCCAATATAAAGGGTTTGTTGTTAATTATTTCCAACATTTTCATCTGTTTCCTCACCTGGATTTCAATGTAGAATTGTTAAAATCTCTGCTATTCACCGCTACTGGAATGAAAGTCTTGCACTGTGGGTTTTTTAAAATTAAAAAAAAAATTCTATAGCCTTTCAGGACCCAATATGCTTTACAACCAATGATGCGCTTTTGAATTCATTGCTGTAATATAGGAAATGCAACCAATTTGCACACAGTTAACTTGCTCAAGTGGCAATGTGATGGTGACCATGTAATCTGTTCCTAGTGGTGTTCAGCAAGTGCTAAATATTACGCAATATATCAGGGAAAGTGTTTCTGCTCTCTTTCAATGTAGCATCTTGAGATAGACCCATAGAATCATACAGCATAGAGACAGACCCTTTGGTCCAACTAGTCCATGCCATGTTACCAAACAAAACTAGTCCCACCTGTCTGTGCTTGGCCCATATCCCTCCAAACCTTTCCTATTTATGAACTTATCCAAATCTCTTTTAAATGTTGTAACCATATCTGCATCCACCACTTCCTCTGGCAATGCATTCCACATATGAACCATTCACTGTGTAAGGAAGTTGCCCCTGATGTCGTTTTGAAATCTTTCTCTTCTCACCTTGAAAATATGCCCCCTAGTTTTAAACTCCCCCACCCTAGGGAAAAGACCTTTGTCATTGACCTTATCTACTCCCATAATAATTTTATAAACATCTATATGGTCACCCCTCAACCTTCTTTGCTTCAGTGAAAATGACCTTTTGCATCCAATTTTTCACTCCAATATGAAACTGAATCACATAGTGAGCTTGGTTTACTTTATAGCTATTTTATTGCCATATCAGAAAGTCAGAGGCTCAGGCCACAATGTGGAGTCAAACACATAATACAGACTTCTGAAAGCAAAATACTGTGGATGCTGGAAATCTGAAAAGAAAATAGAAAATGCTGGAGAAAAAAAAGGTCCGCATTGTTGTGTGTGTAAGAACTTGCTGTGTGCAAAATGGCATTCTACATTACAATGGTGACAAAACAGCTATAAAAGTCCTTTATTGTTGGTAAAGTACTTTTAGGCATCTTGAAGTCACGACAAGTGCTACAGAAATGGAAATTTCTCTGCCTTCATTTTACTGGTAGAATGCAATGTGATAGGCCTGACACAATCATGCCAAGTTACAAATAACCATTGTGCACATGTGCAAATTTAATCTGATTCAAGACAGAAAACATATAACTGGCTTTTCTTCTCAACAAAGACACTTGGAATCGCACAAATCCCCAGCAAGAGCTCTTGCGGATTAATGGTTTGCTTTCAATAAGGACTACTTTTGGACTTCTGAAAACTTTTCAGTTCCTGCCAGGAGGTAGCAGGGGCTGGAAGAAAACAGACATTCAAAACAAAATCTTGTTCGCACTGAAGTGTTGCAATGAATGTAGCAATCTACATCACAGACCTTGTAATGCTGTTGTTTCTGTCATCCAAACAGTACAGTGATAGATCACAGGCTCTGGTGGGAACAACTACTCTGATCACGATGTGTAACAATATCATAACTAAAAACGTAGGCACAGTCTCTTACAGTGCACACAGAGACCAGAGGTTATCTCTCCACTTCGGTTTAAAAGTCATTATTGCTCCCATTGTTGGAATGATTAAGCACCAGAGAGCACAGAGTTAAGGCAATCGGCTAAAGAAATTATTATGAAATAAGAAATTTCTTTTGTGCACAGCACTTGGTTAGGACTTGTGGAATTCACTGTCTGGGAGTGTGGTGCAGGCAGGTAGAACCATGGCATTCAAAAGGAAATTGATTATCTGAAAAAAATATTGCAGGGTTATGGCCAAAACGTATAAGATTGACATCAGGTGATTTGAATTTGCACAGTATTTGCAGAGTTTATCGTGGCTCAGTGGTTAACACAGCTGCCTCACACCACCATGAACATGGGTTTGATTCCAACCTTGGGTGCCTGTCTGCGTGGAGTTTGCATGTTCTCCCTGTGTCTGCGTGGGTTTCCTCCAGGTGCTCTGATTTCTTTCCACAGTCCAAAGCTGTGTAGGTTAGGCAGATTAGCCACACTAAATATTGCCCCATAGTGTTCAGGGATTTGCAGGCTAGGTGGGTTAGCCATGGTAACAGGGATGGAGTGGCGGAGCAGATCTGGGTGGGATGATATGATGCTTTATCAATGCCATTTATTTCTCTGCCTAGTGTGTTCTGCTTGTGTATTTAAAATTATAAAGCAGGGGAAAGTGCTAAACCTGCAGGCATATGCAGGGAGGATGATGGAGAAAGGGATAAGATATTGGAGTCATTCAGTTCCTTGAGGCTGCTCACCTTTCAAATGAGATCGCAGCTCATCTCTGCCTGAATGCCACTTTCCTGCTGTGTCAACATATCCCATTATGCCATTAATTGATAGAAATGCCTTGGACATGGTCAATGACCAAGTCTCAAATAGTTTACCACTTATTCTGAGATGATGTGCCCCTTTTTAGATTTAGAATCCCTACAGCATTGAAGCAGGCCATTTCGCCCACTGAGTCCACATTGATCCTCTGAAGAACATCCAACACAGACCCACCCCCATCTCTGTAGCCCTGAATTTTCATGGCTAATCCACCTGACCTGCACACCCCTGAACATATTGGGGCAATTTAGCGTGGCTAATCCACCTAACCTCCACATCTTTGGACTGTGGGAGGAAACCGGAGCACCCAGAGGAAACCCACGCAGACACGGGGAGACTGTGCAAACTCCACACAGACAGTAACCCGAGGGTGGAATCAAACCTGGGTCCCTGGCATTGTGAGGCAGCAGTCCTAAACAATGAGCTACCATGTTGCCCTTAAATTTATTAGCCATGTGAAGCATTTTAATTACATCGACCCTGACCCACCCATTAGAATTTTGCACATTTCAATGAGTTCATCCCCTCATTCTTTGAAGCTCTAGACAATACAGGTCCAGTTTCCTCAATTTTCCTTCTGCCACTGCAGGGATTAATCAGGTGAAACAAAATCAAAAATAGAATGGGCTGGAGAAACTTTGAATTCTGATGCAGGGCCACTGCACCACGTGGGGCTACAAAGTGGCTCAGTGGTTAGCACTGCAGCCTCACAGTGCCAGGGAGCCAGGTTCAATTCGAGCTGTGGGCAATTGTCTGTGTGGAATTTGCACATTCTCCCCGTGTCTGTGTGGGCTTCTCCTGGGTGCTCTGGTTTCCTCCCACAGTCCAAAGATGGGCAGGTTAGGTGGATTGGCCGTGGGAAATGCAGGAGATGGGATGAATCTAGGTGGGATGTTCTTTGGAGAGTCAGTGTGGACTTGTTGGGCTGAATGGCCTGTTTCCACACTGTAGGGGTTCTATGGAGCATTAACTCTGTTTCAATACACAGTTTCTCTAGCACTTTGTTTTTGTTTCAGATTTCCAGCATCCACAGGTCTTTATTTTAATATTAATCTGGTGAACCTCTATTGCACAATTTCTATGGCACGTATATCCTTCCTTAGGTAAGGGTGTCAATACTGTACAAAATACTCCAGGTGCCTGTTGCAAGGCTCTACATAACTGCAGCAAGACATCTTTCTCCTGTGGTCATATTCCCTTGCAATGAAGGCCAACAGACCATTTGCCAGATTTTGATGATTAGCAAACAAGGGGCACCCAGATCCCTTTAGACACTCAGATGTCCCAACTTCTCACACTTTCAGAAATAGTCTCCCTTTCCATCACACTTCTATCAAAGTGAATAGCTTCAAACTTATTCACATTATATTGCATCTGCCATGTTCTAGCCCATTCACTCGGCCTGTTCAAGTCCTCTTGGAGCTTCCCTGTGCCTTCCTCCCAACTTAAGTTCCCACCCACTTTGGTGTCATTGACAAATTTGGAAATATTACAATTGGTCCCCACAACCATATTATTTATACAGATTGTGAACACATGGTCCTCCAGCACTGACTCTTGTGGTATCTCACTAATTACAGCCTGCCATTTTAATTGTCTTAGTTTTTACTAAGACAACTTGCCAACTTAAAAATGCACAACAACTAAGCATCCATGGTTTTGTGCAGTAGGGAATTCCAAAGGCTCGTAACTCTTCAAGGGAAGACATTTCTTCTCATCTCAGTCGGAAACAGATAACTCCTTATCCCTAAATTGTGATCGCTAGTTCTTACCTTCACAGCATGCGAAACATTCTTCTAACATCTATCCTGCGAGACTTTTAAGGGTTTTATGTGCTTTGAATAAATTAACTCATTAATTTAAACTCTTGGATAAATAGACTACATTTACATTAATGTCTCCTCATAAACCATCCCTTTATAATCGGAACCAGTCTGCTGAATCTTCACCATACTTTCTCTAAGGCAAGTCCCTTAGGAACAGAGACCAGAACTGCGCACAGTATTTCAGGTGGGGTCTCACTAGCTCCCCGTGCAATTTGAATGAGATTTTTACTTTTATACTGTAATTATATTGCAATGAATGTTGACTTGTCTTTGGTTTGATGGGGGCATGTTAAGTATGGGCGGCAGTACAATAAGCTTGCTTCAAATATGAACTACTGAGAGTTAAACACACAGAGATCAGTTGATGTTAGCTGAGATTGTGAATTCCTGAGATTCCTTCAATTCTAAATTGAAGGAAAAAAAACCCCAGAATGGTAAAAACCTTCAGTCAGCGGGTGGGTCAAAGTCTGCACTCTTGAAGCACCAGCTGTAATGCACCAGCTTTATTAATTGCCGGCATGAGGGGATAGCTCCATAACTGAAAATGTGACACAGAGCTATTGAAGGAGATATAACCAGGAAATTTACCGCATAGCAGGAGACCATTCAACTCACCATACCTATGTTTGCAAATTTATTGGGGATATTAGGACTAGTCGAAGACGTAGATTTTAACAAAGATCTGAAATGAAGATTGAGAGGGATAAAGAGTTGGAGAGTTGTAAGCAAAGCAAAGATACTGGAAGGTAATTTCAATCAAACATTGTTTGAGGCAAGACCTGGAGATTGCAGAAGATGGTAGAACTGTAGCAGGCTACAGAGATAGATACAGGCAATGCTGTGTAAGGATTTGAAAACAAGGATGAGAATGTAAAATCAAGGCATTGACATGCCAGAAGCCAATGTAGTTCAGTGATCACACGGGAGATAGATGAATAGGATTTAGTGAGAGTTAGGGTACACACACACACACACACACACACACACACACACACAAAGTTACAGAGAGTAGATTTGAGGAAGCTGGCCAATTGCAGGAACGGGTGAGCTGAGGGAGATGCAGAGATGAATGATGTTTGAGAGGCACAAATCAGTTCAGAATCTCAATTCAAGGTGAAATAGAATGAGAGATTTGCAGACAGTTTCGTTCAGCCTGAGTCAGTGGTCAGTGGGTGTGAACAGGCTGTTGGTTAGGACACACTGTTCATACCCTGAATCCACTTCATTAAATCTAGAAGTCATTTACTGAACTGAGGAAATGCCTTTACTCATCTTCATCTGCTGCAATTATGCAGTGGAATTCATTCACATCCATAATTAGACTGTGTTTGAAAGAATTTTAATTACAAGTCAACCATTCTGAGTATATGCTAAATACAAAAAAAACCATGGACCAGTTTTTTATCTTCTAATGACAACCCGAACCCTTCAATTTGGGTTATTTCCTTGCACAAGCCCCTATTATCCTGTATTTTATTCCACACACACATGAGTATAATCTCACTGGTGTTCTCAAGTGCAACGCGAGGATGGGAAGATTTTACAGGAATCATCACCGCATCAGAGAAACCATGGAAACCACATCAGGATGCTGAGCTGACAACAGAAATCTTGGGTCAAGTTTGTTGAAATGGAAATGGATAAAGTCTACCGACTCACATAGATCAAATCTCAGAGATTCTCCGAATAGAACAACCTTCCATTTCAATAAAGGATTGCTAATGAACTCCTGAAATGCTGGTCTATCCCCACTGTCAGAGAATCAGACAGCACTGAAGGAGGCCATGCATACTATCAGAAGGACACAAGAAATAGAAGCTGGGTGATGTGATTTAGCCCTTCAAAGTTTCTCTGCTATTCAGTGTGTGCCTGCAGTATTCCTTAAATCTCTTAGTACCCAAAGAACAATAAACCTCGCATTGATAATACTCAATAACTGAGTGCCTACAACCCCCTGGGGTAGAGAGATCCAAAACATCACTGTCCTCCAAGCGAAGAAATTTCTCTTTATCTCAGTCCTAAACGGTCTCGCCCCTTATCCTCTCACAAAGGTATTATGGCACAGGAGGAGACCAATCAGCCCATCGTGGCTGTACTGAGCATCATTACCTATGCCATGACTGTGCCCCCTGTTTTCTCATCATGCCCAGATTGACTCCATGAGGTAACCTGTCCCACTCCCCAGCAACCCTCTTCCCCCAGTTAACATGTTAAGCATTATCCGATTGTCCTTTCCAACATTACTCCGAAGCCTGTTTCCCATACCCAGTCAGGCAGCATTCTGCAGGTCACAATTCACTAGGTTTAAAAAATAGATCTGTTCTGGTTCTTATACAAACAGATCTTAAAACTGGTTACAAATACTTCATTCAGTCTGAACCATTCTGTTAAATCTCCTCTGCTCTTGAGAGCTGCACTGACCCTTTGGCTGTTGCTCTGTCTACACACGCACCTCACACACAGACAAACTCAAACCCCTGTCCACAAACCACACGCATTTGTTACGCGAAACACGTTCAGCACCCTCCCCTAACTCAAGACACAGATTCAAAACAAAAACCTTTGCCGAGTTTGTTCAGGAGAGAAGTTTGTTTTAAAGTGGACTTTCCCCAGGAGAAAGAAAAATAAATGGTTTTTGCTGCTTCGTAAGGGAACTCAGTGAAAGATCTCACGCAGAACTAAGTCCTGTTGCTCAGCTTGAACCACGCGCATTTTTATAACAGGTTGACAAACAGCCTTAAAATTTTCCTACCACATATTGCCGAACATTTAACACCTAATAGCAGCTCCGGGGCACAGTTCCATGCTTTAAGATCCTCCAGGAGCGTGTGTGTGAGGGGCTAAAGGTAGGAACACCAGGGTCAAACGGATTTATTTTTCCTCTTCATTTTGTTCTTTTAACCTCTTTCATTGACAGTCCGGCTCTTCCCCACAGATCTCACGCTTTTTTTAAAAAAGGGGGATTGACTGAAACAGTCACACACTCTAAACTCAGTTCGGTCTCCTCAGCTCTCTCTCTCTGCTGGAACGTCACGGACAGGCGTGGCATTGGAACCCGTCTCCTGTTCTTTCTTAATCAATGTGACAGCCTCCGCATCAAATTACATTTTACCCAGTCCCTGTTTCCACCTCCCCGGAAATTGTGAAAACTGCCATTCATCCTGGGCTAATCAGTTTTCCCACTTATCAGTCAGAATTATGACTCTCTCTCGCTCTAAAGTGATCAATGTTCTTTTCTTTCAAATTAACCTGACTTCCCTTACAAACCCGATGTCCCCAGATTTAATTCTAACATGCCTTTCTTTTTCTCCCCCGAGTTTCATTGGAAAGAACACCATCCTCCCCCGCAAACTTTGCAGTGCTTTAGTGTGTTTTCGTTTGAATGCAGAGCGAATGACACATGTCTTGTAAGTTTCACTCATGCGGAAGTGAAGGAATTTGTCATCTTCGCCCAGTGTGTGACTGGTTTGGAGTCGAATTGTTCCACACCAGCAGAAGTCACTGGGATGGTGTATCTTTTGTAGAATTTCGTGCAAGCTTGAATTATATTATTAAATAATTTAGCACATTTCATTTTAACACATATTATTGTGTAAAATAATTATTTTGTAAAAATAGTTACAATTCATAGCTTGATGTTTATTCATATTCTCGATCAACATCATTGAAAGAGTTTATCTGTTTATTATAGATCGTAGAATCCCTACAGTGTGGAAACAGGCTCTTTGGCCAAAAAGTCAACACCAACCCTTAGAACATCCCACCCAGACATATCCCCCTAATCTAAACATCATGGGCAATTTAGCAAGGCCAATCCACCTAGCCTGCACATCTTTGGACTGTGGGAGGAAACGGGAGCAAACACACACAGACATGGGGAAGATGTGCAAACTCAACACAGGCAGTCACCCGAGGGTGGATTTGAACCTGGGTCCCTGGTGGTGTGCGGCAGCAGTGCTAACCACTGAGCCACCACTGACCCCAAGTTGCCCCATTGCCTGCATGACTGTATTTCAATAATCCTTCATCTAATTGGGATTAGATTAATGTAGAATATTTGGTCGGCATGGACAAGTTAGACCAAAGGGTCTGTTTCTGTGCAGTACATCTCTATGACTTGTCTTAGCATAGCCTGCTGTCTTGAAAGAAGCTACATAAACACAAACCTGTCTTCCTCTCAGCCCGCGTAACTCCCATCTGGAGTTCATGGTCTTGTGGTGGTGTGTTGCAGTTCACTAAGGATGTCCCCTCCATTGTGGCGATGTTCACCTTTACACAGGTGCAAAAGAGG
The DNA here is from genome assembly GCA_024137785.1 of Ginglymostoma cirratum. Classification (NCBI taxonomy): domain Eukaryota; kingdom Metazoa; phylum Chordata; class Chondrichthyes; order Orectolobiformes; family Ginglymostomatidae; genus Ginglymostoma; species Ginglymostoma cirratum. The sequence goes on from JAHRHZ010000288.1 coordinate 2,039,441, forward strand.
CTCTAACATTTTCTCCTTTGCGTGGATGATTAGGAATCACCCCTGCTCTTACTGCCTGCCATCCAAATGTGTTGGAAGTATCGACAAGTTGACAGCCAACCTATTTGGTTTGAATGTAGACACACCTTCTTCATCCATCAAGTCTTAGAGTGGGATTTAAACCCAGAGCATCTGGCCCAATGGCAGGGGCGCTATCCACTGTGCCATGAGATGCCTCAAGGTTTAGCTTGATGCAATAACACAGTTGGTAGCACTCCCTCCTCTGAATCAGAAAGTTATGGAATCAAGCTCCACTCCTTTCAGAGAAGTGAGGTCACCAATGTAATCAACTGTAGTGTATTTTTAAAAGAATGCTGCAGTGCCAGAGGTCTAAGTTTCAGATAAGATGTCAAAGCATGGCCCCATCTGCCCCCTCAAGTGGATGTAAAAGTTTCATGATCCCAGCTGAAGTTATTAGTGGACCAGGAAGATCCCAATTTGAAATCTGGCTTGATAAATAATATTTTGTTTTGGTTTTAATAGAGGTGGTCTCTCACTGAAATGTAAGTGTGCAATGTTGCAAATTTGTTTTTAACAATAAAACCTAAACTTCTTAAGCAAGAGAAATTCAGTTAAAATAGAATAAGCCAATCTATTTATGCATAACGCAAACTTAAACATTTTTAACGCACAAAAGAAGTACAATCCCATTAATCTCAAAACGCTCCTTTATAGATACCCAAGATACTGATGTACGGCACCAAAGAAACACCCCCTATGCACTAGTAAACTTAATGGATTCAATTTGACTTCAACTTCTTGTCTAAAATTCTGATTGCTTCTTCCTAGAGCTATCATAAACTGGAGCTTAAACAGACCCAGTGTCAAATAACCTTTTCAGGTATTTACAAGCACTTTTGGTCTGGAATTATTACTAATTCCTTTTTCTAATGTAATCTAATGCTAACTAATGAAACTACTCTATCACTTCTCAGAAGCAACTTTACACATGGAAATTTTGCAGAACTTCCCCAAAAGTGAAAAGAGGAAAGGCCTTCCTCTCTCTCTCTCTTATTTTTGTTGTTGTTCCGTTGGACACAGAAAAATCCACAATCTGAAAGTCCAAATTTAACACAAATGAGATTAAAAATGTACATAAATCACACAGCCTACATCACACTGGCACTATTTCCAAAATGCACAGGGTGACTTTGCAAATATTTATTAATCAATCAACATTTAAAAAATAAATAGGTGATCTGACATTTGTTTCCCTTGTCATGTATGGGAACTTGTGGACAAATTGATTGTAAATATTGCTACATTAGAGTTGTGACTGCAATTCAAATTTGCCTCATTGACTGTAAAATCTCCACAACATTTTGAGGCAATTTTCAGTGCAAGCCCTTTATTTTAGTAGAAGGTGTCTTGTATCAGATATTTCCAAAGAATAAGCTAATAACGTGCAGAGTGTTGCATTTTTGAAGGTGAGGTGTTAAAAAGAGACAATACTGTAGTCAAATTCAACTTGACTGCCCATTGGATACCAAAATGCTATTATTCTGGAGGTGCAAAAAGACTGACACAGAGACGTTAGCTGCATGGTTTAATCTACACTCATTTCTGTGCACCCTGCAAAACATTCCTTTGTAGATCCACGACTTTAAGCCCGTCAAGGTTTCAATCTTCCCCTTCATCTGTTGTCTCAGATGGCCATAAGACCATAAGACATAAGAGCAGCAGTAGGCTATGCAAGCTATCAAGTCTGCTTCACCATTCAGTGATATCATGGCTGATTGAATAATCCTCCCCACCCCTTTCCTGCCTTTCCCCCATACCTCTTAATTCCCTTACTGATTAAAAATCTGTCTGTCTCAGCCTTGAATATTCTTAATGTCTCAGCCTTGACAGCCCTTTGCAGTAAAGAATTGCACACATTCACTACCTTCAGAGATTAATAAATCCTCCATTCCTCTGTTTTAAATGGATTGCACTTTACTCTGAGATTATGCCCTTTGGTCCTAGAAACTCCCACAGGAGGATAATTGGTTCAGTGGTGTCACCACTACTCCAGAGCCTTCCTCATTCTAACAGCCATTCTATAATAGCACTTTGTCTGCTGTTGTCAGGGGGATGTCAAAATAGATCGATTAGCCTGCCAGCTAAAATGTTAGCATGCCCAATTCCTATTTGCAAAGGTGATTGTGTTTCAAAAGTATTTCACTGTCTGTTGGACACCTAGAGATTCTGAAATTTGCGACAGAAATGTTAGCTTTTTCAATTGTTTCACACAAATGCAGTGGAGTAACGTTAATTTTGTGCAATGTCGACAAACAGGTCACCCATTATACACATAATCTTATTTTCTTTTCCTTTGACTCCAATTGAATGCAAAATGGGTGTGTTGTATAACGTGAGAATCCATTAGTGTCCATTTTGTTTCAGTTCACAAAGTACTATGTAAGTAAGCCTGAGTAAGTTTGTCACGTAATATATTTCAAAGTTATTGCGTTTTCTCCAATTGAGGTCAGCTGGCAGTCCCTAGTATTTAACCAACTGATCAGTGATGGAAAGAAGGATTTATTCTGTGTTTAATGTTTTTCAGGGAAGCCATTTGCTGATCTGCGCTATCAATTTGGAACACAAGTAGAAAGATAGTATAAGCATTTTTTTTCACTGTTCGTCCCCACCCAACTAATGACTGGTCTTGCAGATGTTTAAACATTCCCTGGTGCCTTAATGTTTTTTTATTCTAATTGCCCCACTGTCATAATGTCAACTGTTGAAAGAATGAACTGTGGAGCATAAAGCTAATGTTTTACTTATGGGAATACTTTGTGCTCAGATCAAGGTGAGAGTTTATCACTTGATACATATTAGACCTAACGTTAAGGAATGTTTCCCTTTGTGAAATCTGCCTTCATAAGATCAGAGGAAATGTTAGAAGAATAAAAACAATAAATCTCCCTCCAACAATGTGACAGGAATTTTAATGATAAAGTAGTCATTGACTGATGTACAGCAGTCGATTTCCATCAATTAGTCTATGGTGTCAATTTTGGCTCAATTCTCATGTCTTGATGGAGAGGCTGTGGTTTTAATACTCACACAGCACGTTACAGTGCTGCTCTGCTGGATATTTCATCTTTCAGTTGAGACATCTTGATTTCGATTTTATTGCCACATGTACTCAAGCACAGAAGTACAGAAATACCATGAAAAGTGTATAATGTCACCACACAAGACTCCATCTTAGATGCAAGTACCTAGGTATGGAATCTTAAGATAGAAAGAAAGAACAAAGTTCAAGGTTAAACATTGCAGTAATTATAAAACCCTGAAAAACATATGAAATGCCACCTTATTTTTGAGTAGATGATAAAGAAATATAGCTGAAAGTTCAAACATTGCAGTCTATCCTATTAAATCATTCTACCCTCTCAGGTAGTATAAAGTATCTCAGGTTATAATTTAATAGAAGAACTCCAAATCCACCATGGTATCTTACCAATATTTATGTGACTAGGAATATCACTAAAGCATGCTCACTGGTCATTATCGCGTTGTCCCGAATTAACTGCTACATTTCCTACATTGCATTTCAAAAGCATCATCCAGGATGTAAAATGCTGTGGGACACTACCTCTGACATTATATAATGGAAATGTCAGGTAAGGTTTCAAGAATGTGATGGAATACTCCTCAAATTGCTTGGATGAGTGCAGCTTCAACATTAAACTTCGCACCATCCAGGACAAAGCAGCCCGCTTGATTAATACATCCACAAAAATTCAGTCACTCCATCACCAAAACTCAATAGCAGCAGTGTGTACCACCTGCAAGATGCGCTACAGAAATTTGCCAAACATCCTTAGATGGCATCTTCCAAACCCACAAGCACTTCCATATGGAAGGACAGGCTCAGCAGATACATGGGACCGCCATAGATCCCCTCTAAGCCACTCACTGCCCTGACTTGGAAATGTATCATCATTCCTTCACTGTCCCTGGATCAAAATATGGAATTCCCTCCCTAATGTCATTACAGATCAACATTTAGCACATGGCCTGCAGTGATTCAAGAAGGCAGGTCACCACATCTTCCCAAGGGGCATCTAGGGATGGGCAATTAATGCTGACCCAACCAATGACACCTGCACCCGAGATGGCAAAAAGAATTGGTGTTTCAGCTAGGACCTATACACATAGCCTATTTGATTCAGAGTATGAATGTCACCGAGCTAGCCAATACTGACACTGCTCAATCTATTCTGTAAAAAATTACTTTACTGTCATCACTGCCTTGATATTGGCCACTTTTTGTTTTATTTACATTGCCATCATCCTACTTTATGTGAACTCTAATTTCCCTTGTTGGAAATGGGCCAGGATTGGAAAAACAGTGGAACTGAAACAATGTCTCATTTGTAGGACTGTAAACCAACACCGCCTTCAGCAGAAGACCCTTGCAGTCAAAGGTAAATACTGGCCTTATGCTTGAAGCTTGAGGAAGAGTTGGAGATGAACTTGCAAGTTAGCTTTCCCATTAGTCTTGACTGCACTCAGAGATTGGCTAGTCATTGATTGTGTACAAGAGAAATGTAAATGAAATTGATGGTTTTGAGCATGAGAAATTGACCTGAAATTTACAAAGCAGTAACCTGCTAACCATTTCCATGTAAGCCAACACAGCTACGGTAACGAGAGTATGCTGGATTTTCAAGACAGCCCTGAGTAGACAATCCTGCTTCAGTACTAGAACCTGTAAACTTCATCAATCCTGTAGGTAACGACGAGATTGGAGAATGTTTTCTGTCTAGAAATAGTATTCCACAAGTCACAATATAAATGTAAATGTTTTACCCCGTTACTAATAATGGCCCAAGTTCAGAATGAAAGAAAAATTAATCAGGTTTTACTAATAGACACGAACAATATTAATGTATTAAGAAAACAAGGCTCATTCAGCAAAGATGTAAAATTGATTCACACACTACTGGACCTAGGGAAGTTATAATATTTCCCCTCTACTATAATGAAACACATATATTAATATCAGTTTTGGAATTTGGATTTGAAAATAATGGCATAAGGATATTGACTACTTTAGTGGAGTCTTTTTATGAAAAAGAAGGTCAGTGGGTCCTTCCAGAACAGTGACCTAATCCAGCATTGCTCTGAAAACAAATTGGCTGCAGACTCCTGTGGTGTTAATGGCAAATTATTTCTCTGGTGCTTTATGACAGATGGCGAAACAATAAAGGCTAGTTATAATAGGGTGTAGAACTGGATGAACACAGCAAGCCAAGCAGCATCAGAGGAGCAAGAAAGCTGACGTTTCGGGTCTGGACCCTTCTTGGCCCCCATTTTTGAAGAAGGGTATAACACGAATAGTTAGGGTCCCAACCTGGCACCCTGTGGAACTCCACTAGTCACCAGCTGCCATTGTGAAAAAGACCCCTTAATCCATACTGTCTGTCTTCTGCCAGTCAACCAATCCTCTATCCAAGCCAGTGCCTTGTCCCGAACACTATGGGCTCTTATCTTATGTAGAAATCTTCTATGCAGTACCTTGTCAAAGGTCTTCTGGAAATCCAAATAAATCATGTCCACTGGCTCTCCTTTTGTCTAAATTGCTCATTACCTCCTCAAAGAATTCTAACAGATTTGTTAGGCATAACCTACCCTTAGTGAAACTGTGCTGGTTCAGCCCTATTTTACCATGCACTTCCAAGTACTTTGCAATCTCATTTTAAATAATGAGATAATAAACAATAAATAATAAATAATAATCTCATTCTGAAATGTTACCAATGACTGAGGTCAGACTAACCAGCCCATAATTTCCTGTCTTCCCTTCTTAAACATTGCTGTTATATTAGCCATTTTCCAATCCTCGGGACAACTCCCTGACTCCTGTGATTCCTGAAAGATCACCACCAATACATCTACAATCCCGTAAACTATCTCTTTCAGAACTCTGGGGTTTAGTTCATCTGGTCCAGGTGTTTTATCTAACTTCAGGTCTTTCAGCTTCCCCAGTGCCTTCTCTTTAGTAAATAAAAACCAAAAGAACTGCAGATGCTGTAAATCAAGAGCAAAAATGAAGTTGCTGGAAAAGCTCAGCAGGTCAGGCAGCATCTGTGAAGGAGAAAACAGAGTTAACGTTTCGGGTCCAGTGACCCTTCCTCAGAACCTTTAGTGATTGCCATTACACTCACCTTTGCCTCTGATTCTCTTGGAGCTCTGGTATGCTGCTGGTTCTTCCACAGTGAAGACTGATGCAAAGTACCTATTTACTTCCTCTGCCATTTCTTTGTTCCCCATTAATACTTCTTCAGCCTCATTTTCCAGTGATCCAATGTCCATTCCTGCCTCTTTCATCTTTTAGATATCTAAAAAAAGACCTTGAAATCTTCTTTTATATTACTAGCCAGCTTATCATCATATTTCACCTTCTTCCCCGTTATTGCTTTTTTAATTTATCCTTTGCTAGTTTTAAAGGCTTCCCAATCCTTTAGCTTCCCACTAACATTCACCACATTGTATGTTTTCTCTTTCATTTTTATGCTGCCCTCACTTCCTTTATCGGTCACGGTTGCTTCATTCTACCCTTGAATGTTTCTTCTTCCTTGGGATGAATTTCTGCTGTGCCTCCTGAACTATTTCCAGAAACCTCTGCCTTGCTGCTTCACCACCTTCCCTGCTAGGCCCCCCTTCAAATTAACTCCGGCCAGCTCCTCCCTCATGTCTTTGAACTTACCTTTACTCAGTTGTAATACTATTACACCTGATTCCAGCTTCTCACTCTCAAACTGCAGGGTGAATTCTATCATATTATGGTCACTTCCGCCTAGGGCTTCCTTCACCTTAAGCTCCCCCATCTCTATAAACAAAGATTTTTAATGTCAGGCAAACCAAAAGTGGTAGGGTCTTTTGATCAAAAAGCCCAGAAATGGAAATGGTTAAATACCAAGGAGATAGTGATGTCTTAACCACTTGATGCATCCCTTAACACTAAACTAATTGGAATGTACTCACTGTGGTAATGTTGCTATCGTATTCATGTTAATGGGATTGGGTTGTATATAAATTGGCTGGCATACGTACTCCCCACATTAAAACAGTGACTACAGTTCAGAAGTGTCTATGCGCTTGTAGAGTGCTTTGGGACTTCCTAGTCCCAAAGCAATGGAAAATGCTGAATCAATGCAAGTCTTTATTGTTTAAAGTGGGAAATGTGTTGGCCCAATTTGCGCACCATTAACACGATACTAATGGATGGATCATCTGTTTCTGTGATGTGAGTTCAGGGTTAAATATTGGTTTGGACAACAATGAGAACTGCATTAGTGAGGCAGATGACTGATGGGAGCTTGGTATAATATCTAAAACCAAAAAAAAATCTTCATTGTGCCCAGTTTCATCTTTGTCTGCAGCTATTTTGTGATATTGTGGGGTGGGTGGGCAGATCTCATTGGTTAATCCAGGCTGGATTTCACAAAGTTAAATATGGTGAAGTACTGCCTCTCTCTGTATGGCAGCATGTACAGCTAGAGCATGGTTGAAAATTGTTGCAGTACTGCCTGGGATTCTACATTCTTTGAAATGGAAGAAACATTGAAGAGTCAGCATTCTTACTTCCTGTCAATGGGGTAGTTTATCCTTTGCACATCAAATCACTCAGGGTCATAGTCATAGAATCATACTGCATAGAAACACACCCTTTGGTCCAACCACCCCATGCTGACCATAATCCAAACTAAACTAATCTCTCCTACCTGTGCTTGGCCCATATCCCTCCAAACCTTCCTTATTCATGTACTTTTCTAAATGTTGTAACTGTACCCACATCCATCACTTCCTTTGGAGGTTTATTCCTCACACGGACCACTCGCTTTGTAAAAAAGGACAAAAGTGCGATGACACACTGATTCAGGCTGAATTTATGCAATTTTCAAAGAGTTGATGGAGCTTTACATCTCTGCTCATTTCAACAACACTTTGCATTTGTACTTCTGTTTATGTTATATTCTAATATTCACACACATACAAAGCAGTAAAAAAAAACTCACGCTGCTTCAACAGAGCATTATCAACCAAAAAGTGACACCAAGTTCATGTAAGGAGATGGTGAAGCAGCTGCCGAAAAGTTTAGTCAAGAGGTAGATATTAAGAAGCTACTTAAAGGAGGAAGAAGAAATTCTTGCATTTTTTTAAAGAGTCTCTTCAAATTTCAGGATGTTCCAAAGTGCTCTGCAGCCAGTAAAGCATTTGGCATTATAATCAGTGTTATTATATAGAAAAAGCAGCGATCATTTGTGCAAAACAGAGAAGTAGAGAGGCAAAGAGAATTAGTGACAGATGTCCAAAGAATAGGATCTCAGCAATTAGGCATGTCTGCTGAAGATGCACCAAAGGAAATTACGGAAGTGTAAGAGGCTATAATTCATGACGTTCAGATTACTGCTTCCTTAGGATGGTAAGGAAATTCGGCATGTCCACAAAGACTCTTATCAATTTTTATTGACGCACCACAGAAAACATTCAATCTGTATGCATCACAGTGTGGTATGGCAACTGATCCTCCCAAGATGGCATGAAACGACAGAGAGACATGAACACAGTCCAGCCCAACCTGCAAACCAGCCTTCCATCCATTAACTCCATCTACACTTCGTCTCAGTAGCAGCAGTGTGTACTATCTCCAGGATGCACAACAGGAATTCACCAGAGATCCTCAGACAGCACCTTCCAAACTCACAACCACTTCCATCTAGAAGGACAAGGCCAGCAGATACATGGGAACACCACCCCCTACAGGTTCCCCTCCAAGCCACTCACCATCCTGACTTGGAAATATATCGCAGTTCCTTCACTGTCGCTGGGTCAAAACCCTGGAATTCCCTACCTAATAACACTATGGGTCAACCTGCAGCAGGGGGACTGGAGCGGCTCAAGAAGGCAGCTCACCACCACCTTCTCAAGGGCAACTAGAAATGGGCAAGAAATGCTGGCCAGCCAGTGACACCCATATCCCATAAATGAGTAGGAAAAAAAACTTCCTGCTGCCTCGGAAAAGCAATCAACATAATCAAAGACCGCTCCCACCCAAGTTATATTGTCTCCCACCCTTTTCCAATGGACAGAAGACATATGAGTTTGAATACACATACAAACAGATTCAAGAGCAGTTCCTTCCTCACTGTTATCAGACTTTTGAATGGACCTCTAAAATGTTGATTTTGATCTCTCTCCCCCCACCTTCTCTGTGGCTGTAACACTGTATTCTGTACTCTCTCCTGCTATCCTGATGCAAATTGTATGGTACTATCTGCCTGTGTAGCATGCAAAACAACACTTTTCACTGCATCTCGGTACATGTGACAACAACAAGTCAGAACAACTGAAATCAAAGAGGGAGGTCGCAGAAATTGATATGCTTCCCAGCAGCGCTTCTATCAGACTCCACTAGCCAACTTCTCTTCATTTTCAATAAAAACCGAAAGAACTACAGGTGCTGTAAATCAGGAACATCTTCATACCTCTCCATATCCATGTTGTATCCCATTTATTTTTGTATTTCTTCGGAATTGTCCTGCTGGGTGAAAGACTTTTCTTTCTTCATTTGTGGGATGTGGGTATCACTGACTGGCCAGCATTTATTGCCCAAACCTTGTTGCCCATGAAAAGGTAACGGTGAGCTACCTACTTGAACTACTGCAGTCCGTGCACTGTAGATTCATCCACAATGCCGTTAGGGAAAGAATTTGAGACTTTGACCCAGTGACAGTGAAGGAACAGCGATATATTTCCAAGCCAGGATGGTGAGTTGTTTGGAGGAGAACTTGAAGGTTGTAGTCTTGTCTTGTATCTGTTTCCCTTGTCCTTCTAGAGGGGTGTTTGGGAGGTACTGTCTGAGGATTTTTGACGAATTTCTGCAGTGCATCTTGTATATAATACACACGGCTGCTACTGACCGTTGGTGATGGAGGGAGTGGATGTTTGTGGGTGTGTTGCTAATCAAACAGGCTAATTTGTTCTGGATGGTGTCAAGCTTCTTGAGTGTTGTTGGAGCTGTATTCATCCAGGCAAGTGGGGAGTATTCCATCAAACTCCTAATTTGTGCCTTGTAGTTGGTGGGCAGGCTTTCAGGAGTCAGGAGGTGAGTTACTCACCACAGTTTTCCTAGCATCCGACCTGCTCTTATAGCTTATAGTTTCAACAATGTGTCTTTTCTCAGCAATGCTGAAAACACATTATCCACCTTATCATTGTTTATAGGAGCCTACTTTGCACAATTTGACAAAGATTTGTTCCTCTCTATGCACTTTAAAAACAATTAATTGGCTGTGAAACGTTCTCCTGATAGTGAAAAGCACTGAAAATCTGAAGTACTTTCTTTATCGAATATTTTTATGATACCTCATGGTCAAAAAAGACACAATATTAATGTAAATGATATCACCTGCATACTTTATGAACCCTTTGTGCTTTTTGATCCTATGGTTTCTGTTGCTGCTTTCCCTGAAGTAGACATGACAAATGTTTACCTGAAGTAATTTGCTTTCCTTGTTCACTTAGCCCCAGGCAGTGAGGTACTGGCTGGTCTCCACACGTTGATCATGTTTGGGGCCAGCATCTTTCCCTCACTGCAAAGTCCTCCATAATGTAGTTTTTGATGAGTAGGGTCTTTGCCATTTTCAACACATCTTCTTTTGGCCAACCTCCCTGGGCAGCATCAGATAGCATCTGGTGGTCTGGATGACCTGATAGCTAGTCACAGAGTGCTGGCAACCTCACCAGTCTTGTGCTTGAGTATTAATCCTTATAGTGTAGACAGTCTCTACATGAGAGTCAAAGAAATGTACAGCATGGAAACAAAACCTTTGGTCCAACTCGTCCATGCTGACCAGATATCCTATATCAAATCTAATCCCATTTGCCAGCATTTGGCCTATATCCCTCTAAACCCTTCCTATTGTGGCCATCCAGATGCCTTTTGAATGGTGTAATTGTACGAGTCTCCACCACTTCCTCCGGCAGCTTATTCCACACACACACCACCCTCTGCATGAAAAAGTTGCCTCTTAGGTCCTTTTTATATCTCCCCCCTCTCACCGTAAACTGATGTCCTCTAGTTTTGGGTCCCCTTAACCTGGGAAAAAGACCTTGGCTATTCACCCTATCCATGCTCCTCATGATTTTATAAACCAATATAAGGTCACCCGTCAACCTCCGGTGCTCCAGAGAAAATAGCCCCAGTCTATTCAGCCTCTCCCTGTGGCTCAAACTCTCCAACCGGCAACATCCTTGTAAATCTTTTTGGCACCATTTCAAGCTTAGCAATTTCTTTCCTATAGCGGGGAAGACCAGAACTGAACGCAATATTCCAAAAGTGACTCACTGAAAGGTGGCAGTAGAGAGGGTCAAATTTAATAATCTGATCCCCTGTTAGCCATGAATTAGTTTGCTAGCAGGGTAATGTTAACAAGTCTACTGCATGGGCGAAGTGTGCAGCAGTCAGTATCTCTATGGGACACAAAAAAAAAATCAAGCCATCAATTCAGCAATCTGCGAGTTATTAAGCTTAACTTGCAATCAATGTTTTTGGCATATATGATTGAGTGAATACAATTCAGGATGTAATTAAAGATAGCAGATGTGAACTGAGTGACCACTTGTGCAGCTAATGTTCTGCCATTCCTTACAACGCTGCTATTAAACTCTTTTGTGTAAAGACATGGTAACAGGGAGGGAGTTGGTTATGTGAATTTTGCTTCTTTCTCAGTTGTGTCATCTTAAAATAAACTGATGTCACAACAGCAACCTCTGTCCTACATAGGTCATTCCACCACACAGCTGTTCATTATAGAACTAACAATCAGACTTTAGCATGGTAGCTGTTGGATTTTTGGATTTCTGGACTTCTGGGGAGGAGACTAAACACTGTTTGATCCAATGTACGGGGCCCTGAACGACTGAAGGCAGTGGGATAAGTATTTCCAACTAGAATTCGAATGGCTATTCAAGAGGTACGACTTGCATCCATTCTATTCTCAGATGTAGGGATCATGGCAATTCACCAGACTATAATGAGAGCACTTCCCTTCTCTGTGGCCTCTGACACCAAGATGGATAAGTGCAGTAAGAGATACTCTGCTTGATTTTTTCCTTTGGTTTAAAAATTCATGAGTTTGGGAAGCATTTTCCACAAGTCAGCAATTGTCTCCATTTGTGATGGAGTGTGACCTTTAAAAATAGGAGGTGTTTTTGGCATGGTTTGTCTCTGCACTATATAGGCAACTTTCAGAGTTCGGTTTGCTTTCATGGGTTGAGAGGAAGAATACTGAAGGGACAACATTTTGCAAGTTTGGCTGAAGTTGACAGGTGTATCCCCTATATACACTGGCTTGTGTCCTCTTGCTGGTGTAGAGTCTTGCTTAGTGCATGTCATCATTTAAATAGCCTCTCTGAAGTGTCTGGACAGTGTCAAAGAGGAGGGTTAACCTGATCCAGAAACTTGCCAAATCCTTGTAGTAACAGATACTCAAGCCCTTCTTTAGAGCAGCGACTGGTGTAATCCTAAAGCAGAGAAGGGCTCTCCAGGAAGGTTACAAAAGCCATTAACAAATTTGCTGATGTCCAGCTGAAATCCAACATGAAAGTTATTGTTGATATTTTTTATCAATCTCAACATTTCCTGGCTGCCTGTGGTTGCAAAGATCACACCTGAGCTGCAAATGTATATCCCCAGGGAGTATTACTGTGCTATGAGCAAAGACACACTAAATTCAAACTGTTTAACTGTGTAAAATCTAGAAACTCATTGTGGATCAGTATTGAAGGTTTCCAGTGATTACCTCTCAGCCCCAATGACATTTGGTGCTATCCTGATTAGGATAACCACATAAAATTGGATTTCTTCTAGAAGGACCCACAGTACCATCTGAAAGATAAAACTTCTCCACAAACAGTGGAAAACCATCCCTTTCTCCAAGTCAGTAATGATAGATTCTTCCATCTTCTCTATAGGCTAAGTCATTCCCAACATGTGACTATGGAGTTTCTAACCAGGACCTGTCAGAGTTTATCAAATGATACCCTCGTAGGGATTCCACAAACAGTGTTCAGGCTATCCTTGCATCAGAAGCTTCAAAGTTTCCTTTTGATATGGATATCTACTTCTGTATTTCACTACTACCGTACAAAAGAAGACTTGTGTCAGAGAACTTCCCACACCTGTCCAGTCTCTATCTATAAGTCAGCTACCTGAACGACCTGCCAAAAGGAAATCTGTTTCAATTCTCTCCACGCACGTATAGATAAACTTTAACTCCCATTTAAAGTTTCAGCACTTGCCTCTCCAGAACTGACAGTATCGAGATTCCTTCCTGTCAGAGAAAAATGTTTGGTTGAGAAGGAATCTAAATGGGAAAGAGAATCATACAAGTGGGTCAGGGAGTCTTTTATCATGTGATTGGATGCCACACTATGGGTTTGGGCTCAAGACAGACTGGTTGATGATAAGACAAAGTCAAGAACTGTCTTTCGGATTACATTTCAAAGGAACACTATTTATTATGCAATCATACTAAATGCTGCTATAGATGTTAATCATTGATGTTAATCATAGATATACCAGGCTCTGACATATAGTTGCACTAAATAAAAACTAACCTCTCTTTGTTTATGTTCATGTCCATAAGCTCACAAGACTGTCTCGCATTCTAGACTATGGCGTAGTGTCTATTGTGGTCCAGTGTAGTTCAATGCCATGTGATATGGTCTAGTGACCGTAACTCCACTCATATTGTGCCATATTTGCTCAGTGATGAGCAGCTCTGTGACATCATCACAAGGTTACTCCAGGGTCTTGAAGCTTTATACATCAGAGAAAAGGGATTATGTAATGGATTGCTACTAATTTGGATAGATGTACTTCATAAATTAGCAAATAAGCTCTTCCTTCTGCTGAAAACTGGAGCATTACTCCATTTCCAGTTGCCCTGAATTTAGATCCAAATCTTTGCATTAGCCTTCGATGTGGGTAATTAAATCTACATTAGTTAAGACTCATTACCTTCCAAAGAAGCTATTCCTCAGTCATTTAGCATGCATGGCTTGCCCATTACAAACTGTTGTCTTCAGTAAATATGGTTAAAGTTTCCAGTTTCAGCACTGGTTATTTCATCTATTCTGAAATTCCACCAGACCTTTGTCTGTTCCTTTCCTGAAGTTCAGTTCACAACACTCAGCACACCAGCATGTGCAGAAATATTAACACTTCCACATCAGAGGAAGTGGAGACAAAGTAAGGAAATTAACGAATCATGCCTGCTCGTGTTAAGCAAGAAAAATATATGTTGAGCATGTTTATCATTTTCCTCAGAGCAATGCCACTTGTTTTAAAGTGTACAACCAGTCAATTTATAAAAGTTTTAAAATACTTCCACAATCACGAATTGTTTGTATCAGTGGAGAATGATGGTGGTGTAGTCGTGATGTCACTTGACTAGCAATCCAGAGGTCTAGGCCAATACTCTAGGGTCATGGGTTCAAAACTCCACCACAGCAAATAGTATTTGATTGCGATGAATAAATCTGGAGTATAAAATTAGTTTGAGTGACAATGACACCTGTCATTTGATTTGTCATCACAGCCTAGCCTGATCTACATAGGGTTGATTCCCATGACCTAGCTCGCCACTCGATTCCACAGCAATTAAGGATGAGCAAGAAATATTGGCCCAGCCATTGGCTTCACATATCTACTGTAAAAATATAAAGAAACCGTGTTTGCTTCAGCTTTAGTAGTTTTTATGCTTTCTGTTTAACTTGCAATGTTTCATCACCTAGGCTCAACTAATCAAACACATTGAGCATAAATCAGTTACCGTACTTACTTGATCAAGCAAAGAACAATTGAACCACTGAACATTGCAGTAGGCAAAACAAATACAAAAAGGGGGCATGAAAACAGGACTTATGCTTTTCATTATTATGATTAGGTAAACTTCCAAAAATGTCTATGTGCAGCTTTACGCTCTGCACATCCTGCTTTACTCCCCATTGCAGTTATATGGAATGCGATGTAAAACCAGTGTTCTGTCTGGGTCAGTGGAACTCCTACCTACTGACCTTGTTTAAAATTCCCCTCCACAATTTTTAAAGACAAAGAAGAACACAATGGTTCAAAATGGAAATGGACATTTTGACTTGCATTGAGAGGCATTGTCTGAATATTGCTTGTTATTTATTTATTTTGTTTTGGCAAATAACAGCAATCGAAAGATTAATTCTTTGAAATTATTTTGAGAGTGGGCCCCAGGCTGGTATAAGAAGTGAGCATCGTTTGGTGCCAACTCTGTAAATTGCCTTCAAAAGGATTAGAATCCCAAGCCTTGACAGATAAAACCTCCTGGGACTAAATACAGATGATACGATGTTTTCTTCTTCTCTTGATGATTTGTGGCGAAATCTGCCAAAAGAATGTTTACAGAAGCCCAATCATCCTGCAGCACGCTAGTGGTTTGATAATCCTGCCAGGCATGTGTTCAATTATTGAGCACATCTGTTAACATCTGGATCCTTGATGATTGGAATAACACAATAAGTCACTTGTGCTGATCTGAATTGTCACCGGTAAATGAATAGGCATCTTTCGCCCTTTAATATTCCACTGGCGCAACAATACTTTAAGTTGCTCAATGTATCAGTTGTTTCCTCGGGTAGAGTTCTATGAAGTCTTGAGCTGTGAGGTTGGGTTGAGAATAAGCACCATCACTATCTTTTAGATACCAGATCTTTCTGGACACACAAAAATCAACAGAGAATGAATGTGAGATAGAAGTGAGAAGATGGGGTCTTGTATTGTGGTGAAGCAGAGAAGGTTATTGACCTTTTCCCGCCAATGTTGTGCATACCTCTAGACTATGGTAGCAATGTTGGACCAGGTTTTTAGGGGTTGTTGCCATCATCTCCTCTGGTGGTCCTGGGGAAGCGGAAGTTCCTCCTCTGCTCCACCCTGCCCACCAGGACATCCAGGTCCCCGTCTGCAAAACAGGTTGCCAATTTCCCCTTGATCATCACATTCACAAAAAAAATGACAAACTGTGCAGGCCAAAGATGTTCAGTTTAGGTGGATTTGCCATGCTAAATTGCCCACAGTGTCTAGGAATGTGAAGGCTAAGTTGATTAACTGTGGGAAATGCAGGTGTACATGGATGGGGTGGGTCTGGGAGGGATGCCCTTTAGAGGGTTGGTGTGGACCAATGTGCCAAATGGCCTGCTTCCACACTTTTAGGATTTTATGATTTAATGATTCTATGTACTTCAGACTGCGAGCTCTTGATCTGTTGCACAATTCCACATTAAAAATAGAAGAGAAAACACAGAGGCCAATCATTCTAGTATATCCGGTGAGTGTTCCAGGCTGGCATTAGGCCAAGATGTGGCATGGGCCGGGGTTTATAGCTAATGAGGTGATTTTGGGACAGTTCATTGACATAGCTTGTTGAGACTCATAGAACTTGATGAAATTGACACTGAGCCAAAATATTGTAAGATCTCACCCGATGAGTCAAACTACTGGTAATTGATTAAAAGCAAGTGTATACAAGCAATAAAAACTGTTCAAAATAATAAATATTATTTATTTCCTTGGCTGCATTTCCCACACTGCAAAATGGACTTTAACATTTATTTTGTTTTAAGAGACACTTTTTTAAAAAAATCAATTCTCACATTAGTTGTCCCAAGGTAAAGTTTTAAAAAAAACTCATAATACCAATGAAACATTGTTGAAATATTAATATGTATGCCTAAACCTCATCTTTGGTGGATCACAGTAAATTGTACTCACCATTTTTTGTAAAATGGTTCTTTGCTTTTTCATGGTCTGGCTTGTCTTGTCAGTGGTATGTACCTGGACTTCATCATTGAGTGGATGATCTCAGCCACTCAGACATAAACATGGTCACTGTGGGAGCAATAATTGGCCTTTCAACTCCACCATGTCCAATCATCTAGCTCAATGCCAGTTTGCTGTGCTACCCCCCCACCAACGCCCCCTCTCCCGTATCCCTTGAAGTCATTAGCATTTAGAAACCCATCAATCTCTATCTTGGACGCACTCAATGACTGAGCTTTCGTAGCTCTATGGAGAAGACATTTCCAGAGTGGCAGTACCCAAACAGGGAAAAATTCCTCCTCATCTGCAGCCTAAAATGGCCATAAGCCTTGTTTTGCATTTATGTCCCCTGTTTCTAGATCCCTCAGTTTCAATGAGATAAAATCTTATTGATATAAAGTCTGAAGAATACATGCCCAGTCTCCTCAATCATTCTACACGTCCCATATTTCCACCAGTTGTTGCTTCTGGCAGGGGTTAATTGCTGTTTTTTGGATACTTTTAATCAGTTTGCTCAGACTATGTTATAGCACTCATCTCGTGCACATGAGACTTGAACCTGGGTCTCTTCACCAAGAGTGCAACCACTACACCACAGGAACCCCTACAATACTCTGCTTTCTTCTGAGTCCAGGGATCTGTGTACTAGCAGGAATGGAGGATGACTACTTTAGAGTTTAACAAGAAGAGGCACTTGTCTTACATAACAAGGTGCAGTTTATTGCATAATAATGATGGATTAATTAACATTAAAAAGTTAAGTAAGAGCTCTTATGATACAGTGGTAGTGTACCTCTGGACCAGAACCTGAGACTAGAGTTCAAGTCCCACCTGCTCCAGATGCATGTGATAATATCTCTGAACAGATTGATTAGAAAATAAAATAAAACTAGTTCGGCATAATTACAACCAAAGTCTTCAATGATGCCTCATCCAGGACAACTCTCAAAGACTGTGTTGTGTCATCAATTTGGGCAGCACTAATGAAAATTCATCATTGGCTCTTTCAGAACCATGACCTGATACAACACCTTGGTGATAGCCAGAGATGTGTTTGTGGAAGCAATTACAGCCAACTGCTTTGTAATAATGAGCTAGATTTATATTGTGCTCTGCAAACTGTGGCCAGGCAGGATGGGTACCATTTTAGGCACGGTCCCAGTGTTACTCAGATGGGCAGGGAAGTGTTGGGGGATTGTGGCATAAGCAAATCACAGGCCACTCTTTGTAGGTAACAGCCATTATTTTTATGCATTCATGGGATTACTTCCTAACTGAACTCATTGACTTCATGCCAGTTGTTATGATTCCTCTGCTGATGCCACATTGGCTCCAATATCAGCTGCAAATTTCAATCTCAAACAGCTGAACTGCACGATTGCCAAAGAAAGAAGCAACTCTAAAGAATTTAGTGTTAAATATAAACAGCATTTTGTATGCACCCTGTGCCTGTATGGTGCATGTGTGCGTATGTGTGTGCATGTGTTTATGTGTGTGTGTGTGTTTGTGTGCATGCATGCGTTTGTGTATGTGTTTGTTTGTGTGTGTGTGTATATGTGCATATGTGTGTGTCTGTGTGTTTGTGTCTTTGTGTGTGTGTGCACGTGTGTGTATGTGTGCATGTGCGTTTGTGTGTGTGTGTATGTGTGTGTATGTGTGTGTGTGTGTATGTGTGTGTGTGCGTGTGTGTGTGTATGTGTGCGTGTGTGTGTGTATGTGTGTGCGTGTGTGTGTATGTGTGCGTGTGTGTGTGTGTATGTGTGTGTGTGTATGTGTGTGTGTGTGTGTATGTGTGCGTGCGTGTGTGTGTGTGTGTTCGTGTGTGTGTGTGTGTGTTCGTGTGTGTGTTCGTGTGTGTGTGTATGTCTCTATGCCGAGATGTGAGGGCAAGTGTTTGTGTGTCGTGTGTTGTGATGAAATCCATTTCCAGTATTCTGTCAGAATATACTTTTCAGGGTACAGTCAGGTTGAATATGCTGTATTTAACTGTTTCAAAGTGTTCTGCCTTGCACTAGAAGAGGGGCTTAAAACCAGAAGACAATAAGAAATAGGATCAGGAGTAGACTGTTCAGCCCTTTGATTTTCCACCACCATTCAATAGTATCATGCCTTTTCTGCCTATTCCCTGTAACCTTTGATTCCCCTAATGAACAACAATCTATCTCACTCAGCCCTAAATATAAACATGGACTCTGACCCCACAGCTCTCTGTGGCAAGGAGTTCCAAAGACTCATAACCCACTGAGAGATGAAATTCTTCCTCATCTCAGTATTAAACTGTTGCCCCTTTATCCTGAGGACCTCCCCCATGAGGGGGAAGATGATCCCAGCATTTACCTTGTCAAGCCTGTTAAGAATCCTGTGTGTTTCATTGAGATCACCTCTCAGTCTTCTAAACTCCAGTGAGTTTAGCTAATTGCTCATAAGACAGTTCTTTCATACAGGGGTTCATCTGAGAGAATCTTCTCTGAACTGCCTCCAATGAAAAAAAGTCTTTCTTCAATAAAGGGACCATAACTTTTTAAAGTACTCCAGATGTGGTCCCCCAGCACTTTGTTCAGCCTCAGTAAGACTTTCCTGCTCTTATACTGCAACCCCATTGATGTAAGAGCCAATATTCCATTAGCCTTCTTGATTGCCTACTGCATCTGTGTGCCTATCACAAAATTTTCAATAGGTCAATGTGAGTATAACTGAAGAGGATTTCAAAGATTACAGGGAGTTGAAGAAAGAGTCAGGGAGACTCAGCAGACTCCACACTAGGAGTATTATAGTTGGCTGCACTGTTGGGAAGGTAGTTCACTTACTCAGATTCTATGTAGTAACTCAACAGTATTAGAACTCAAGAGAAATTCTTGGAATTAGTAGGCAGACAAAGTGTTGGAATCAGGAATCATAGAATCCCTATAGCGTAGAATCAGGCCATTCGGCCGGGCCCATCAAATCCACACCAACCCTCCAAAGATCATCCCGCTCAGACCTACCCCCCTAAACTATCCCTATAACCCTGCATTTCCCATGGTTAATCCTCCTATCCTGCACATCCATGGACAGTATGGGCAATTTAACATGGCTTGTCTACCTAAACTGCAGGTCCTTGGACCCCAATCTGAAAGGAAACCACGCGGATATAGGGAGAATGTGAAAAACTCCACACAGTTGCCCAAGGCTGGAATTGAACCCAGGTCCCTGGTACTGTGAGGCAGCAGAACTAACCACTATGCCACCCAGGATTCAAAAGAGTCTTGAATATTGGATGAAAAGGGGAATGTCATCAGTTCTGAGCTAGGGTAAGCTATGAGGTGCTTGGAAGAAGTCTGTGACCATTAATATTTAAGTTTAGCTACGGGAGTGGGAAATGAAAATCTCAGAAGAAGCCTTTGTTTAATGTAACTGAGCCAGATTGAAATTCTGTGAAAAACCCAGTAGTAGGATTGGCTCAGTAAAGTCAGCTGTTGTTGAAGAGCTGGAGCTATGTTTGTGAATAAGTCCTGGAGTACGTTTTGTAGTCAAGGGAGTTGAGGATCACAAAAGGTGATGAAATGGGAGCATTATTGAGGCTGCTCACGATGGAATGGATCTTGAGAGAGTATTTCAAGGCCACACCAGCAGATGTTAAGAATTGTAATCCTTAGTGAGTTTAATGAGACTTGATGATCTATCATGTCATTAAAGTTGAGGGGAAATTGCTGAGAAATCTATAGAATCTGAGTTGGTTGCAGTTACTACTTGATGTTCACAGTAGATTGTTTGATCACAATCTCTTACCTATATTAACCACACAAAAATTCTGGATGTTAGAAATGAGTTGTATATGTTCTGTAGTTTGCATTACTATCCTAACTTTGTAAAGTAGACTCTTGTTCGTTCAAATGAGTGGAATCTTGTGACATCATTCTCTAAATCCCCTGGATCTCACACTTTGTCTAGTTTGAAAATAGAAGTCACTGGTCTCCAGCCAAATCATAGAAGAATTTGGCACTCTGATCTCGGATCACAACAACTTGTGCATCTGTGTGTATATTTATGTGTCGTTTTGCCCCACATAGACCCACTGAATCCTTTTCATTTCTCATCTTTTTGGGACTCCCAACTCCCTGCTCCAACCTTCAACACTCCGAAATCTCCTACTGTCCTGTCACAATCCCAGGCCTGATTCCACCTTACAGTTGACTGCACTGGTGGGAAGGTAGTTCACTTACTCAGATTCTGTGCAGTGACTCAACACTATTAGAACTCAGGAGAAGTTCCTGGGATTAGTAGACAGACAAGTGTTGGAATCAGGAATTGTAGAATTCCCTCCATGCCTCGTCAAGTAAAGCCCTTGAAACTGCTCATCCTGTAAGTAATTCGAATTTCTTCATACTTTCTCGCTGACTTTCCCACCAAACAGGTCCACTGACAGCTAATCTTACCATTTTGCCTTCCCTTCAAAACTTGACCATCCCAATTCTGCACTCTGCCAGTAGTTCAGCTTTGTCCATCACTCTCTGCATCTCCTGCAGGTGCGTCTGTTGTAAGACAGGCCTTTGCAGTTCACGAGCGCATTGTGGTTGAGAGTATTGGCATCAAATTCATGATGGGACCCTGGCTGACACTTTTCCTCTAAATGGAAGCTCCTTATTTGGTTAGACCTTCCACCGGGTGCCCTACTCAAATGATCACTGTGGTGTGGTCTTCAGTATCACATGAAAGCTTATTTGTCCCTTGCTACTCTCATTCTTTGTTCTATCCTTCTTTAAAAAAAACATAGGTTGTTCAGATAGATGAATCTTTAGAAGGTTGGAAGGAGGTGATAGAGGAGGTTTGTGTGTCTCATAGACTTTGGTACCATCCAATTTGGCCTTTGCTGTAAACTTAATGATTGAGTCTGAATTACATCAAAATATCCCATTTGGATTTCTACCACGAAGACCATTCAGCTGTTGAGTGGGGAAGGCAGTAAGCATTAAGGATCGTACAAACTGTACATCAAGCACAGAGGATTTACCCGGTAAGGAGTCACAAATTTGTTTCTCTGAAACCTGGCAGTAAATATAGGACAGCTTGTTGAATCCAATTGTACAGAAGACTCAGTGAGACAAGGACAGCTTCAACCTGTCTGTCCCAAACAGCAGCTTGAAACTAAAAAAGGAATGTCCAGTCATAGCATTCAAGGTTAAAGGAAAATGTTATGTAGGAATTGAAAAAGATGGCCACTTATGTTAAATGTCATGCAAGCAATATTTTATCCATTTATAGGTAACCAAACATCATAACTCATTCTTTTTCCCAACAATGACCAAAATAATTTGGATTTTTATCATACCTTAGTGTTGTAAAATGTCACCATGTGCTGCATAAGGGCATTTGCAATTAATGCCAAGCTGCAAAAGGAGCTATGAGGGCAGGTAAACAAATTTTAGTCAAGGAGGTCATTATATAAGGCTTTGAAAAGGTTGTAATGTTAGAGGTTGCATTAGGCTGCAACCAATCTGATGATATGACACTTTAAGGTGGAGAATCAAAGAGTCTAGATCTGGATCGTGTTGGAGGCAGATGTATCATCTCTAGCTCCTGTTAGCTGAATGATTAGGCGCCCATTAGCTGAATGGCTGGTTTGCAATGCAGAGTAATGCCAATACTGATTGAAGTTATCAAAAATACTTTCCTTCTCAACCTGTCCCCTTGCCTAAGGCATGGTGACTGTCAGGTTAATTCACCACCAGTTACTGGTCATTAATGTGTGAGCAGCCCTATGATCTGGTAAGACAATGGTGACTTTATCTTTGGACTTAATGATTATATATAACTAATTAATGTAATTTGTACGTACTTTTATCATTCTCATTCCAGGAGAAGTTGACTTGACTGAAACATTTAAGATCTTAAGAGGCCTTGACAGAGGGGAGTTGGAAAGGATGTTTCCATTTTTGGGAGAATCAAGAACTATACATAGAACACAGTTTCAAAGAAAAGGCTGCCCATTTAAGACAGTGATGGGGAGAATATTTTCTTTCTCACAGAGGTTTGAGAATCTCCATTCTTCGGAAGGAAATGGAAGCAGAGTCTTTGGCTATTTTTAAGGTGCAGCTGGTTAGAATTCTGAGAAGCAAGTGAGTGAAAGGTTATTGAGGTTAGGAGGGAATGTGGAATTGAAGTTACAATCAGAGCAACCGTGATCTGATTAAATAGCAGCGCAGGCTCCAAGGGCCAAATGCCCTACTCCTACTCATCTGTTCATATGTTGGGAGTTAGTGCTGCACCCGTGTGACATCTTTCAATCACCCATTCAGGACTCTTTGAATGACACTGTTTGTTTATTCCAAAAATCTAAGGGTCAGTGGCCTTCACATGGCGGACACTGAGAGAATATTTCCCCTTGTGGACCATGTGGAACCAGGGGATGTAAAACTGAGGCGATTTAATCAGGTTTGGCAGTTCTTAAGAAGGGTCATTGGATTTGAAGCGTTAACCCTGTTTATCTCTCCACAGATGGTGTCAGACCTGTTGAGTTTCTCCAGCAATTTCAACTTTTCTTTGGTGCTGTTTGGTTATTTTTGTATTCTGTATCTCAGCTCATAAAGTGTCAGAGCATGTAATACATTTTAGCAGACTTCTCAATTTGTCTTGCTACTTTCAAAGAGTTATGTACTTGAGGCCCTCCAGATCTCTTTGTTGCTGTAGCGACATTTAGTTTATTAAAGGAAAGGTGGTTGGAATAAAGAGCAGGAATATCTGTGGAACCGGCGCGAGTGAGATTATCCATTGGTACTAAATTAGATCAGATTAAAATAGCATGCTACTTCAGGAAGGTTGAGTGTTCTGAACTTGGGTTTAAGCCACATTGTTTGAATAGAGCAGGAAGATTTATGGGTAGTTGCTTTTTCACGCTTGGGCACGAGATTGATGCCAGACAGGTAAAAGGCTAGGATTCAGTCTCTATACCCTCTCCCCACACACAAAAAAAATTCTCTGACACATACAAGAATTATAAATAAGAGTCAGCCTAGGTCATTTGTCTGTTTGATCTTGCTCCCCATTCAATAAGGTCGTGATCTTGTCTCAACTCTCCTTTCCGATCTATTCTCCTTAGCCCTCAACTCCCCTTCAGGTGAAGAATTTGTCTATCTCAGTTTAGAAGATGATAACACAGTCGCTAGTCCGTCTCTACATCCAATTTCAATGAATGATGACCCCTGAGAGAACAAATTCCTGCTCAGCTCCATCTTAACCCCTTACTCTGAAATTATTTCCCTTAAATCCAGATTCTCCAATGAGGGGAAACATCTTCCAGACTCTATTCTTGACAAACCCTTACAGAATTTTGGGTTATTCTCATTCTTCTCCCATTTGTACAGGGCCAGTCTGTTCACCCTTTCCTCATTAGATGACCCCTTCATCCCAGGAATTAGTCAAGTGAATAACCTCTGAACTGCTTCCAAAGCAAGGATCACCTTGCTTCAGTAAGGAGATCAAAACTGTGTAGAGTTCTCTGCCTGCGGTCTCACCAACAGTCTTAGCCAGACATTACTGCTATTATACTTCAACCACCTTACCTAAAAACAAATTAAAATGAATGGAACCCAACTTGCAATCCAAGATATCCTAAAGTGCTCCCTGTGGATACTGTTGTTATTGTTCTCATTTGACTTTTATTTCTGTACCTTGTTGACTCTTTACACCTCAGTATTGTTAGAGATTAATCCACCATATATTTGGCACTGAATAATACCCAACCTGGCCTCAATCCTTCCCTGGCTAGGAACTTAGAACTTTCATTTCCTCCTTCTATGCTTGAACTTCTAACATTCCAAGAGATGTTCAATAGTAAGTTCTTATCCAAGCTTGCACATCTTCAGAAAATCAGACTTTAAAAAATTAGCAATGTAATGTAAGAAGCTATATCAATCAAACACAAGTAAAACACTACGGTTCATATCCAAAAGAATAGAACTCATAAATAGATCCCACTTGAAGAATTGTGTGCTGTTCTTGTCTCCATACTGCAAAAAGACAGAGGCTTCTGGAGAAAGTGCAGAAAGGATTTGCAAAAATCATTTCAGATTGAGGGGTTTCAGAATAATTGAACAGGACAAGGTTCAAGTCCTTAATGGAAATAGAAATTCCTGGGCAGATTTGGCAGCACCTGTGCAGAGAAACAGAGTTAACATTTCAGGTCCAGGCTCAGAAGAAGAGTCACTTGACCCAAAACATTGACTCTATTTTCTCTTCATGGCTACTGCCAGACCTGCTGAGCTTTTCCAGCGATTCCTTTTTTTGTTCCTAATTTCCAGCACCCACAGTTATTTGATTTTTTAAAATTTAAGGTTCAAGTTCTTCTCTAGATAGGAGAGACGAAGGCATAATTAAATAAAGAATAGGAAGGTGTTTGATATGTCAGGTTTAGAGAAGATGTTTCAACTTGGGGTTGAGTGAGTGGAGGAGGGGATGTTGATGGGATCTAAAACTCAGAGCCATAAATATAAGTTCATCATGATTAAATCAATATTTATATAGACAAGATAAATAGAGAAAGTCTGCTTCCTGGCATGGGGGTGTCCAAACCTAGAGGGCATAGGTTTAAGGTGGGAGGGAAAATGTTTAAAAGGGACCTGAGGGGCTGCTTTTTCACATAGAGGGTGGTGCATGTATGGAATGAACTGCCAGAGAAAGTGGTGGAGGCTGGTACAATTACACAATTCAAGAGGCATCTGGATGGATATATGAATAGGAAGGGTTTAGAGGGATATGGGCCAAATGCTGGCTAATGGGAATAGATTTATTTAGGACACCTGGTTGGCTTAGACGAGTTGGACCGAAGGGTCTAGCTCCATGCTATACATACCTATGGCTATGAGTCAATATAAATAAGATTCAATTCATCAATCGGGATTCCAGGAGAATATTCTCTCTCCAGAGTGGTTAGAATGTAGAAGATACTACACCACATACAATAGTTGTAGTGGGTAGTATAGATGCATTTATTAAGAGGAAGGTGAGAACCTATGAGTCAGAAAGGAGTAGAGGGATAGTGAAGATGAAATAACATGGGAGGAGGTTGTTGTGAGCCATAACCTCTAGCATCGAACCATCAGGCTGAAGAAGGGTCTCGACACGAAATGTCAGTTTTCCTGCTCCTCTGACGCTGCTTGGCCTGCTGTGTTCATCCAGCTCCACAACGTTTTATCTCAGGCTGTATAGCCTGTTTATTTATTGCAAATTCATGCCTTTTTCCATGAGGCTGAGGAGGAGTGTTATGAATTTCAAATAAGAACAGGAGGGCCAATTCCCTGTGACCAGAATAAATTGGCTGGTATCATTGTGCCAGCATTATCGGATAACTATCACTTACACTGGCAAGGTTGGTGAATCAGAGCAGAATCAAAGAATGCCTTTAATTTGAGAAAGTGAATGGTTGAATTCAGGTGCATTTTAGTGTGAAGTGAAAACGCCAAAGGCAAATTTATATTAACATTTTTGTTCCTTTAATTATTTTCGGCTCATTATTTTTACAACTTGTCAGTTTTGTTATTCTTCAGATTAACTTGTGACACAGAGTGACTCAGACATTTTGCAGCTAATCTAAATGTGGAGCGGGCTATGGTATTTGGAAGGCCAGGTTACAAACCTATGTAGGTCAGATAAAATGGCCTGAATGAAACAGCAACAACTAGCAGGCAGAAAGACCATCAGATATCATAGCTAAATTTAGAGAAGTCTTGATACTTAATTTACTGCAACAATTTGCATAATATGCACAAGAACCTAAGGAACAAGGGGAGACAGTCACTCAGCTGTGGGTTAATGAGTTACAGTTCCACTCCTGGGCTTGAAAACAAAAATCAATACTGACACTCTGCTCCAAGACTGAGGGAGCAATGTATTGTTAGTGATTACTAGGAGCTGAATTTTATGGCACCCATCAGTTTATTTGAAAGCAGGAGTGGGGGGATTTTGCACAACAAGGGCAATGGCCAGCATAGCGCCTTTTAATCCACCCCTGACTAGTTCCACTATATTATAGCTGGCTGAGTAAGGTGTCAGGCAGGATGGGTATGGTGTCAGGCAGGGTAGGTAAGATGTGATGCATGATGGGTAGGGTGTCAGGCAAGAGGGCAAGGTGTCAGGCAGGGTGGGTAAGGTGTCTGGCAGGGTGGGAATGGTGTCAGGCATGATGGGTATGGTGTCAGGGAGGATGGGTAAGGCGTGATGCACGATAGATGAGGAGTCAAGCAGGGTAGGTAAGGTGTCAGGCAAGATGGGTATGGTGTCAGGCAGGGTAGGTAAGGTGTGATGCATGATAGGTAGGGTGTCAAGCAAGATGGGTATGGTGTCAGTCAGAATGGGTGGGGTGTCAAGTAGGATGGGTGTGGTGTGATGCATGATGGGTGAGGTGTCAGGCAGGATGGGTAAGGTGTCAGGCAGGGTAGGTATGGTGTCAAGTAGGATGGGTATGGTGTAATGCATTATAGGTAGGGTGTCAGGCGGGCTGCACGGTCTTAGGCCTTTTGAAGCTCTCAGGTGGTCAATTAACTGCCTTGAAATAACCTTAATTCACAGCCACCACGGTTTTCCAGTCTGTAGTGTAAGATAAAGGCAGATCAGACAGCCTACCTGCTTTGGCTGTATGGGTTGCTGTTGAGGAGGAATTGGTGGTGTGCGGTGTACCTCCTTGTGGGTATATGAGGGGTCTGGGCTGTTCCTCTAAGCCCCTTACGACATTCCCATAAAGATCATACACTCCCATCTATTTCCACCTCCCCCCGCAACTCCAAAACCCAGTCTCTTTAAAGATCTCCAAGGCAACTCCAACACCCACACGAATCACACCACGGAAGTCCCTTAACCAAACCAACCCAAATTCCATGAGCTTACCTCAGGTCTGGGAAAAGTTTTTGTTACTTTAGGGTGGCACGGTGGCTCAATGGTTAGCGCTGCTGCCTCAGGGCACTAGGGACCTGGGTTCAATTCCAGCCTCAAGCAACTGGCTATGTGGAGTTTGCATGTTCTTCCCTTGTCGACATGAGTTTCCTGTAGGTGATCTGGCTTGCTCCCATAGTCAAAAGTTGTACTGGTTATGTGGATTGGCCATGCTAAATTGCCCATAGTGTCCAGGCTAGGTTGATTAGCCATGGGAAATAGAGAGATTGGGTGGGATGCTATTTGAATGGTCAATATGGCCTGCTTCCACGCTGTAGGGATTCTATGATATTCTGGTATGTCCTTGGGATATTTTATAGTCCCAGTTGTGGGCATTACTTTCTCCTTGTACATTTTTTCTATTATTCATTCGCAGGAATGGATAATTTCATTATTGGAGATGACAAGCATGGGGCTGGATGAACACAGCAGGTCAAGCAGCATCATAGGAGCAGGAAAACTTGACGTTTCGGGCCTAAACCCTTCATCAGAAATGGGGGAGGGGAAGAGGGTTCTGAAATAAATAGGGAGAGAGGGGGAGGCGGATAGAGAATGGATAGAGGAGAGGATAGGTGGAGAGGAGGCAGACAAGTCGAAGAGGCGGGGATGGAGCCAGTAAAGGTGAGTGTAGGTAGGGGGGTGAGGAGGAGATAGGTCAGTCCAGGGAGGACGGACAGGTCAAGGGGGCGGGATGATGTTAGTAGATAGGAGATGGGGGTGTGGCTTGAGGTGAGAGGAAAAACAGGTTTAGGGAGGTGGGGATGAGCTGGGCTGGTTTTGGGATGCGGTTGGGGGAGGGGAGATTTTGAAGCTTGTGAAATCCACATTGATGCCATTGGGCTGCAGGGTTCCCAGGCTGAATATGATTTGCTGTTCCTGCAGCCTTCGGGTGGCATCACTGTGGCATTGTAGGAGGCCCAGGATGGACATGTCATCTGAGGAATGGGAGGGGATGTTGAAATGGTTCGCGACTGGGAGGTGCAGTTGTTTGTTGCAAACTGAGCGCAGGTGTGCTGCAAAGCGGTCCCCAAGCCTCCGCTTGGTTTCCCTGATGTAGAGGAAGCCACAACGGGTACAGCGGATGCAGTATACCACATTGGCAGATGTGCAGGTGAACATCTGCCTGATGTGGAAAGTCTTCTTGGGGCCTGGGATTGGGGTGAGGGAGGAGGTGTGGGGGCAGGTGTAGCACTTCCTGCGGTTACAAGGAAAAGTGCCAGGCATGGTGGGGCTGGAGGGGAGTGTGGAGCGGACAAGGGAGTCGCGGAGGGAGTGGTCCCTCCGGAAGGCAGATAAGAGTGGGGAGGGAAAAATGTCTTTGGTGGTGGGGTCCAATTGCAGGTGGCGGAAGTGTCGGAGGATGATGCATTGGATCCGGAGGTTGGTGGGGTGGTATGTGAGGACGAGGGGGATTCTTTTTTGGTTATTATTGCGGGGACGGGGCATGAGGGATGTGTTCTGGGAAATGCGGGAGACACGGTTGAGGCCGTTCTCGACCACTGTGGGGGGGAAGTTGCGGTCCTTGAAGAATGAGGACATTTGAGATGTACGGGAGTGGAATGTCTCATCCTGGGAGCAGATGCGGCGGAGGCGAAGGAATTGGGAATAGGGGATTCTCATCCTGGGAGCAGATGCGGCAGAGTCTCTGATACAATTTCATTATTGGTTGTCGCTGGCTAGACAATCATTTATTGCCCATCCCTAAATACCCAGCGGGCAGTTAAGAGTCAACCACATTGCTGGGGGTCTGGAGTCATGTGTAGGCCAAACCACGTAAGGATGGCAGCTTCCTTTCCTTAAGGGCATTAGTGAACCAGATGGGTTTTTCCCCATCTGGAAACACAAACAGTGTTTCATGGTCATCATTAGGGTCTTAATTCCAGATTTTTATAGAATTCAAATTCCACCTTCTGCTGTGGCAGGATTTGAATCTGGACCCCAGAATATTACTTGGGTCTCTGGATTACCAGTCTGATGATAACACCATTAAGTCATTACCTCCCCTAGTGTTTCTACAATTCTTGAGGGAGGGATTCTCCATATTTCAGCGGGAGATCAGGGATGTGGAGATATCTCTTTGACCCGTTGAAGGTCCCAGTGTACTATGGCTGAGGGGTAATTGGGTCACTATTCAACCAGGCAGTGATGGAGTTTTACACCAAGGTGTGTGGAGTGCTGGCTTATACATCCCTCTGTAAAATCTACCCCTTAAGAATGAGAAGTTAAGTCAATGCCTCATATTGGTAAATGTAAAGGATTCCATGGCATTCATTTGAAAAGAATTATCCCTGCTATCCTTATCTTAAATAAGATATCCTGTTCATTGTCGCATTGCTTTCTGTGGGAACTTGCTGCGTGCAAATTGACTAATCCATTCCTTACTTTACAACACTGACCACACTCTGAAAATAAAGTATGTCACTGACTCCAAAGCACTTTGAGAAATGTGAGGGTCCTGAAGAGATTAAAATATATATAAGGCTTTTTCATTTTCATTCTCATATTGATCCTGTTCCACCATTCAGTAAGATCATGTTGATTTCTCTCTCAATTCCACTTCTCACACTATTCCCCAAGTTCCTTATTATGTTCAATGGCAGCATCCACAGATGTGTGGAGTAGGGAATTCTGAAGATGCAGAGTGAAGAAATCTTGTATTTTTTTACTGGATTTGGTCATTGCCAGCTAGGCAATCATTAATAGCGCATCCATAATAGCCCTGGAGAAGGTGTTAGTGTGTCACCATCTTCAACCACTGCAGTCCTTGGGGGTGTAGGGGCACCCACAGGGCTGTTAGGAAGGGAGTTCCAAGATTTTGAGCCAGCCAGAGTGAAGGAATGATGATAGCATTCCGAGTCATGATGGTATGTTGCTTGGTGGGGAACATGTTGGTGGTGGTGTTCCAGTGTATTTGCGGCCCTTGTTCTTCTAGTTAGTACAGGTCACAGGAATGGAAGGTGCTATAAGCTGACCCTTGGTACATTGTTACGGTGAACTTTGTAGATGATGCACACCGCT
Source organism: Ginglymostoma cirratum (assembly GCA_024137785.1). Lineage (NCBI taxonomy): Eukaryota > Metazoa > Chordata > Chondrichthyes > Orectolobiformes > Ginglymostomatidae > Ginglymostoma > Ginglymostoma cirratum. The sequence goes on from JAHRHZ010000288.1 coordinate 2,070,252, forward strand.
GCCACTGTGCATCAATGGTGGAAGGAGTGAATGTTGAAGGTGGTGGATAGGGAGCAAATCAAATGGGTTGCTTCATCCTGGACGATGTTGAGCTTCTTGCATGTTATTGGAGCTGCCATTCGTTAATTGCCTAATGTGCTACCTACAGCAATGGTAAATTCTTTTCCTCTTTTACAAATTGGTGACTGAGTTGGCAGAATAACTTTAGAAACTTGCTCTGTGGTGTCAACCAGTACTGAAACATTGCAATTCACTGTGGTAGTTGTCAAAGCAATATCTCAACTGGCAACAATAATATTAATAACAGCATTTGGCACATATCAAAATAAGGTTTTCAGCAACGAATTGCATTTCCTTTGTAGATTTTTCTCATAATACAGAGCTATCTCTGAATTTAGCATTTAGTCCAGTAAGCTTATCTAGTTGCAACTGAGTTCTATTCCTGTTTTGCTTCCTAGGAATATAGTAACAGCCGTAGGTCATTCAGCCCATCAAACTGCTCTGCTTTTCAATATGATAATGGCTGATCGAACCCTTCAGAGTCTTTTATTCAACCAATCAATATTATCCTTTAAGCCATTGGTAATTCAGAAATCTATCAATTTCTATTTTAAATCTAATGATAAACTGAGTGTCATGAGATCTCTGGGGTAGAGAATTCCAATAGTTCACAACATCTGGGTAAAATACAATTCTCCTCATCTTGGGCCTAAGTGGCACCCCCTTATTTTTAATTGTGTCCCCCGGTTCTGGATTCCCCAACCTGAGGAAACATTTTACCTGCATTCACCTTGTCTGTCCTTTTAACCATTTTGTAAGTTTCAATGAGATCACCTCTCATTCTGATGATGCATAATGAGCCAGGTTTAACAAATGATCTCAGAGAAAAGATCCCCTAGGATACAGTGATCATAACATGGTAGAATTTCACATTCAGTTCAAGAATGAGAAACCTGAGTCAGAAATAGCTGTGCTAAATTTATTTAAGGGTAATTATAAAGGAAGAATGGCAGAGTTCTCTAGAGGGAACTGGGAAAGGAGTTTAGCAGAAAAGGCAGTTGATAACCAAAGGAAGATAAAACTGGGAGGATATAGAAACATACAATGTGCAAAGATAAATGGTAATCTAAAGGATTGGGAAAGTCTTAAAAGATGAGAATAAAAATAATAGAGGAAGAAAATAAATTTCAAGTGTAAACCAGCAAGTAATGTCAAACCAGACCTCAAGACCTTCTTTAAATACTTATATAAAAGAAGTAGAGAGAGGCCAAAATGAAAGAAGATCAGTTAGAGAGTAAGACTGAGGAAATAAAAATCCAGAACCAGGAAATATCAGAAGAATTGAATAAATATTTTGAATCAGTCTTCATGATGAAAGAAACTAACAACATTGCAAAAATACTAAATAATCAAGGGCCAAAAGAAGTCTGGAAAAACATAGTAACTATCAGTAGAGAAAAAATATTGGGAAATTAATGGAAATAAAGGTTGATACATTCCCAAGACCTGATGGAAGGCATACTCAGATATTAAAGGAAGTACCTATAGAGATATTGGATGCATTGGCAGAAATCTTCTAAAAATTTGATTTTTGGAGAATTAGATTCTGGAAAAGTCCTAAAGGATTGGAAAACTGCAAATGTAGCACTTTTATTCTAAAAGGGAGGAAAGAAGAACAGGTCATGAGAGTCAATTAACTACTCACCTACAATTGGAAAGACATTAGAGTCTATTCTAAAGGATGTAATAGCAGAGTATTTAGAAATGTATAATATGATCAAGTAGAGTTAGCATGGCTTCACAAAGTGGAAATCATGCCAAACAAATTCTTTAAAATTCTTTGAGTAAGTAACAAGTAAGGTAGATAGAGGGGGACCAGGGATGTATATATTTGGAGCTGGAGGAACACAGCAGGCTAGGCAGCATCAGAGGAGCAGGAAAGTTGACATTTCAAGTCGGTACACTTCTTCAAAAATGGAGAGGGGGAACGGAGCTGGAAAATAAATAGTGAGAGGAGGGGTGGGGCTGGGGAAGGTAGATGGGATGGTGATAGGTGAGTGCAGGTGGGGAGTGGTCGGGATTAATTAGTGAGTTGGGTGGGGCAGATAAGTGGGAAAGAAGACGGACAGGTTGTGTCAGGTCAAGGAGGCGGGGATGAGAGGGAGGGTTGGACATGGGATGAGATTGGGGGTCGGGAGATTTTAAAATTGTGAATTCCATGTTTAGGCCATCAGGATGTAGGATCCCAAGGCAGAATATGAGGTGCTGCTCCTCCAGTTTGCGAGTGATGTCATTGTGATACTGGAGGAGGCCCAGGATGGACATGTCATTCAGGGAGTGGGAGGGAGTGTTAAAATGGTTGGCAACTAGAAGGTGTTGTCGTTTATCGCATACAGAGCGCAAAGGCTCGACAAAATAGCTTCCGAGTCTACGCTTAGTCTCACCGATGTAGAGGCGGCCACATCAGGAACTACAGGTACAGGGGAGGCGATGGCCTAGTGGTGGACTGTCACTGGACTGTTAATCCAGAAACCCAGATAATGTTCTGGGGACCTGGGTTCAAATCCCACCACGGCAGATGTTGGAATTTGCATTCAATAAATATTTGGAATTAACAATCTAATGATGACCGTGGATCCATTGTTGATTGTCAGGAAAAACCCATCTGGTTACTAATGTCCTTTAGGGAAGGAAACTGCCATCCTTACCTGGTCTAGCCCTCTGTGACTCCAGACCCACCGCAACATGGTTGACTCTGAACTGCCCTCAGGGCAATTAGGGATGAGCAATAACTGCTGCCCGGTCAGTGATACCCTCGTCCCATGAACGAATAAAGAATAAAAAAGTAGACCATGTTGACAGATGTACAGGTGAATAAGACTCCAGCATCTGCAGTTCTTGCTGTCTCTGATATATGTATTTGAATGTCCAAAAGGTATTCAATAAGATATTATATGCAAGGCTACTTAATAAGATAAAAGCCCATATGCTGGGGTAGAATGTTGTTGATAGAGAATTGACTACTAATAGAAAACAGAGATTTGGGATAAAAGGGGCATTTTCAGTGTTTCAGAAGGCTGGAACCACAATGATTCACAATCTTTATTAATGACTTGGATGAGATAGAGGCAATAAACGTGGAGCTGGACAAATGCAGCAGGTTAGACAGCATCAGAGGAACAGGAGAGTCAACGTTTTGGGCTGAAACCCTTTGTCAGGGATTTTGGCATGAAACATTGACTTTTCTGCTCCTCTGATGCTGTCTGAGCTGCTGTGATTGTCCAGCTCAATGTTTATTGAGTTTGGCTTCCAGCATCTGCAGTCTTTACTGTCTCCTGGATGAGACAGAGAATGTACTATCGTCAAGTTTTGTGAATTACACAAAAATAGACAGGAAGGCAAATAGTGAGGGTGGCACAAAGAGATTACAAAGGGATATAGACAGGTTATGTAAGTGGATGAAAACTTGGCAGATTGAAGATGATGTATGAAAACGTATGTGATGCACTTTGCAAGAAGAATAGAAAAACTGAATATTATTTAAATGGAGAAAGACTGCAGAAATCTGTAACCCTATAGTGAGGTAACCAGAATTGCATTTCCAGTGGTTGAATTAAAATTTTGTGCAGCTTCAACGTAATCTCCCTGCTCTTATAAACTATGCTATATCTGATAAATTCAAGTGTCTTTAGTGTCAGACTGAAGGGACGATACTTTAGAACTGAGATGAAGAGGAATTTCTTCAGCTCGAGGGAACCTGTGGAACTCATTGCCACAGAAGGCTGTGGAAGCCAAGTCATTTAAGAAAGAGATGCATAGATTCTCAATCAGTAAACGGTTCAAGGATCATGGGGAGAAGTCAGGAAAATAGGGTTTAGAAAAATATTAGCCTTGATTGAATGGCTCAGGATAGAGATGAGGGAGAATTTCTTTTCTCAGAGGGTAGAGAATCTGTTGACTTCTTTACCACAGAGACCTGTGGTAGCTGGGTCATTAGTCTGTTATATGATGAGATAGACAGTTTTTTAAACAGTAAGAAATTCAAGGGTTATGGGGAAAAGGCAGAAAAGTCCAATTAAGGATTATCAAATCAGCCATGATCTCATAGAATGGTGGAGCAGTCTTAATGGGCCAAATAGACTTCTTCTGCTCCTACGTCTTATGGTATTATTACTCAATTCTACACCAACCAGTATATTTTACTTCAGGACGCTGATAACTATTTGTATCTATAGTGATTGTAATGAGGTGAACCAGCTGGACTTCATAGAATATGAGTTCTCCGTTTGGGGCCATTAACCTGGCCCAATCAGGGAGCCCTGGCTGACATAAAATACGATGGCATCAATATTGGCCCCTGAAATGCCTGACTCAGTATGAGGCAGTGCTATTGTCAAAGGATATGCATGTGTAAATAAAGGGTGATTTGTGTTGGGATGCTGACCTCTGAAGTGTTATTTCAGTATCATTGTCTCACTATTAATAGCTATTGCTTTGCACACTATACTGTTTGCATGTTGTTAAGGTTATGTAAAAAAGGTAGGAGTTAATTTGAAATTGAGCTAACATGGCGATGAAAGTAAACCCTAAATGGTAAGATGGAGCAGGAGATGATGTTGGATCAGTTTATATTGATCAATGTGTTCCAAGCTAATAGCGCACTTTATCACTGTGTACATCAATTTAACAGGGACAGCTACTCCAGCTTCTGCACACTCTCTTAGCATTCTATTTGAAAAGAAATTTGATCGAATGGCTGAAATTTAAGATACTACCATTAAATACACCATTAAATTACTTCCTCAGATTGGAATCAGTGTTCTCTTTGACCCTTTATGGGACCAGCATTTTCAGAGACTCACCACACTTTCAACTCAATCATATCCTTAGATGAAGTCTGGATATGGTATCTTCCAGCTGGTGTCAATGAACACTTAGGGATGGCTGGGAGCAAATTACTGCAGATGCTGGAACATGTGCAGAAAACAACAAATGCTGGAGATCACAGCATGTCAGACAGCATCCGCAGAGAGCAAGCTAACATTTCTAGTGTAGATGATTCTTCATCAGAGCTGAAGTGAAGTGTGAAGGTGAGGTGGGGGGTGGGGCAGCATTTATCAATTTATTTACCAACTACAGCATAAATGCTGCCCTCTCCACACTTCACTTCAGCTCTTAAGGAGGGCTTTTGTCTGATTTCCTTTCTGCACAATTTATTGAGAACTCCATTATGGAGGCTCCTTACTACTTGGTGATTCTCAGCTAACTTAAAATAGCACACAGTAACAACATAGTGACAGCACGTAGAGTGAAAAATCAACAGCAGAACTGAAGAGACCGTAGCACAGGCTGGGTACAGGGGTAACATGCTTAGCAATGACTCATAATCCAGAGGCTGGGTTTGGACTTCAGTGAATGACTGTGGGAGTGCATTGAGGTGGGTTTTTTGAGTTTCAACCAGTTCACCTCTTGTTCTTCTGAACTCTAGCAGATACAAACCTCAACTATCCAACCTTTCGTCAAAAGACAAACCCCTCATTCCAAATGTTAATATTGTAAAGCTTTTCCGCACTGCTTCCAAAGCATTACCACCTGTGCTCAAATAACATTGTGTATAATACTCCAGATGCGATTCCCAGTGACCTGTGTAAATGAAGCATAACCTCCCTGTTGTTGTTTTCAATTCCCTTGAGGTGAATGATAATGTTCTGTTAGCTTTCTTAATTACTTGGTGACCTGCATAATCCCTTTTGCAGTTCTTGCATGAGGACACCCAAATCTGTCTGAGTCTCAGAACATGCCATTTTGACAATATTTTTATGGTGTTATGGTGCTCGGGTTATGGTGAGTGGGCAGGTAAGTGGAGCTGAGTCCATGAAAAGATCAGCCATGATCTTATTGAATGGCAAAGCAGCTCAATGGGCCAGATGGCCTTTTCTTGCTCCTATTTCTTATGTCTTATGTCATATGTCTTTTATTCTTCCTGCCAAAAGGGATAACTTAGGAACTTAGCAATGGGTGTAGGCCATTCAGCCCATTAAACCTGCTACACCATTCAATGTGATCATGACTGATTGAACACTCAAAGCCTTTTACACCCCGCTACCCCCATAACCCTTTATGTCATTGATCATGAAACATTTAGCAGCCTCTACTTTAAATATGCTCAAAGACTCAGTTTCTACACCCCTGTCTGGAATAGAGCATTCCACTGCCCTCTGAATAAAGAAATTCCTCCTTGTCTTGTTCCGAAATGGTCTCCTCCTTGTTTTCAAATTGGGTCATTGGTTGTGGACTTCCCAAACAGGGGAAAAGACATTTAACCTGGCTATCCTTTTAAGAATTAATCAGATTTCAATGTGACCACCTCTCTTTCTTTGAAACTATAGACGAGAGAGGCCCAATTTGCACAACCTCTCTTCATAGCACAGTGCAGCCAACGTTGGAACAATTCTGGAGAGCCTCTACAACAATCCCCCTGTAAGAAGACCAGACTTTATTCCATTATCCTTTCCAATAGCTTTGCTACACCTGCATGTTAGCCTTCAATGACTTATTGACAAGGACACCCAAGTTCCTTTACACTTCTACACTATCTAACATCTCACCATTAGGAAATACTCTGCACATCTGTTCTTGTTGCCAAAATGGATAAACTCACATTTTCCAACATTGTAATCCCATCTGCCATAAACTTTCCCAATCACTAAGCCTGGCAAAATCCTCCTGAGATGTCTTATATCTTCCTTACAATGCCCATTTATGCTTTGCTTTATATTATCTACCAATCTGAAAATATTATAATTGGTTCCCAGACACAAATCTTTGATATATACTGTGAACAACAAGGGCCCAAGCACTGATCCTTGCTCTACACCAGTTGTCACAGTCTACGAATATAAGAATGAGAAAAGATTTACAAGCATGTTGCCAGGATCGGAGCGTTTGAGCTATAGGGAAAGGCTGAATAGGATGGGACTATTTTCCCTGGAGTATCGGAGGCTGAGGGGTGACTCTATAGATGATTATAAAATCATGAAGAGCATGAAGAGAGTGATTAGACAAGGTCTTTTCCTCAGGATGGGAGGAGTCCAAAACTGGTGGGCATAGGCTTAAGGTGAGAGGGGACCTAAGGGGCAACTTTTTCACACAGAGGGTAGTGCATGTGTGGAATTTACTGCCAGAAGAGGTTGTGGAGGTGGTACAATTACAATATTTCAAAGATGCCTGGAAAAGTACATGAATAGGAAAGGTTTAGAGGGATTTAAGCCAAATGCTGGAAAATAGAACTAGATTAATTTAGGATATCTGGTCAGCATGGATGAATTAGACTAAAGGGTCTGTTTCCACACTGTTTGACTCTATGGCTCTATGATTCTATGACCCATTTATTCCTATTCTATTTTCTGTCTGTTAGCCAAGCCTTAATCCATGCTTGTACATTACCTTCAAAACTATGTGGTTTAATTTTGCTAATAAAACCATTGTGCTAAATCTTATTAAAACCCTTCTGAATGTCCAAATGTATTATAAATTTATCCATTGACTCACATTTATCAATTTTGTATGTAATGTCTTCAAAAAATTCCCAAGTTTATCTAATATGATTTTCCATTGACATGCCCATGCCAAGTCCGTTCAGAATAGTCCATTTATCAAGTCATTTATGATGCTTTTCAGCTTTTTCCCTACCACTGATGTAACGCTTCTTTTAAATACTTTGTTCATGGAATGTGGACATTGCTAGCTGGACCAGCATTTATTGGCCATCCCTAATGACCCAGAAGATAGTTAACCCACATTGTTGTGGGTCTATAATAACATGTAGGCCAGACCAGGTAAGGATGGCAGATTTCCTTCCCTAAAGGACATTAGTGAACCAAATGGGTTCACAGTTGTCATTAAACTCTTAATTCCAGACTATTATTGAATTCAAATTCCGCCATCTGCTATGGCAGGATTTGATCCCCAGTCCATGGAACATTACCTGGGTCTTTGATTAATAGTCCAGTGATAATACCACGAAGCCACCATGGCCCCCCAGCTGATGGCTCTGGAATGTTGGCCTTTATTTCAAGAAGCTTGGAGCAAAAGAGGAGGGAAGTCTTATATAACTGTACAAGGTGCTGGTGTGATGACAGCTGGAGTACTGTGAGCAGTTTCATTTGAGGAAAGATACCATTTAATTGGAGGCAGTTCAGAGAAGTTTCTCCAGAATAATTTGTGATATGGAGGAATTGTCTTATGAGCAAAGACAAAACAGCTTGGGACTCTACTCACTGAAGTTTAGAAGAATGAGAGGTGATGTCATTGAAGCATAGCATTCTTAAGAGGTTTGACGAGGATGTTTTCCCTTTGCCAGGTCTGGAGGTCTCTGGAAGCTCCATTCTTTCAGATCGAGCCTCAACCAATCTGAAGACTGTTGTCAGGCAGTTTTCCTTGTAATTCCAAAACCCTTGAGGTTGTTGTGACCCACTGCTCCAAAAGCAACATTGTCTTGCACAGCTAAAAATATCCACCACTCACCTTTTTCCCAGTTGCAAAACTCTTCTAGTATTTCAGCTATATATCAGCGCCTGACTTTTGTTCCAGGTTATGGTCAAAAAGGAAAAACATGTGGTCCCTTACAAATGAATGTTATTTATCACTTCTCAACCGAAGCCTGAACATCGCCCATGTCTTGCTACCTGTGAGTAGGCTTCAGAAGCTGAATGGCACTGAACAATGTGCCATCAACAAAGAACACCCACACTTCAGAACTTGTGCTGTGAGCAAATAGAATGTGACGTTTTCTATAATAGCAACCACACTGCAAAAGTATAGGCTTGGTCATGAAGGACTTGGTGAATTCCTGATTTCAGAAAAGGTGTAATATAATTACATCTATAAACATAGAAACTAAAAGCAGGATTAGATCATTCACTCCTTTGAGCCTACTCTGTCATTCAATATGATCTGTCTCAATGCCATGTTCCTGTGTCTTCTCTATATTTCTTGCGAACTTTAATATATAAATCTTTATCAATCTCTTAATTATGCTTCTTTCATTTCCTCCATGGAAAGCAGGAAACTAAATGGGGCTGGAGGAGCAGAGAGATTGGGAATGCAAATTTCTAAATAAGACTAAGTCAACAAAGTCACAAACCATACAATCTTAGTAATGGGGTTCATGAAGTGACATTGCATTTATCTGGACTCCTGTTGGTAACTGACATCAATGCAGCAAAAAATCTATATAGTTGATATCCAATCAGATATCCCTTAATGTTTAATATTGCCATAAATTGGAATTATTCTTGCTGTGCGCAGTTGTCATTTCTAATTTTTTTTTATGTGAACAATTGATTCGAGGAATTGAGGTGATGTGATTGTTGTAAAAGTTTGAAAAAGCTGGGGCTCACTGACCTTGTAACAAGGGAAGCATTTAAAAAAAGCTGGTTACTGACTAATGGGCTGATGGCAAAGTGGTACTGTCATTGATAATCCAAGGTCAGGTAAGTGCTGTAGCTTATGGGTTCAAATTGTATCATCGCAGCTGGTGAGATTTAAATTCAAGTCATAAATCTGGAATTGGTGCTTTGTCTCTGGTGATGAGCAGAGAGCTACAATTTGTTCAAGTTATATCAGACTTGAAAATGTTAACTCTATTTCCCTCTCAACCGACCTGCTGAGGTTCTCCAGCATTTTCTGCTTTCATTTCAGATTTCCAGTATTTTATATTTATAGAACTATCATCGATCAAAAACACATCTCGTTGACCGAAGCCCTTTAAGGAAGGAAGTGTGCCATCTCACCCAGATTGGTCCACATATGACAGTTGTATGGCTGTTTCCAAATTACCCTGTGAAATTGCCAGGCAAGCCAATCAATTGAAGGTCAATAATCAATGGGCAACAAATGCTGGCCTTTCCAGCAACGTCCTCATCCCCTGTAAGAATAAATGAAGAATCTTTCTTTAATACAGAGCATGGTGGATTTGCAATACTCATTGCCAGGTGATGTTGACAAGGCCACAAACAGTGAAAACAAAGTTCTGAGTTCATTGGAGTTGATGGCTTTGATATCTCAGGAGGAATGTGAAGGGTACATTAAAGGCAGTCAATCAGACAAGCAGGGTGGGTGGTGTTAATCAGAGTGGGAATAAATTCTTGTAAGAAATTTTGGGGAGCAGGAGAAGCCTAAGGCAGGGAGGGAAAAATAATCGCTATGATCTTAGGGTACAACATGACTGATGAATAAGATTTTTTTTTGCCTGCCCCTTGTGCATTCAATGCTCATAATAGCCAAGGACAGTTGAGGCAAAGTGCAAATCAGATAGTCGGGCAATGGTTTTGTTCTTTTATTGTTGTCATCAACTGCTAGATGATAACAGCTTGTATACAGTCAAGAAAAGGGCCCATAAATTCATTGCAAATATCCCGCTAAAGTGAGAATGAAACAGAAACAGAATAATCGAATATATACATTTCAGACAACCGTGTCCCAGAGCGCATTGATTGGAAAGATTTTGAACTCGCACTGCAGGATGACAGAGTGTAGCTAATAATTCATCTGAAAATCCTCTAATCGAGAGCATTAAAATGGCCTTTTGGCACCAATTTGTATGTAATATTGTTATTTGTGCCAGTGCCTTTTCTCTTCCTTCCTTTTGATGAATGTTGGTCTCGACAGTTGACTTTTGTTCCATTACTCTGCTGGGAATAGCTTATCCCAAGGGTAAAATGACAGGCTTCAAATGTTCTGTCATCCAATTCCCTTTGGTCTAGCCTTTCATGGGAACTGCCTTTCAATGACAAATTACAGGGAAGTGAACCACATTCATTTATTCACTGGCGTTTAAATGATGTACTTTAAAGATAAACCCACAAGTTTTATACACTTGAAGAAAATCTTAACTCGTAGAAATGCTAAGATGTTCTGCCAGAGGATAAAGTTGATTGAGATTAATTCACAGATTAAAAGCTTTTTGTTTTGTAAAATTCATGTGTGCAACAGTCTAACAAGTTATTAGCCAATGTATTTCAAAGGGATTAACTACTTGCTGGAACTTTATAAGAATATATAAAAGCAAAATTTCACATATGTTGTTTCAATTAGGCACTTTGTAGCCTTCCAAACTAAATTTCAGGCTGGTGATTGTAGCCTAGTCTCTGCCCCAATTTTGTTTCCTGTTGTTTTCATGTTTCTATTTTAATCTTGCCTGTGTTTATGGTGGATGCCTCTGTCAAGTGGACCAATGCGCAGGAGCAACGTTGCACATAGCTGACATCACCGGCCCAGACTGTGCCTGTGCCAGCAGCCATTTTGAATTGTAGAGATGAGGAGGTGGCAGCGAGCAGTGTAAGGAATGGTAGGGAAGAGTAACGATGCAGCAGTGTCACCCATCCCTAGCTCTGGATAGGACCCAGACAACATGGTTGGCAGAGAAGACTGGACGTGTGGAAGATGGTGACTTGGCAAGTCTGGAGACCTCACATGCAGACACCAAACTAGAGACAATTCTTGACTCCATCAGCTCCAGCCTCCCCGGCTCACTCATCCTAGACTAGTGATGGCAGATTGCTTCCTGCGGCAGCCAGCTTAGGTCACAGACTGCATCTACATTGGGGACAATCTTGGCATTAGGGACAATCACTCCATTTTTACTCTGTTTTTGCTTTCAGATCACAGCTCTTCATCATCCTGTCATTCACACCTCCTCCAGATACATCTCTGTTATTTTTTATTCTTTTGGGGGATATGAGTGCGGCTGATAGAGCTGGCATTTAGTGCCGATCCCTAATTGCTCTTGCACTGAATGGCTTTTTTGGACATATTAGAAGGCACTTAAGATTTAGTGACTTTGCTGTCAGTCAAATTGGCTGATTTCCTCCCCATAATAGCATTAGTGAACCAGATGGGATGTTGCAGCAATCATTGACTGTCTCAACATCACTATCAATGATGATTGGCTTTATATTCCATCTTTATAATTGAATTTAAATTTTAACAAATAGCCAAGTTTGGATTCAAGTCCATGATCCAGGTCATTATTGTAAGCTCTATCTTACTAGTGCAGCGACAGGATCACTACCACACCATCTGAAAGCTCTGCCTGAGAACGGGAAGGGGGCAGCTTCTTTCATGGCCTTCAGAAGAAACTTGGATAGTTATCCAAAGTGGAAACACATGCAGTTCTATCAGAAAAAGCCACGCAATCAGAATTGCTGAGTTGCTCTCACAAAGAGTAGGTATGGATACAATAGACTGAATGGCCTCCACCTGCACTGTAAATGTTCCATCTTTATGTAAGTCTAAGGACAACAGTGTAACACCAACAAGGCAATTTATTTTGGTGACTTGAGTTGAGGAATAAATATTAACCAGAAGAGGGAAGGGAGAGGAGAGAATCTTCCTTCATTTCTGCAAACATTCCTTTGAATGAGTCATCAGACAGGGAAAAGTGGAACCTGGATGTGAGAGTATATCCCAAAGATGACACCTTGACACAGTGCAGCTTCCCTTCATACAAATCCAGCACAAATTTCTGGGTTAATCTTTCGGCAAAAGTGAAGTGGGACTTCCCTTCTGTGATGAAAGTGCCTCATTATTTACAGCAAATGATGAAAACAACTAATGTTGGAGATCACAGCGAGACAGGCAGCATCCACGGAGAGAGAGCAAGCTAATGTTTCGAGTCTAGATGACTTCTCACCAGAGCTGACATGAAGTGTAGAGGGGGCAGCATTTGTGCAATTGTGTGGGGGGTGGGGTGTGGGATTTGGAGTGCTAGGAGAGAAAGGATATTGATAGTTCAGGTTAAGTAATAGGAATGTGAGGATAACTGAACAACGGTGTGTCTAACTGCCAGATTGGAAAGAACAGACGGTCCCACTGGGGTGGGGGGAGGGGAGAGAGGATGTGCTGACAGAGAATGTAATAAACAAAGTTAAAAGAAAGGGAAGGAATGGTTCACAGTCGGAAGGTAATGAACGCAATATTAAATCCAGAAGGCCGTAAAGTGCCTGGTCTGAAGATGAGATGTTGTTCCTCCAGTTTTTGCTTGATTCGCTCGCGCAATGCAGCATGCCGAGGACAGACAAGTGGGCGTGAGAGCAGGGCACTGTGTTAAAATGACCAGCTATGGGAAGGTCGGGGTCCATGCACAATATAGGCCCCCCACTATAGCGTAAATGCTGCCCCCTCCAAACTACATTTCAGCCCTGATGAAGAGTCACCTAGACTTGAAATATCAGCTTACTTTCTCTCCACGGATGTTGCCTGACCCATTATGATCTCCAGCATATTTTGTTTTCAGAACAGATTCCAGCATCTGCAATAATTTGCTCCTTATCGTAAATGCTGCCTGAGGGAAGAGTCCCAAGCTTGACATCCACTGAATCCCTGCAAGACACTAAATATTGTCTTTCCCAGGGTTGAAGTCAATCTAGAAGTGCAAGGTCTCATTGTTTCCCACATTGTTTCCTGCCACTCAAACAAGGAGATGGTGATTTGTCATAGTTCATGTTGTCAGATTTGTCAGGGTATTATATAAATAGCCACTGTCACTGCTGGACAAGAGGAGCTAAGTAGTAGCTGTCTGTAATTTGAAAACGAACAACATTTCACAGTGTTGCCACTAATTTAATTTACAGATGTCATCTCCAGTAGCCGCAATGGTTAATTGTATTAAATTTAATTTGCTGACTAAGGATAGAAAAGTGGAAAATAACAACAGCTGACACTTATATAGTTCTTTTAATGTGAAAGAAGAATCCAATGTGCCCTACAGCAATGTACAATCAAATAGGTGACTAATCTATTACTGTATCAATTTGTTCGCCCATGCCCCCCATAAATATCTATACATACTTTGTACAAGAATTAATTTGATGTTCTGATGTCCTGTCTGGTTTAATCTGGATATGGGGAGGCTATGAGCAATGTTTTAACATTAAACATACCATCTATCAGTTATGAATGCTGAATGAACTTCATATGTTTTCTTGCAATCACTCGCTCCATATTGTGGTAAAGTATTACGTAAATCATTTTATTCTCCCAACGTACCACTGTTTCATCAAAGCGATGAATCAGCTATTTGGATAAATGCAGAAATGCTGGGTTTGCATCAGCAGTAGAATGCAACTACAGGTAAGACAGAACTGATCTGCAATTTAAACGGTAGGCACATAATAGCTTGCACAATCTCCCAAAGTGGTTTCATCACCAATGAAATATTTTGAAGTGTCTCTATTGTAATATAGGAAATGCAGTACCCAATCTGCACAGACAGCATTGTGCCAACAAGCAGCTAATCTGTTTTAGGCATTGGTTAAGCAATAAGTGCTATTCAGCAGTGATTGCTTCAAAATGCATTAGATTTGAAAAAGGAGAAATTAAACACAATTGCACAATTACTGAGATTCTGGACTTTCCTAATCTTAAAATGAGTGAAATGAAGTCATGACTTACAGCAGCAAACTGGTCCAAGCATTAACAGATAAATATACAAATGCGCATTGAGAAGTATTCAAAATAATTCAGCTCAAAAGGGACTAGGATATATCCCAAAAGGGCATGAGTTCTGCTTACCTGAGCACACCATGTATGAAAATATATTTGACCCCACCACCAAAGACATTTTTCCCTCTTATCTGCCTTCTGGAGGGACCACTCTCTCCGTGACTCCCTTGAACGCTCCACACTCCCCACCAGCCCCACCACCCCTGGCACTTTTCCCTGCAACTGCAGGAAGTGCTACACCTGCCCCTACACCTTCCCCCTCATCCCCATCCCAGGCCCCAAGAAAACCTTCTACATCAAACAGATGTTCACCTGCACATCTGTTAATGTGGTATACTGTATCTGCTGTTCCCAATATGGCCTCCTCTACATCGGGGAAACCAAGCGGAGGCTTGGAGACCGCTTTGTGGAACACCGACACTTGGTTCGCGACAAACGACTGCATCTCCCAGCCGCAAACCACTTCAACTCCCCCTCCCACTCCTTGGACTACATGTCCATCCAGGTCCTCCTCCAGTGCCACAACAATGCCACCCAAATGTTGCCTCATATTTCGCTTGGGAACCACTGAAGCCCAGCAGTATCAATGTGGACTTCACAAGCTTCAAAATCTCCCCGCCCCCAATCGCATCCCAAAACCAGCCCAGCTCATCCCCGCCTCCTTAACCTGTCCGCCCTTTCTCCCACCTATCCACTCCTCCCATCTCAACCCCCACCCCCATCTCCTACCTACCAGCCTCATCCCCACCTCCTTGACCTGTCCGCCTTCCCTGGATTGACCAACTCCCACCCTAACTCTCCACCTACACTCACCTTTACTGGCTCCATCCCCGCTTCTTTGACCTGTCTGTCTCCTCTCCACCTATCTGCTCCTTTATCCATCTTCCATCCGCCTCCCCCTCTCTCTATTTCAGAATCCCCTTCTCTTCCCCCATTTCTGAAGAAGGGTCCAGACCCGAAACGTCAGCCTTCCTGCTCCTCTGATGCTGCTTGGCCTGCTGTGTTCATCTAGCTCTACACCTTGTTATCTCTGTATGAAAGTATGTTGTGTCTAGAAAGTGTGAGTGAGCCATGTTATTAGTCTGACTGATTATGTTATGTTGGTTGTCAGTTCAGTTATTAGCATATTCAGGATTGTTTAAACACACAATCATATCTAACAATAGCCATTTTGTATTTGGTTTCATAAGTGCAGTCTGGTTGAGCACTGTCTGTACTCTGTGCATCATGAGCAGCCGGGGAATGCTGTTTGATTTGATCAGCCAGTTGTTGGGATGAACAGCTTATGTGTCTGACATAGCTCCGTGACGGAAATTCATAGATAACATCGTTCAATTATATTGCGGGATGGATGCAGCATCCTATTCGTGGAGAGCTCCGCTTGCTTTGTCATTACATTGTAATGGTGTAAAAAGGCTTGTTTAACTGCTTACTCCATCTTTGTGAAGTACCCAGAAACACACGGATCTGCTCACAGAGTCTGTACTTCCCTGTTCCTTTTTCCTTGACAACACCTTGGCTCATTAGAGATGACAAGCCAACCAAACCAATTCCCTTTTCAACTGTAGTATAAATTATTGTGAGTGTCTGAAATTAGGCATTCTTGTGTTTGCCCTGATTAGAGCTTGATGGGAAACTTTGGCAAACAGGCCACTCCTTGCAGCAGGGTTAAAGTTCTAAACTCCCAAGGGATTATTATTACAAATATAATTCTTGCTTACTAATTGCATAATGCTTATGCAAGTGAAATTCTCCACTGTTAGGATGCTGCAGTCAGTCCAAAAACAGCCATACAAATATATTAAAATACTCTGGAAAATGCATTACTAACTATATATCACGTCAACCCAACCCAAATGTACCCTCAAAAGAGTTATGCTTATCAGGAAAAATTGAACAAGTTGAGGGTCTTCTAGAAGGGAAAGGTGAGGGATGATCTGATGGAGGAGTTTAAAATTCTCAAGGCATTGTTGCCTAAAAGGAAAGAAGGTGTTGCCACTTTTGAACATGATCAAAACTTCATTCCATAAGGTACCGAATAATCACTAATAAATACAAATTGGAAATGCAGGAGAACCTTCTTTAGTCAGAAACTGGTTACCACAAAGTGAACAGCATTAGTGCATTTAAGGCGAAGCATGATAAATGAGGGAGAAAGGATAAGCTGATTAAGGAAGTGAGCTGGGAGGAACATAACCACCAATTTCAAACGGTTAAACCAAATGACCCATGCCTGCAGTGTGTGTTCAGTGAAATTCCATGCAACACAAAATTTCTTCTGGCATTGAACTGCACATGTCAAACTGATTACGTGTAAAAAATGATATGTAACATTCACGATAGAGACATTTTCAAAGGTTTCTATGAATGATCTTCATACCATTGCACAGGAAATTAAGAAGTATCTTCAAATCAACCAATTCCTGAATGAAACATGCATTAGGATTTCAGCCCGCCTGTTCTTCCCTTTTAAATAACTTCTCAGAAAATTGACTGTTCAGAAATATTCAGGCTTTACTAAAAGATAGTTCCTGTTTCTTGATGAATCATAAGAATTAATTTAAATAACTGAATAATATAGAGATGGGGGACAGTGCAACTCATTCCTTTAACTCTTGACCTGTGAATCTATTTTCTAATGACAGGAGTTGAGATAAGTTGTCTTGAGCTGTTTTAAGAATTCATTTATGTTTCTCCCCTTTCTAACTCCCCTCAAGATACCATGATGAGTATTGTGTCTGCAGTCAACTTGGTGTGAGAATCATGCATTATATCTTTCCTGTTAACAATCATAGCGTCATAGACTCATAGAGCTTGGAAACAGACCCTTTGGTCAAACTCATCCATGCCGACCAGATATCGTAAATTAATTTAGTCCCATTTGCCAGCATTTGGCCCATATCGCTCTAAACCCTTCCTATTCGTTTACCCATCCAGATGCCTTTTAAATGTTGTAATTGTACTAGCCTCCCTCATCTCCTCTGGCAGCTCATTCCATACACACACTGCCCTCTATGTGAAAAAATTGCCCCTTATGTCCCTTTTAAATCTTTCCCCTCTCACCTTAAACCTAAGCCCTCTGGTTTTAGACTCCGCTTTTCTTGGGAAAAAGACTTTGGTTATTCACCTTATCTCTGCCCCTCATCATTTTATAAATTTCTGTAAGGTCACCCCTCAGCCTCCGACACTCCAGGGAATATAGCCTCAGCCTATTCAGCCTCTCCCCATAGCTCAAACTGTCTGACCCTGGCAACATACTTGTAAATTTTTCGGAAGCCTTTCAAGTTTTACAACATCTTTCCTATCGCAGGGAGACCAGAATTGAATGCAATATTCCAAAAGTGACCTAACCAATGTCCTGTACAGCCTCAACGTGACCTCACAACTCCTGTACTCAATGTACTGACCAGTAAAGGCAAGCGTACCAAACGCCTTCTTCATTACCCTGTCTACCTGTGACTCCACTTTCAAGGAACTATGAACCTGCACTCCAAGGTCTCTTTGTTCAGCAACACTCTCTGGGACCTTACCATTAAGCGTATAAGTGCTGCCTTGATTTGCCTTTCCAAAATGCAGCACCTCACATTTATCTAAATTAAACTCCATTTGCCATTCCTTGGTGCAATGGCCCATCTGACTGAGGTCTCAACCTTTAATGTTGTGGAATTACATAACCAATATTCCAAGTCACCGGTTCTTTTCTTCATATTACCGAACGTTTGAGACATATACAAACTGAAACTTCCAAACTGAAGGCATATGTACCATTCAACTCCATTCTTTGCAACATTTGCTACCAATGGAGCACAGAATCCTCTTTTTAAAACCTGACAGATAGGACAACTGAGTGGCTTCCATTTTCAGGATTCCTCTTTTTACAAAAGAAAATAAGCTTTTAAAATGCTGCAAGGATTTGATGTTCATGTTCACAGAATCCCTCCAGTGTGGAAACAGGCCCTTCGGCCCAACAAGTCCACACTGACTCTTGGAGCATCCCACCCAGACCCATACTTCTATAACCCACCTAATCTACACATCACTGAACACTACGGGCAATTTAGCATGGCCAATCCACCTAACAACTTGATAAGGAATAACTATTTCCTCTGCGCTGATGAGGCTGTGAATGCCAAAATAATTGGAGCATTCAAGAATAACATCAGTTGGTCGTTGGATATGTCCAGCAAGAGAAACTCTTGTAGTGCGTTAGTAATGTCTCTATCCCTGAGCCAGAAGTTCTGGGTTTAAATCCCGCTCTAGGACATGAGGATCCAAGAAGGTCCATTTATAATGCAACCAAGCAGGTTGCC
Organism: Ginglymostoma cirratum; assembly: GCA_024137785.1. Classification (NCBI taxonomy): domain Eukaryota; kingdom Metazoa; phylum Chordata; class Chondrichthyes; order Orectolobiformes; family Ginglymostomatidae; genus Ginglymostoma; species Ginglymostoma cirratum. Next base: position 2,089,067 of record JAHRHZ010000288.1, read on the forward strand.
TATTAACCTGTGAATCCTTCCTTTACACGTCAATAACAATCGGTAAGGGCACAAGAAATTCCTAGTCAGCTGTGAGATGGAAAGATAGTTGAAGCCTCAACCATAGTCATTTATTGCCCCAGGTTGTGACATATAAAAGTGCGTATTGCCAAATCATCTTGCATTTCTGTGTCTATCAGATAGCACCTACAGCTTGAGGTTCAACTCCCATTTCCAGCTGGTGTACGTTTGCGGCCTACACTTACCCCTACCTGTGGGAATGATGTGACACTGTGGGTCAGATCTGCCTTTCAGCAGAGAACAGGATGATGAAGGCAGGAAGATTGTGTTGATGCACAGATTAGCCATGATTTCACCGAATGGCAAAAATAATATTCAAGGCAGTTGAATGGCAAACTCCTCTTCCTGTTTTTATTCCTCCATATATTCTTACAGTCATTAAGTCATGGAGATGTACAGCATGGAAACAGACGCTTTGGTCCAACTCCTTCATGCTGATCAGATAGCCTAAATTAATTTAGTCCCATTTGCCAGCATTTGGACCATATCCCTCTAAACCCTGCCTGTTCGTTTACCCATCCAGATACCGTTTAAATGTTGTAATTGTACCAGCCTAACCCTAACACTAACCCTAACCCTAACCCTATTTCCTCTGGCAGCTCATTCATACAAGCACCACATTCAGTTTGAAAACGTTGCCCCACAGGTCCCTTTTAAATCTTCCCCGTCTCTCCTTAAACCTATGCTCTCTAGTTTTGGAGATAGTAGGAACTGCCGATGCTGGAGAATCTGAGATAACAAGTTATAGAGTTGGATGAACACAGCAGGCCAAGCAGTATGAGAGGAACAGGAAAGCTGACATTTCAGGTCTGGACCCTTCTTCGGAAATGTTAGCTTTCTTGCTCCTCTGATGCTGCTTGGCCTGCTGTGTTCATCCAGTTCTACACCCTCTAGTTTTGGACTCCCTGGGGAAAGGACCTTGACTATTCACTCTGTCCATGCCCCTCAGGATTTTATAAAACTTTTTTAAGGTCACCCCTCAGCCTCCAATGCTCTAGGGAATATACCCTCGTCTATTCAGCTTTTCCCTATGGCTCAAAATCTCCAACTCTAACATCATTCTTGTAAATCTTTTCTGAACCTTTCCAAGTTTCATAAAATATTCCCTAATGCAGGGAGACCAGAATTGTACACAGTATTTCAAAAGTGACTGAGCCAATATCCTGCACAGCCTCAACATGACCTCCCAACTCAATGCACTGACCAATAAAGCTGCCTTTTTCATTCTCACATGACTCCACTTTCAAGGAACAATGAACCTGCACTCTATGGTCTCTTCGTTCAGCAACACTCCCCAGGACATTACTATTATGTGTATAAGTCCTGCCCTGATTTGCCTTTCCAAAATGCAGTACCTCTCATTTATCTAAATTAAACTCCATCTGCAACTCCTTGGCCCTTTGGCCCATCTGATCAAGGTCCTGTTGTATTCTGAGGTAACCTTCTTCACTGTCCACTACACCTCCAATTTTGAGTGTCATCTGCAAACTTACTAACCATGCCTCATATGTTCACATCCAAATCATTTATATTAATGACAAAAAATGGTGGACCAGCACTGATCCTTGCGGCACACCGCTGGTCACAAGCCTCCAGTCCAAAAATCTTCTTCTTTAGCACATTCTCAACTCAAGATTCTTCTTTTAGTTGAATTATTTTACAGCCTTTCAAATAAAGTCTTGACAAGACTGTGAATCAAAGCTCCTTCACCGCAAATAGCCAGCTGAGAACATCGGCTGTGATTCCAAGAAATGAAAGGAGACCCAATGGATAAAACATAGTGGATCATTCTTATCAGAGATAGCAGGAACTGCAGATGCTGGAGAATCTGAGATAAAAGGTGTAGAGCTGGATGAACACAGCCGGCCAAGCAGCATCAGAGGAGCAAGAATGCTGACGTTTCGGGCCTAGCTGAAGGGTCAACATTCGTCTGGTTGTCCTGAGGAGACTTAGAAAGGGCAGAAATACAAGTGACTTCTTAAAGCATCCCAAGCCCACATCTCTCAATTTAATAGATGACTTCGCTGTCCTTATATTAATAGAATTCACAGGTCAAGAATCAACCAATACGGAGCAATGCAGCCCACTCGTAAATTCAAGTTTGTTAGCGTGTACTCAAGGCTCACAATACAAGTGGGACAGGCAGGTGGCAGTAATGTTTTGAAAATGGTGCCTCATTTATGCCAGTCAGTAGTCCCCTGCTGACCAACCAAATCTAAAAAGTGTTGGCTCTAAAGCATTCCGATGAAGCCAAGGAATTACATAAGAACATAGGGAGTACAGCCAGGTGTAGGATATTCATCCTCTCAAGCTTGGTCCGCAATTCCATTCTATTCCATATTCCTCATCTGAACCGTCGCAGGTTTCAACTCTGTTTCATGCCAGCTCCTCATAACCTCAACTTCCCAATATTTAAGAACTCTATCCATCTGCTTTTTAAGTACTTTCAGTGATTTAGCCTCCACAGCTCTATGGGGTAGTAAATTCCAGCCATTCACGACCCTCTGGGTGAAGAAATTCCATTGGATCTCAGTTTTAAATGAGTGTCTGTATTCAAGTCCCATTGTGTCAGACTTCCCCACAAGTGAAAATGATCTCTCAACATCTACCCTATCAAGCCTACCCCACAATCCTGTATGTTTCAATAAGGTCTTCCCGCATACATCTAAAGTCTAACAAATTAAAACGTAATCTGTTTCCTCGATCTTGATAAGTCTAACCTCTCATCTCAGAAATCGGCTTAGCCAGTTTCTCTAACAAACAAAATGCAAACTCAGTGCCATTGACTTGAGGTGGCATTCCACACCCATCCTCTGCATGTTTTCGACTCTTCACTGCAGAAAATGTGAGTGTTAAACTAGGACCTGGGGGAGATCCAGATCTAAATGCTGTTTGCAAACAATAGGATCAAATACTTCTGTCAGAAATTTGCTTATGGCCTTCTGCATGATTCACTCTCAATGGGTAAATTATTTGTTGAAAGATGGACAAATGTAATTGCTCTGGAATGGTCTACAAATTTGATTGAGAGACATTTATGTAGCAAAACCACAGGCCGACTATGCATTGAGCACACAAATAGACTCATTACCAGTACAAGTCACACACTTTGCAGATTTTGAACTGGGAATATGTCAGAAATATATGCACACAGCCTTGCCTTAGAATACACTGCAGCATTTGCTTAGTTCCCAATAACTTCCATTGTTGACTAATATTACTTGGCCTAACTCCCAGCGCATGTCGTGAAATGCCATTGAAATTAAACCGAAAATAAAGCAAGAGAAAAGAAGACAAGACTCAACATGAAAATATCCTCCTATTAGCAGTCAGTATCTTCATTCCTACTGTAATCTCTAATCTTCTCATGCCCACTTATTCATACAGCAAACATTATTTCTAAGCTGTGTTGAAGCCAAATGAAATATTCAATTCTTGCCAGCGACTTATTATCAAGGCAGCTACTTTCAAGCAGAGTCATTGGCTGCCTATAAATGAGAGAGAATTCAAAATTCATAGGGACTTTCCTATGAAGAAGGTTGGAGTTAGAACAAAAGTTCCCTCAGAATCACCCTAACTCTCAGCACTAGACAGTGGATGTACAGGGAAGAATCACAGCCTTTGTAGTTGATTCCAGATTAAATGAACAATCTTAAATCTTCCAAACAAGGACACCAACTAACATTTATATGGTAGCTTTAATGCAATAGGAGTTACGCAACAGATAGAATTTGACACTGAGTCACAAAAAGAAATTTCACATCAGATCTTCACTGAGTCATAATGCCTGCAGAACCATTTAAAAATCATGTAGGGGACCTGATCCCACTATTCCTGCCTCCATTATCCCAGTGCTCCCAACGTTTGCTGGTGCAGTATGAGGATGTAAGTAGCAAGCTTACATTCTGGGTTCTCAATGTGGCTAGATCCAACATGGAGTAGGCATCTCCTTGCCTCCTGCAATCTTTGTGGAGTCAGTTCTACTTCGTCATAACTTGTAGCACATGAATCTCAGGGGAGTTTTGGACCATAATTTGGATTCAGACAGTACGTTCTGAAGGTCTTACCAATGCCTGGTCCGTCTCAACTTAAAGCCATCTCATGCCCAACCTCCAATGGCATGCATATACTCCATGCCAACTTATGGCCCTTCCATGTTGATTTATCCAGTATACCCAGAGCACTTTCCATCACAGTTAACATCCAATCCCTTCATCACTGATGCACAGTGATAGCTACTCTCAAGATGCACTACCAATACCCATCAAAGCTCCTTTGACACGGCCTTCCAAACCTGGGACTGCTACCACCCAGAGTAACAGATGCATGGGAACACAATCCTGCAAGCCCCCCCTCTAAGCCGCACACCATCCTGACTTGGAACAATATCATCATTCCTTCACTGTCACTGGGTTAAAATCCTGGAGCTGCCTTCTAAACAGCACTGTGAGATGCTGATCATATATATCAATATGCCAATGGCTACAGCAGTTCAAGGCAACGGCTCAACACTTTGGGGACCAAAAAAACACTGCAGATGCTGGAATCCAGGTAGGGAAACACGACGCTGGAAGATTACAGGAAGCCAGGCAGCATCTGGAGGAAAGGAGCGGTCAATGTTTTGGGTATTACCCTTCTCCAGTCCTGGAGGGTTATACCCGAAACATTGACTGCTCCTTTCCTTCAGGTGCTGCCTGTCTTGTTGCGTTCTTCCAAGCTCCTGTTTGTCTACCTTAATGGCTCACCACTAGCTGCTCAAGGGAAATTAAGAATGGATAATAAATGTTAGTATTACCAATGACTTCCAGATCACATGAATGAATGAATGAATAATAATGAAAACGTTCAGAAACAATGAACTTTATTTCAAGAATGGCATGGGTTAAATTGATTAGAAAAAAATGCTTTTAAAATAATGAATCTGGTTTTTCCACAATATCATAAAATATCAATCAAACAGGCCATTAATTTCAAAATAACTGAGGCTTTAAACAGTTGACACCTCTTAACTTTGTACGATTAGACAATGAGATATTGACAAAAGAGATCATGGAATAATGTGGCTTATCATTACTACGTGGGAATGTCAATTAAACTTTACACTTCTCTGCACTTGTGTAAACAAATTCACTCATATTATCCTTTTCTAAGAGTCTGCAGGGAAGAAAATTATTAGGAAATTCGACATAGATTAAGATTTTGAATGAGTAATTAAACCAAGATCCATCTGAATTCCTATGTGGATATAAAAGACCCATGGATACATATGGGAAAGATTTGGAGAATTCTCTATAGTGTCCATGACATTGTTTCTCTCAATCAAAATCACAAAGTCAACTGTTTAGCCAGTTGTTTAATTCTTGTTTGAGGGATTTTGCTGTCCTTGACATGGCTGCTTATCTCCTGCATTACACTGGTAACTGGAAAGCGTAAAGAATTAATTGTCTGCTGACGACTTTGGGACCTCCTGAATTATGAAATGTGCTCCGCAAATACAAACTCTTTTTTCCATTTTCTGTAAATTTAGACAGAAAATTGCAACACAATGTATTCTCATATTTTGCCAAAATCAGCACAGGCCAAACCAGCCTAGACAGCCACAGCCTTGAAGTAAACTTAAATAATTAATATCTTTTCTTTCTATATTTGTCTTTATTTTGTTCAGAAACCATTTTCCAATTCATTGGATGAGTAATCGAGCTTTTCTAAGGCAAGTAAGCTATTAAGCATGGTATAACAAAGCCCCTCCTGTCCTTTCATTTCTTTGTCATATCCATTAGCGTCAACACCTGAATTTCTTAACTTATAATATCAACTACTGTTCATAACTAAAGGCAAAGTAAAGTGAATGCTGCCGATCTGAAATAAAAGCCGAAAAAGCTGGAGGGACTCAACACGCGGCATCTGTGGAGACAGAAACAAAGCTGGCATTTCCAGTCTAATATTTCTCTTTTTTTGAAACTGTGTTCAAAATTACTCCTTTGGCTGTAAAGTGTTTTACCACAAGTTCCTTTCATCCCTCTCTTATTCCTTCTTGCCTTGCTCCTCTTCTTCCTGCCCTTGGCCTCTCTCAACTAAAGACTCCTGGTATTCAATGTTCAGAAAATATTTGCAAGTGTCAAACAAAATGCAGTGGAACTGAATGCTCCCCTCAAGGGCAAGATGGAGCAGTCGGGGTAATTTCTAGGTCCCCAGTTTGTCCCAGGGAAGAAAGGCAAACAAGGATTTTGACAATGTGCCCACTCATTTGGCATTGAGATGGGCTGGATTCTGAAAGCTGGAAGATAAATCAGAGACCTTACAGATTCACAAGAATATCTGACTGCAGTAAATAAATTACAAGTGAAAGGATACTTCAACGTGAAGCTGCGCTCTCTTTCTATTAATATTTTTATTAACTTTCTTTTGAACAAAGAAGCCAAAAGCCACCACCGCATGGGGAGAGGGAACTCCTTCTGGAGCCCAACTTTTGTCTGTATCCTGGCTCCAGCAGACAGGGAGAACCTACAGGCCTTGCTGAAGGCAGGAGAAGCCTGCTAACTAACCAGCTTACCCTATCTTTGGATCGGGAAATTGGAGGACCCCTAGAAAATCCAGAGATTCTTTATCTATCCGTCTACTGGGAGAATTGGGGATTCTCATGATTGGGTCAGAGATTCATAATTCTTCAGACCTTTCTGAGCTCGGCAGAGCCTGAAAATTCAGCCACGAATATGCACAAAATGGAATTTCTGATGTAAATGACATAAACTGGAGGCACTGTTTGTCGACCTGGATATTTTGAAAACAAATTAAGTTTTAAAGGAGAAAAGCAAATCGTTGAGAATTAATGCTCACATTTGGGCCTAAACTACAAACTGTACAATGTACAAAGAGGGTAATGCATCAGGGGATTACAGTTTTTTTTTAATTCATTCATAAGATAAGGGCAACACTGACTAGGCCAGCATTTATTGCTCATCCACAGAGGGCGGTTAAGAGTCAACCACCTTGCTATGGACCTAGAGTCACAAGTTGACTAGGTAAGGGTAACAGTTTCCTTCCCTAAAAGACATTGTTGAACTAAATGGATTCTTCCCCCCCCAAGAATCCATTCACAGTCATCATCAGATTCTTAATTCCAGACTTTTATTGAGTTCAAATTCAACCATGTGCCAAGGCAGGTTTTGAACCCAGAACTCTGAAGCCCTGGGTAAACTGGTTGAGTGATAATACCATGATGCCATAAGCTCCTCATTATCTAACTGTAAGTTGATCTTATTTTCTAATGTTATTAAAATTGATCCTCTTCAAGGGAATGAGAATGGAGATTATAAAGTAATCCACATGAACGCCCATCACTATTTGTAACAATGTAAGTCAAACTCTATTGATTTATGAAACTATATTTACTGGTGTAACGTCATTGTAAAATGCACATTTGTTCTATAGTGCTCACTGACTCATTGCATTGCCTCCTTTTCGGTTCTTAATACATAAGCAATCATAGCTGAAAAAATGGAGTAGATAGAAGTTTGCGAGGGATAATGGTGAGATAAATACATATGTTCTCTTGATAACCAGCCAGCCCCTCATTTGTCTGAGAGTACAGCGGAAACAATCGCATTCCCAATACACTTCCACTGAAGTTAGGTCAGCCGAATGGGAACAGCTCCAAGGAAAATTCCAACTGCACTCAGAAAAAAATTGAGCAAACGATGAAAACAGCTTCAGAAATACATTTGCTTTTAGTTACTATTTTCTTCATACATTGGATGCCATGTTGAATTCTGTCAGAAATCTATTCCATTCTAAATCTCAGATAACGAGGTGTAGAACTAGACGAACACAGCAAGTCAAGCAGCATCAGAGGAGCAGGAAAGCTGATGTTTCAGGCCGAGACCCTTTTTCTGAAGAAGGGTCTAGGCCCGAAACATAAGCTTTCCTGCTCCTCTGATGCTGCTTGACCTGCTGTGTTCATCCCGCTCTACACCTTGTTATCTCAGATTCTCCAGCATCTGCAGTTTCTACTATCTCACCCCATTCTAAATCTTGACAGTCCAGCTATTCTGTCCAGTGTGTTGTTGCAAAGTTCCCACTGACGTATGGGTTAAACATCCGTGTTTAATCGGATACAATACGAATAAGTTGACTTGTCTTGAAGAAGCCCAAACACAGATTTCTGCATTTCCTAAAGGGTCACCACATTCTTTAGGATCTTAAAGCAAGATAGATTCGTGTATTCAATAGACTGAGGAGACTTCAGAAGAGTCTTTCGACTTCAGACTGTGAAAGCTTTGAAGTACCAAAGTTTTGGATTCTAGAAGCCAAATTCCAAGGAGCGTCAATTTCCCACTCATGCAGATGATCTGCACCACCATGCAGTTTTAAATAGAAAGGGCCTGCATAGGGCAAAACCAGGTGGGAAGCAAAGGAGTGCACAGAAGAGTGCCTCAAAATTGGGGAGGGTGGGGGGAGAACATTTAGGGCTGAGCTGAGGAGGAACTTCTTCTCCCGAAGAGTTGTGAATCAGTGGAATTCCCTGCCCAGTGATGCAGTTGAGGCTACCTTGTTGATTGTTTTTAAGACCAAGATAGGTTTTCGAACAGTAAAGGAAGTAAGGCGTATGGTGAGCGGATGGGTAAATGGAGCTGAGTCCACAAAAAGATCAGCCATTATCTTATTGGAGGTGGAGTGGCCTCAGATAGCCAGATGACCTACTCCTGCTCCTATGTTCTTATACAGGCCAAAGTAAATATGAGTACAAGGGTTTTGAAAGATATTCAAAGAAATGACAAAGAACCCTTTTGCCTCCTGGCCTTTTCTCTCTCTCTCTCTCTTTCTATCTCTCTCTCTCTTTTTCTCCATCTCCTAGTACCACATCCCTTGCCTAACACCTTCTTCAGTTCAATATTGTCCAGGTCCAGAGGCTCATCAACTGCTCTGGATTCAGCATGGGCCTGTTCCGCAGCAGCCCTCAGAGTGTCAGAGACCTTGGCCATTTCTCTCTCCTCTAGCTGTTGATGCTTGTCACTGCTGAGCTCAAGAGAATGTGTCCCGAAGCCCTCTCTAGATAGATCACACACTGAAGAAAATGTCTTGTGCTGGTGGAGGGTAGGGAGGAAGGCCTTGATGTTGCATCCTCTGAGGGTCTTGTCTGTTCCCCCTCAGAGGTGTGTCATAGAGATCCACAGCACAGAAAAAGGCCCATCAGCCCAATGAATCTGTACCAGTCAAAAACATTTACCAATCTATTCTGATTCCATTTTCCAGCACTTGGCCCATAGCCTTGTGTGCCTTGGCATCACTGGTGTTCATCTAAATACTTCTTAAATGTGCTGATGGTTTCTGCCTCTACTACCCTTGCAAACAGGAAGTTCCAGATTCCCAACACACTCTAGATAAAATTCATTCCTCACATCCCCTTGATACCTCCTGCCCTTTGCCTTAAATTTCAGAACCCTACACTAAAGGAAAAAGTTCCTCACTGTCTACTTTATCTATGTCCCTCATATTTTTATACATCTCAATCATATCCACACCTCCTTTTCCTCTGATCCAAGGAAAACAATCCCTGTCTGTCCAATCCCTCTTCATAACTAACACTCTTCAGCCCAGGGAACATCCTGGAAAACAAAAACAGGAGTTGCTGGAAAATCTCAGCAGGCCTGGCTGCATATTTGGAGAGAAATCAGAGTTAACGTTGCAGTTCCAGTGATCCTTCCTCAGAGCACACACACATCCTGGTAAATTTCCTTTGCACCGCCTCCAGTGCAAGCATCTGTGAGGGCTGTCAGGGATGGGCCTAAGGGTGGAGCGCTTCTTTTTATGGACCTGGCTTAGGAGTGGAAACCAGAAGCTGCACAGAAACTTTGCTGCCTGATATGCTGCTGAGAGTAGCAGAGTAGCAGGTTGGAGGGACTCTCATTGGATGGCTGCCAACACACACACACGCACACATACACACACATGCATACATATATACACACATACGCACGCACACACACACACACTCATGCATGCACACACATGCATGCACTCACAAGACATACGCACAGCCACACACACAAACAGACAAACACACCCATACACTCACACACGCACATACCTATCTATATATACACAAACACACACATATACACACAAACAGACAGGCAGACACGCAAACACATATATGAGTACATGATGATCACTCAGGTCAAGTTGGAGTAGTATGGTGGCTCAATGGTTAGCACTGCTGCTTCACAGCACTAGAGACTTGCATTCAATTCCACTCTCAGCTGATTGTCAGTGTGAAGTTTGCACGTTCTCCCTGTGCCCGTGTGTGGGTTTCCTCTGGGTGCTCTGGTTTCCTTCCGTGGTCCAAAGATGTGTAGGTTAAGTGGATTGGCCAGGCTAAATTGCCCGTTGTTTCCAAGGATGTGTCGGTCATCCAGCTCCACGCTTTGTTATCTCAGACTCCAGCATCAGCAGTTCCTACTATCGCTGTAGGTTAGATGGATTAGCCACAGGAGGTGTGGGAATTTGAATCTACCTACAGCACATGGACTGCAGCAGTTCAAGAAGCTAGCTCATCACCACCCTCTCAGTGGCTTCGAGGCAGAGGCTGCAAATCCTGGCCAGCCAACAAGTCCACATCCCATGACTGAATGAGAAAAAAAAACACAGAATTTGCGCATTCTTCTCCTATAGAAGGGGAGAAGCATTAAGAGACATTAATTTTCTGAAACAAATGCTACAGGAATGGTAGCCGCATGGTAAATTTATTATTTAAATGGATATCCCAAAATTTCCTGATGATATGTGTCAAATATAAGGAGGTAAATTGCCAAAGGAATCTGATTCATTTGTTCAGTTAAGACCATAAGACATAGGAGCAGAAATTAGGCCATTCGGCTCATCAAGTCTGCTCTCCCATTCAATCATGTCTGATATGTTTCTCAACCCCATTCTCCCGCTTTCTCCTTGTAACATTTGGTCCCTTAACAATCCAGAACCTATCTATCTCTGTCTTAAATATACTCAATGACCTGGCCTCCACAGCCTTCTGTGGCAGTGATTTCCATAGATTCACCACTCTCTGGCTGAAGAAGTTTCTCCTCATCTCCACTCTAAAAGGTTTTCCCTTTACTCTAAGGTTGTGCCCTCTGGTCCTAGTCTCTCCTACCAACGGAAGCATCTTCCCAACATCCACTCTGACCAGGCCCTTCAATATTCTGTAGTTTCAATTAGAGCCGTCTCATCCTTCTAAACTCCATCGAGTATAGACCCAGAGTCCTCAAAACATTCCTTATATGCTAAGCTTTTCCTTCCTGGGACCATTTTCGTGAGCCTTTTGGACCCACTCCAGGGCCAGTATATCCTTTCTGAGATATGAGGTCCAAAACTGCCCACAATATTCTAAATATGGTCTAACCAGAGCCTTTTAAATCCTCAGAATATTCCCCTGCTTTTATAGTCTAGTCCTCTCGAAATAAATGCTAGCATTGTATTTGTCTTCCTAACTACAAACTCAACCTGCAAGTCTGCCTGAAGAGAATCCTGGACTTGGACTCCCAAGTCCCTTTGCACTTCAGATTTCTGGATTTTCTGCCCACTTGGAAAATAGTCTATGCCTCTATTCTTCCTACCAATGAGCATCACCTCCCACTCTCCCACTCTGTATTCCAATTAACAGAGGAACGGGAGATGGGTTGTCATGTAAATGATGGTGAGGTGATTCAGAAAGGCACAGGAAATCAAAAAATACACACATTGAAGAGAACTTCCATTCACAAAGCTAGGAAAGGATATGAATAATCATTTAATGATCATTAAAATTAACACAGCAATGTAATGTGTTAACAATAGAATATCAGTCATGCTCAAGGATTGCCCATAGGGTCAGTTTAATGTTCAGGGAGATTACTTCATGGAATGTCAACAGTGACTGGGGCCATGTTTCGAACATTAGTCAATTTCCTACTTTGAGCACAGAGGATATGGCTGTTACATATAATGACACAATCCTAGCCTATGAGTTTCCCTCACCCAGTTTCAGTTATATATCATACATTGGAAGATATTCAATAAAACACAACAATGATGATTTGCATTTGGAGTGAACTGCATTCAGTTTGGGCACTGGACCTCGGCAAGGGCCTTGCCGAGGT
>JAHRHZ010000288.1:2101657-2220795 GCA_024137785.1 Ginglymostoma cirratum
ACCTCGGCAAGGCCCTTGCCGAGGTCCAGTGCCCAAACTGAATGCAGTTCACTCCAAATGCAAATCATCCTTGTTGTGTTTTATTGAATATCTTCCAATGTATGATATGATATGATATATAATGTAATGTATGATATATAACTGAAACTGGGTGAGGGAAACTCATAGGCTAGGATTGTGTCATTATATGTAACAGCCATATCCTCTGTGCTCAAAGAAGGAAATTGACTAATGTTCGAAACATGGCCCCAGTCACTGTTGACATTCCCTCCGTGACTCCCTTGTCCACTCCACACTCCCCTCCAGCCCCACCATGCCTGGCACTTTTCCCTGCAACCGCAGGAAGTGCTACACCTGCCCCCACACCTCCTCCCTCACCCCAATCCCAGGCCCCAAGAAGACTTTCCACATCAGGCAGATGTTCACCTGCACATCTGCCAATGTGGTATACTGCATCCGCTGTACCCATTGCGGCTTCCTCTACATCGGGGAAACCAAGCGGAGGCTTGGGGACCGCTTTTCAGAACACCTACGCTCAGTTCGCAACAAACAACTGCACCTCCCAGTCGCGAACCATTTCAACTCCCTCTCCAATTCCTCAGACGACATGTCCATCCTGGGCCTCCTGCAATGCCACAGTGATGCCACCCGAAGGCTACAGGAACAGCAAATCATATTCAGCCTGGGAAACCTGCAGCCCAATGGTATCAATGTGGATTTCACAAGCTTCAAAATCTCCCCTCCCCCAACCGCATCCCAAAACCAGCCCAGCTCATCTCCGCCTCCCTAACCTGTCCTTCCTCTCACCTATCCCCTCCTCCCACCTCAAGCCCCACCCCCATCTCCTATCTACTAACATCATCCCGCCCCCTTGACCTGTCCGTCCTCCCTGGACTGACCTATCTCCACCCTACCCCCCCACCTACACTCACCTTTACTGGCTCCATCCCCGCCTCTTCGACTTGTCTGCCTCCTCTCCACCTATCCTCTCCTCTATCCATTTTCTACCCGCCTCCCCCTCGCTCCCTATTTATTTCAGAACCCTCTTCCCCTCCCCCATTTCTGATGAAGGGTCTAGGCCCGAAACGTCAAGCTTTCCTGCTCCTATGATGCTGCTTGGCCTGGTGTGTTCATCCAGCCCCACACCTTGTTATCCCTTATACCAGAATGGTGTCAGTTCTCAAAAGGGAAGATGGTTAAATTAAAAAGGGAGAGAATAAAACCAGCTGCCTGCCGAACATGCACAGTGTGATCCTCCCTGTTCCATGACAATGTAAGGTCAACTTTGATGGGGCAAATTTGGAAACCTTTGACAGCCACCATGGGATCTAGCTAGGTTGTGTTTCTGACACCAAGAAATCCTTGGCATATTCTTCCCTTTGCTGTTGCCATGTGCTTTCAGGTCACCCACAAAATGTGTCTACTCATATACCAGAACTTTCCATCCTGGCTCACCTAAGATTCAAGGCAATGGTGCAGAAAACTCTGATCATAGATATGATTGAAAAGTAGACAGTTGGTGTTGTAAGTTTTCTATTCTCTGTTCATAAATCTACCTGGATGAAAGATTAAGTGTGAATGAGTTTTCAAGAAAAACATAATGCAATCATGCTAAGTTAACAACGACGTGCATTTTTCCATTAGATGGGGAGCAGGAGCAGAGAGACTTGGTAGTATTGCTCAGAATTCTTCAGAGGCAGCAGGTCGGGTTGAGAAAATGGTTTAAGAGCCCCATTATTTCTTAAGGTTTATAAACAGATAGCAAGTACAGAAGCAAGAAAGTAATGTTGTACACTTATAAAAGACTTGTTACATCTCACTAGGTTAGAGCGCTGCAAATCATATTACATTATTTTTGGAGTCATTGTGAAAATTAAATGTTTTATAAAAGCATGCAGAGTTCCCCAATTTATCTGTCTTTTAGGTTTAGGTTGACAGGAAGCATTGACCAGGTTTCTACACTTAACAAGAATGACTATTTATTACAAATAAATGGATTGTGGTTAAAAGCAAACAATTATGAACCATTGACACATAACATGAGACGAAAAACTCTAACTGCCTCATGAAACTCTCCTGCATGCATATATACTCATAAAAAATGGGTGTCGTGGATGGAGGAAAAAATTAGAAAGTCAGATCAATTGTTCTTTTCCACAGGTTTCACTGAGATGACCCTTTAGGCTTGTCAGGACTTGCTGCTCCTCGATCTTCTTTCTCCAGATGCTTTTATTTGCATGCAGGAGGCACAGAGTGACTGGTTAACAACTTAGAAAATCTCTAACTTATCAGTTAAGGGCTTAAATTTTACAGAAACCAATGAGGCAAAATAAATTGTCTTAGTTCAGATTTGAAGAGCAGAGTAAAAGATAATGTCTTCTATTTCAGAGGCTTGTGGTAAAAAAAAAGTGTTCAGCTACTTGAGAGCCAATCACATTGTTGTTTATAGGCAGAAGACCTTTGCATTGTCAACTGGTCAGCAGTTCACAGACCAATCAGCTACTTATTGTTGGCCAAATCTGCCTTTGTGGACTCACCCTGGCTCCAGCCTATCTGCAGTCCTCTCCATACTGTTTTGAATGAACAGCAGTATAAAAATCATTTACAATGAGTGTCAGGACATGCTGCTCCTCAAGTTTCCTTCTCCAGATGATTTCATTTGCTTGCAAGAGGCACAGAGTGACTGGTTCACAAATTAGAAAATCCGCGACTCATTTACAATGAGTGTCAAATAACTTGCTTCTAAAAAGTACAGCAGTCCTTTCAAAGCCCTTGGCTTTCAAAACAGTTCTTTTCCCCTTAATTCCACATTCAAAAATACAGAAAAAAGATATGGTCTTTACAGGCTGGTTCAGCCTCAACTGCAGAATTATGTTCAATTCTAGGCACCACACTTTAGCAAATATGTGAAGCCTTGAGACAAGCTGCAGAAAAGATTTACAAAAATTAGAAACTTCAGTTCGGTGAATAACTTAAGGAAATGTTCTTCTTAGGTAGAAAAGGTTGGGCGGAAAGTTCAAGAGAATCATGAGGGGTCTTGAGATAGTAGATATAGAGAAATTGCTTCCCATTGACAGAAGAGTCAAGAAACTAGGGGCAAGCATTTAAAGGTGTTGGCAAAAGAAACAATGATGACATGAAGCAAAGCCTTTTCACCCAGCAAACTGTTGCAATCTGGAATGCACTGCCTGAGACTGTGGTGGAGTTAGATACAATTGCATCTGTCTAAAATGAAGCAAATAAGCAACTTGAAGGGAAACATTGTCAGGTCTAGTGACCAGCTAAGTGTCACTTGCAGAGAACTGACATGAAATCAACAGCCCACATCTATCACTTCTGCACTGTAGCTAGTCAAGGGTTCGATGCATTGGTGATACTTCAGACAAGAATATTTCATTCCCAGCCTGTGGAAGCACTCAGCTTAATGAGCACTCAAGCTAGATGGTGCATTAGCTGTCAAAAATCATTGAACATTTTTAGCTATTCAAATAACGAAACTACTCAAAGATCATAACCTTCTGTTTAATGGCCCAAATGGGCCATCGTATCCATTACCGCCATTTCAATCCATCTATATTTTTGTCTTCAGACAAAAAACAAACATATCAATTTGTGGTTTATGATCTAATGGAACCCTCGGACTCCAAGAGAATGAGATCTGAACAATCAGATTAAAGTGCAGAACATTATCATTGCTTCATTGTTGATCAATTCCTAAATATTGCTTGACTGACTCCCTTCTCGCAACTATATCCCATAAAGAGAAGTTTGATTTACCGCTAATTATGTGGAATGATTTGAATAGAGTTTTCAGTTACTTATCAATTGTCTAATGAGCTCAAGTGAATTAAAAATTCAGTAAGGATCATCCAGAACTGTTCGAGGTGTTAGCTTGAAGTGCAAAACTGCCCAGATGGTTACAGGAAACAGCCTGAAGCATGTTTTTTTGGGAGTTGATGGTAAGGTGGCTGGGGGAAAGGACAGGTCTCAAATTTCTGAATCAGATTGGGAATACCGATATTTTACTTATATCAATGTAAAGGTCTGTATATTAACTATACAGACCATATGATTTGAGAAACATGACCCTTTTCGGAGCATGGGGACAGGACGATGTCACACCAGTCCAGATGGAAAACCATGAGCCCTACCATTAATTTTCTTTGTTTCTCTGTGCTGTTGCTGCCATTTGGAATGAGCAATTCCCACACTTTTGGTTCTTATTTCAGCCCCTCATGACCGCTCCATTATGCAGCTCCATTGATCCAGTTTAGCTGCACATCCCTTGGGACTGTTACTCAAGAAAGATCAATCGATCTCAAGAAGTGAACATAGAATGAGGCTTTTAATATAATACATTTTTAATCATACAGTAAGATATTTCCTATAGAAGCTAAAGAAAAAGAGCTCAAAGCAATGGAGTATAAGAATAAAAATTAACCTTGTTATTGGACTTTGTGCATTTGTTAGAAATGTCAAAAATGCATTCAAGTAAGTAGACAATCCATGTATCAGGGAAGATGTAAACTGTTGAGAGAAGTAGGGTGAATCACAGAAATGCTCAGAGGTCTAAAGCACAGAAAAAGGCCCTTCGTCCCATCATGTCTGTGCTGGTCAAAACAAACACCTAACTATTGTAATCCCACTTTCTTGCTTTGGTCCGTAGCCTTGTTTGTCTTGGCCCTGCAAGCACATATTTATCTACTTCTTTAATGTTCTGACCTTTCTGCCTCTATCACCTTTACAGGCAATGAGTTCCATATTCTTACCACCCTTTGGGTGATAAAGGTTTTTCTCACATATAAACCTTATTCTTACCTTAAATCCATGCCCTCTGGTCATTGAACTTTCCATCAAGGAAAAAAGTTCTTCCTGTCTAGCCTATCTATGCCCCTCATAATTTTATATCTCTCAATCATCTCCTCTGCTCTAAGAAAAACACTTGAATAAGTGAAAGCAAAACATTAAAGTAACAGTGAAAAGTTATCTCATCACTGATGGCGGGAGCTTTGTGTGTGCAAACTGGCTGCAAACTTTCCGACATTTTAACAGTGGCAAAATTCCAGAAGTTCTTCATTAGTTGTAAACCTCTTTAGCACATTTTGTGGCTATGAAATTCATTATACAAAAGTAAATCTTAATTTGCTATAGATCTGTTCCTCCACCATATACCACTCCGGGGTTGTAAACTGGAAATGGAAACATCGGATGCTGTGCATCGTAACTTCAGTTACATTAAGGTGAATGTGGCAGCTGTAGGGAACCATTATTCAAGTTTTGGCTGTTCAGGACTAAATTACTTGGGAAACAGAGGTAGTTTGTTGGAATTCCTGTTGAAGAAACATCACTCTTTTTTTTCTGGCATTCCAAATAGAACTGGATGAATGCATCATCTTAGAAGACAGTGAGGAACTAAGTAATACATTTGTGTTGATAGAATTGATGCAATGTAGAGGCAGAGGGAATTATTATGCCTCAAAACATTGGGAATCATGATGGATATTCCAAAGGTGAAGGACAAAGCTGAGGCCATGTAGAGGAGGAAACCTTTAGAGGAGTAAATGGCTGAAGCCGCACAAGAACACAATGGGCGAACTTGACGCGTTTTGCAATGGCTTTTATAAATTTGGAACTTTTCACATTTTCATTGCATTGGAGAGAAGCATTTGTAAGAGTGATTTGATTGAACTCCCAAAATGGCCATGGAAATGATTTGGAAATGGGCTACACTCAAAGGAGATTATCAGAGGCAATGGGTTAGGTTTATTGTTGCCTTATTGACTGAAATTCAGATCTAGCAAAATGTTTCACGAACGTCAGATATTCCAAATAAGGATTGTCACATTAGACACCAAGAACACACACCCCCAACTATCAAAAACAGGTTGAAGGACAAGCAGACACTGTGGGTTAGGAATTTAAACAGAGCCCGATTAATTCTGTACGGTGCACAGTGCAACATGAAGATTTCAGTGCTCCTGAGAGTTGAGTAAGATCCTAACTACGGCGCTGCACAGTGGAGTTAGGGGTTCTAATGTGACACATCCCATCACAAAAACTGGCAGTTACTGTAACAGGAATTAGAGGGAGACCAGGGTTTCTAAGCTTCAATCATTGGTCTGAAGTTTTCATGAGTGAAAGATTAACTTCCAGAAAACAGTGACAAGTAAAAGCCAGAGGTAAAATAATTGGGCAAATCATGTTTCATTCACTTTTTTAGCACCTGAATGGATTTGATGAGCAAAACAGCCTCAGTTAGAAAGACCTAAAGCTAATAGAAAAGACTACTGTTGAATGTTCGGAATTGAAATGTGGCTGAATTTGTCACACGGTACATTTCATAGCTGAAAATGACTCATTGCCCAAGTTATTACAGGCTCCACTAGTAACTGATTTTCTTTCAAAGTGACTCCAAGTTGTGATTACTTCTTCTTTCATTATTTCTCTGTTATGGGTTTTGCCAGATCACGTACACACTGAGTGCAAATTCTGTCGAAAGACTGCTGTAACTAACTTTCACTAGAGAAGCGATACTATTTTGACTCAGAGCTCAGTGTGCCAGCAATGCATCAAGTTAAACTCAACAAGGCGTTTCATGAGAATGCGGCCTTGAAAAACAAATTGGAGCTGTTTTATATGTGGAAAAGATTTGTCTTGTTGCCTAAACATATTAGTAGAAATTAGTAGAAAATTAGTAGAAACTCACAGTGTGAGACAGAAATCAGATGTAGGTCACAGCAGTTAGGACTCATAGGTTCCTTTCACTAATGTACCCTAGTAGATTCATTTGACTTTTTACAACTGAGCAATGAGAAAGAGCCAGACAGAAAGATGATTACTAGCTAGATAGTAGATACCAGCTGTGGTGCTCGTAATGATGTCAGCCAGGTGGACCTCATAGAATATGAGTTCCCTGACTGGGGCTGTTAACCTGGTCCAATCAGGGAGTCCTGGAAGACAGATATAAATAGGAGTGTCAGGGGTTCTGTTCACTCTGAGAGCTGGCTCTGAGCTAGCTGGGTCAGTGGCATGCACTATGCACGTGTAAACGATGAGTGATTTGGTGACAGGATACTGGCCTCTGAAGAGTTATTTCATCAACAACTATGCTTGCTTTACCAAAATTGCAGCTACATTACAGGAATATGACACTACATTCAGCTGACTGACTGACTGTACTGACTCCATTGCAATGTGCTGTGAAGCTGAGACAAGAAGCTCTATACTGGAACTGCACCTGTCAGCATGCTGTTTAAACTGATTCAAAGGTACATTGCCTTACTTTTCTGGAATATATACAGTAATACATCACCCCCTTTATTCTTTAAAGACAAAGAACTCTTTTCTGATAAACATGTGTAAGACGCATGTAGATATATTCTGTCTACAAATTGCAATAATCTGGCTTGAAACTTTCTGTATTGTCATCCTCTATAACTGGTGATTGATCATAAACAGTCCACATATGCTACCTGTTTCTTCGAAAGATTGACCATTGCTTGTTAAAATGTTATAGGCTGCAAACAGTAACATCATATCTTTCCTTGAACCCACATGTTCATATGACAATCTCAAACTCTTATCCATTGTCTTGGTTCAAGTTGGGGTAGCTGTCTGCATGCTTGTTGATCGTGCTTTTGTCCCCTTTTGTTTCCCCTCTTTTCATCAATGTAATATGCACATGTGGTTGGGTGATGAGAGTATGGGAGAAAAGAACATGTGGATCTGTCTTCCAAACATGAGCACTGTTTCTGAGAGAAAATCGTTGCTTGAGTCGGAGCGTGTAGATCTAGAAAAACTCTCGGAAATCTTGATAAGTCATTTTACACTTGACTGTCATGAATTTTACATTACAAGCAGTACTTTCTATCAGGCCATTAGACTGAGGGTCGTGAAGAGAAGAGATAATATGTTGGCCATCCCATTTCTTCCACATGCCTTGGAGGGATTCATCAGTGTGTGTAGACCATTGTTATACACAATTTGTTGACGAACACCAAACGTATTGAATATGTCAATGTGTCAACAACCATATCTTTGATTTGTCACACAAAAGGGAACTTAGAAAATAGTCAGTAAAATAGAACATAATCGTGAATAAAAAACAAAACAAGAACTGCGGATGCTGTAAATCAGGAACAACAACAAAGTTGCTGGAAAATCTCAGCAGGTCTGACAGCATCTGTGAAGGGAAAAAACAGAGTTAACATTTCGGGTCTGGTGATCCTTCCTTGGAACAGTTCTGGGAAGGGTCACCAGACCTGAAACGTTAACTCTTTTTTATCCTTCACAGATGCTGCCAGACTTGCTGAGCTTTTCCAGCAACTTTGTTGCTGGTCCTAGAACGTAATGATATGCATAGAAAATAGAAAATATCAGTTGCAATTTTGCCCAGGAGAAATTTTTTTTGGAATGAGAGGTTCTTTTGATTGATGAGATCGATGGAGTTGACATGATCCATACAAGTTGATCAGTTGATTGATATCCTACTTGATGCCAGGCCAATTTGTGGATTCATGTTCCAATTTTTTGGCCTTTCCTCTGTTCATATTCCCTATGCATATATGGTGAGCATGTCTTGATGTAGAGCTCGGGGAATTACTGCTTACTTGGCTTTAAAATTTCTTTTTCGGGAAAGTCCTAGTTTGTCTCTGAATCACCAGAAAAAAAATGCTTTCTCACAGACCTATGGAACATATTCAAAAATGCAGAATAATTCAAACAACAATGTCTGATGTGGAACTGATGCAGGTCATCATCAGATGTTGTTTGTTGAAATATTCTGCTTGACTGTGACCATTGTGTTTGAGATCAGTGTTGCCACAATCTTCTAACTCAGCTTCAATAATATTCACTTGTAGGTTGAAAGAATATTTTTTTTCTAGGCAGGAGTTGGAAGTCAGCTAACAGCATTGGAAATGCTCATTTGGGAAACTGGTTTGTATGGTATTTCTAAATGGTGCTCTTGGATCTTCACAAGGAGTCAATGGAGTCATTGAGATGCTTTTCAACAGATCAATTCAAACAATTTGTGGTTGATATAAGTAAAAGAAAACCTCGCTGAATAAATACATGCGGATCTATTGTATTCCATAAACTAGAGCAAACATTTTCATTTCAATTTTGGAGTAGTTTACCCAGAGCTATTGTAAGGATCATAGAACCAAATGCAAGAGGCTTGTCATCCTATAATAGACATGCCCTGAGGCCTGTCTGTGATGTATCTATTTCCAAAATGGTAAGCTTGAAGGGATCATGTTGAATAACACGCTTGCTGGATGACAAAGTATGTTTGAGAAATTGTGAAATATACTCGTGATCTTCCAGCTATATATTTACAGTGAATTTTTGCAGATAAGGTCTCAACGAGGCAATATTCTCATCACAAATTTGGAATGTATGGGGATAAAATATTAAAAATGTTGATCCTAAACTTGCACATCGAATGCCACCTTCCTTTAAAAAACAGGTGATAGAATTGCATCTGACAGCAAGATGTTCGACTCTGCAGACAATGTTGAATTGTACCTTGGAATCCAATTCCAGTTCGAGTTAAGCCTGAATGTGACTATTACCCTTTGAGCAAGATCAGTGCTGGGTTGAGCATGTACGATCCATGAACGTGTGAGCTTTCCACTTGCACAAGTGTCAGTTTTGGCATTCAGTGTATGTGGTCCAATCCTTTTGTAACTTTGATGGAGGTAAACTTTTCAGCATTTCTGACAATGCCCATGTGGTGTGCTATATTGGCTATTGCACTGTATGGCTGGGATCTGTAAGCTGTGATGTTGCAGATCCCTCTTGGGCTTCATTGACATGTTTGCAAGTCATGCATGGAACTTTGGTAAGAGCTGACAGCGTCCCTTGGTTGACCTTTCTTCACATGCTGATGTGGGGAATTGTGTTACACTTTGGGTCTCCCCGGATAATTGGATTTCTTGAGCATTTTAGCTCGCAGTCCTCTTGCATAACATGGCTTGCACATGTCATGAAACACTGAGCATTGATGTAGTAGGTGAGACAAGCCATTGCATACCAGGTATGGATGTCTTACTGACCATTTTGATGGTAGCAATAGTTGCTGCAGAGTAAAGAACTTGAAGATTTTTGCTTGCCTGGACAATGGCTTTGAACTTTCAACTGCCATCTAACAGTGCATCTAAAGGTGCTTTCCTCAAACATTCACTACAAGTAGAAGTAATAACTAGGTCCATAAGCTTTTAGCTAAATTAATTTTAGTACATTCTGTACTTTTGCATTGAGCCCTGCCAGAAATTGGACACTTGTATTGCCGGGTTGCTAGTACGATATAAATTCAACGTTGTTGAGTCTGCCGTTAATTTGAACTTTAAGCTGAATTTCTGGAAGCTGGAAAATTTTCTCCGGATCATAGAATCCCCGCAGTGCAAATTGAGGCCATTCAGCCCATCGAGTCTGCAGCCAAGCTCCCCCGACACCCGACCCTATCCCTGTATTTAGCATAGCTAACCCACTTAGCCTGCACACTACAGGGCAATTCAGCATGGCCAATTCACCTAGCCTGCATATCTTTGGACTGTAGGAGGAAACCAGAGCACCCAATGGAAAACCATGCAGACATGGGGAGAACATGCAAACTCCACACGGACAGTCGCCTGAGGCTGGAAACAAACCCAGGACCCTGGTGCTAGGAGGTGATAATGCTAATCACTGAGTCACTGTGTCACCCAAAATCTTTGTCATCATTAGATGCACCCATGGAATTAAGTTATTCTAATCTTTTGTTTCACAGAGCAACAAGAAGTATGAATACCTGCCTTTCCTTCTCAGCTATTTGTTTATCTCTGAAGTAAAAACTTGCTCTTTCTTTAACTGTTCAAAAATCTGACAGGGTGTTAGTGGACTGCAGAATTGGTTCGAGTACTTTGGTCTCAGTTATTGTTGCAAACATTGGCTCTGAACTCACGTAGATTTTCAATGATGGTTTAAAACACAATTCATAATTGCCACTGCTACTATCACCCTGTGTTACCAACCAGCTGCCACTAACTACCTGCCACCCTGACTCAGTTTCTTGAATTAAACACCACGGCCAGTATGATATTATCTGAGTGTTTAACTACGCATTAGTCAACTTAATAAATATCACAAAGTTTGTGTGTGCAACGAACTTCCAGAGGAAGTGGTGGATGCGGGTACAGTTTCAATGTTTAAAAGACATTTAGCTATTACACGGATAAGAAATGTTTGGAGGGATATGAGCCAGGAGCAGGCAGGTGGGACTAGTTTAGTTTGGGATTACTTTTGGCATGGATTTGTTGGACTGAAGGGTTTGTTTCCATGCTGTACGACTCTATGACCCTGTGACAAAGGTTAAGTTCTTGTTGAGCCAGTGTCTTGAAGTTGATTAACAACACTATTAACATAGTTAGCTATGTGACATGGCTTTGACACTACGTATGGCTGACTGACTGACTGATTCTACACAGCACAGATTCCATTGTACTGTGAGTGTTGAAGATGAAGTGAAGGTCTTAATATTGGAATGTCATGCAACTGTCTGAAAAACTGATCCCAAACTGACTGGTTTCAGATCCATGCAATAGTTCAACAAATTCTGTTTTGAAATAAAGGGCCAATCCTTTTCTTCAGTTAAGATTAACCTTGAGTGGTATTTCTTGTCTAGTTGTCTGTGTGTATTTCACAGATTCACAAAAATGCAGAAGGAGGCTATTCAGGCCACCATGCCTGCACTAGCTCATTAAATAAGCATCATTACCTTGTCTTGTCTTGTTCCTTTTATGAAGGGAAGAGTCCCTCCCTGTCTACTCTATTCTGCCACTCATGATTTTGAAAACTTCTATCAGATCTCCTCTTAGCCTTGTCTCAAAGGAGAACTGTCCTGTCTCCTTCAATCTAACCTCACAACTGAAATGCCTCTTTCCTGGAACCATTCTTGTGAACTGCCCCTGCCCTCTCTCCAATTCACATTCTTCCTACAATGTGGTGTCCAGAAATGTACACAATACTTCAGTGAAAAAGTGTTCAGTTCTGAAAACATGGATTTAAGTAGAAACTGCAAAATCTTAATGTTTTCCTGGAGTAGTGTATAGCTATCATGGCTAATGCCAGAATTAATAATGGTGAGAATTAGCATTGGGACTTAGTTTGGGACTTCAGGATGTTTAGTGCTGCTATCAGATGCCTTAGGGAAAAACACAAGAACAAAGTAGGAGCAAACAACAAGATATTTTCATTAAAATAAAACAGCTGTGTAAGTGTATTTGAACATTTTGAGCACAGTGCAGCCTAACTCTAAATGAGGAATGCTGCACATTCTAGCTTCTTTCAAGCCAAAAATGAGTTTAACCTGGGCTGCTAGAGGATGCAGACAAACAGAGGCTTGTTTAGGGCGAGAATTGGTCTGCTAACCCGAGAGTGGACATCCATTCTACCAGCTGCCTGTACAACATTGGGAGTGTGATTTATTGTGATGTTGGGTAATTTCCCTGGCCACACGATGTTTATTCAAAGTACAGCATAAGCCACCATAAGTGGGGGCAACAAAGGCAACATTTGATCTCAGGGAAAAAAAGACTGGATGTGCCATCTTAGGGATGTGGAAATCTGAAGCAGGTTCAGGCTGCTCTGCCCTTTGTACTGCTTTTTAATAAGGTCATGATTAAATTGGTCATGGTCTCAGCTCCACATTCTTGCCTGTCCCCATCCCCAGCATGCACGCGTGCACACACACACGCACACATACAACAGACAATGTTCCCCAGTTCTACAGCTGGAGAGTGCCTGTATCCACTTTATGAAGTCCCCTCAGGAACTTGCATGTGTAAAAAGAGCACATCTCATTCTTCCAAAGTGCGATAAGTATAGGCCCAGCCTGTCCCACTTTTCCTCATAAGTCTTTCATCTGAGGAATGAGTTGAGTGGATCTCCTCTGAGCTGCTTCTGATGCAATCATATAACATTATATCGATTACACAAGATTGTGTACATCCTTAGAGGATGTACAAAAAGAACTTTACAGTCAAATATTACTCGTAGATGGAGAAATTTGGCATTTGGTACGCTTACCTTTATTGACCAGTGCATTGAATGTAGTAGTTGGGTGGTCATGTTATGACTGTGCAGGACATTGGTTAGACCACTTTTCGATTACTGCATACAATTCTCATTTCCCTGCAATAGGAAAATGTCATTAAACTTGAAAGGGTGCATAAAAGATTTACAAGGATATTGCCAGAGTATGAGGGTTTGAGCTATAGGGATAGGGTGAATAGACTGAGGCTATTTTCCCTGGAGCGTTGGAGGCTGCGGGGTGACCTTGTAGAAGTTTATAAAATCATGAGGAGCAAGGACAGATGACAGGGTGAATAGCCAAGGTCTTTCCCCATGGTAGGGGAAACTAGAGGGAATAGGTTTAAGGTGAGAGGGGAAAGTATGAACAAGGATCTAAAGGGTAACTTCTTTATGCAAAGGACGGTGCGTGTGTGGAATGAGCTTTCAGAGGAAGTGGTGGAGTTTGGTACAATTACAAGGCATCTGGATGGGTATATGAATAAGAAGGATTTAGAGGGATATGGGACAAATGCTGGCAAATGGGACTAAATTAATTTAGGATATGGATAAGTTGGACAGAAGGGATCTGTTATAATGCTGTACAGCTCAATGACTCTATGACTCTAAGTCCGTCATAGGACGTTCCCGCAAACACATTGTGACAATCAGATGAACAGTTCCAGAAATGTTCAGTTGAAGAGTAAATATTTTTCAGGGAAAGCTTGGTTGGACATTGAAAACAGTAACTATTACTGTCCCAGCTACTTTAATCAAACCAGTTAATACTCTTTATCTCTCTAGCCTCGTGCAGTCTGAAGATATCACTTGGAATTCTACTGCTTCCTTGGGAAAGGGGCTCCAGTTCTGTCATTAATAATACAACCATGTAGTCCTATATAAATGGGGCAAGGCATCCTGGATCCCACAGCCATACTTTTCCACAGCAAGGAGTAAGAACTGTCAACACAGAAGTCCAAACCAATAACTATGCCACAAGGCCATCCATTATCTTTCAAGTAACCAACAGACATTATGTGCCTTCAAACTTAGGACAGAAACTTCCAGAAAATAGCAAAGAGACAAAGATATCAGGCTTCCATGTTCTGTGGAGAGACAGCAACTGGAACTAGACCAGAGCCATAAAAGTCTACAGCACAGAGAAAAGCCTTTCAGCAGACCAGGTCTGCACCAATCGAAATGAATCATCTTACTATTCTAATCTATATTCCAACACTTGGCCTATAGTCTTGTAAGTGTTGAAAATGTACATCTAAATACTTAAGTTCAAGTTCAGTGTCTACCGTGGTGGATTTGAATTCCTGATCTTGGGACATTTGGGTCTCTATTATTAGTCCAGTGACATGAAAAATACACCACCAGCTCTCTTGTAAAGTGGCATACTACAGACAACAAGGTCAGAAGTCACACAAGAGCAGGTTATAGTCCAACAGGTTTATTTGAAATCACAAGCTTTTGGTGCATAGCTCCTTCATCAGGTGAAGTGAGACAGCAGCACACAGACACAGAATTTATAGGCAGAGAGATCGAGGGCAGAAGGATCATACAAATGGTGTGAGTGGAGTGTCGAATAATATGTCTCTGCAGGTGATCAAAAGTGTCAGACGGTGTAAGTAAAGTGTCAACAGCTGAATAACAAATGAAAGGATGATCTATAATCTGATTAAATGAGGCAGAGGAATAATTACAAAAAATTAAAAATAAGGTGGTGCTGGAGACGAACCAAATGACTGGAATAATGTGGTAGGTAAAAGCATCATATACCAAGGGTCTAACCAAAGTAATAAGTAATTCAGAACTGTACAAACTAATTAATGTAGAGATATTGTAACAAATTATTAAGGTGATTGTGTTAAAACATGGACAGGAAAGAAGATTTTACAAATACAGAACAGTATGGTGGGATTACATGGAGCACAACATGAACCCAAAATAACGGTTGAGGTGGTCTTAGAACAAAGAACAAAGAAAATTACAGCACAGCAAAAGGGCCTTCGGCCCTCCAAGCCTGCACCGACATGCTGCCCTTCACAACTAAAAACCCCTACCCTTCCGGGGACTGTATCCCTCTATTCTCATCCTAATCATGTATTTGTCAAGACACCCTTTAAAAGTCACTATAGTATCCACTTCCACTACCTCCACCGACAATGAGTTCCAGGCACTCACCACGCTCTGTGTAAAAAACTTGCCTTGTACATCACCTTTAAACCTTGTCTTCGTGGGTACGGAACTTGGCTATCAGTTTCTACTTGGCAATTCTGCATTGTTGTCTATCTCGAAGGCTGCCTTGGATGATGCCGATATGAGAATCGGAGGCTGAATATCCGCGATTGTTGCATTGTATCCATTCATCTTTTGTCATAGCGTCTGCATCGTCTTGCCTATGTACCATGTCTCGGTGCATCCTTGCCTGCAGTGTTTGGCCGAGTCACATGAGTACCTGCTGTGTATGTGGTGGGTGGTGTTCCCACGTGTGATGGAAGTGTCCATGTCAATGATCTGACATGTCTTGCAGAGGTTGCCGTGGCAGGGTTGTGTGGAGTAGTGGTCGATGTTGACCTGAAGGCTGGGAGGTTTGCTGCGAACGATGGGCTGTTTAAGTTTTTGTGGCTGTTTGAAGGTGAGAAGTGGATGCGTAGGGATGACCTTGGCTTGTTGTCAGCGATGACATGTTGAAGAACATGCCGTAGTCTCTCCGCTCACCAGCAGCTCCACACCATGGCTATCATCGAGGCCACAAACTGCTGGCTCAAGGTGGAGAGCATCTCCAAGAAGATTGCGCATATTGACACAGACATCAAGTTTCTGCAGAGATGCAAGAAAGCAGAGAAGATCCCGAAAGGACTACAGGTCACAAACCCACTCAGGTCGACCTACAACACAGACTATGATAAGAGACTCTGCCAGCGCACGTCTCACACACTCCTCAATCATCTCGTACACCAGCTCTACAGCCAATGCCACAACCTTGAAACTGAGATAGAGTCCATATTCTCAGCTTGCACTCAGAACACAACAGATCAGTTACAAGACACTACCAAGCAGACAAGGCAATGGAACTACATCACCTACATGCACACCAAAAGGAAGAAACTGGTTAGCATCACCACGAGCAGTAACCAAGCGTCCCCTGGTACCAAGGTTGAAACTGGTACCACCACAGGAAAATCCATCATCTACTTTTCTGACCGCACCCTTCAACTGGACAAAATCGAAGTCCTCAGCTTAGGGCTCAATTTCTGCCCCACTACCAAAATGGACCCCGTTGATCTCATGGCAGACACAGAGGAATTCATTAGGTGAATGTGGATCTGGGAACTCTCCCACAAATCCCCAGGTGTTAGCAGCGAGCCCAATGAGACAGCTAACGAACCGGAGGGTTCAACAGAGAGATCCGTGCTGCAGAAGCCAAAGAAGAAAGAGTTGAATTGCACCCCTCTGGACGGCCGCTGCCATAAGGCTCAACATGTATGCTCAAGACGTCAGGAGATGCATTAACACCAGCTTTATCAGCCATGCTCACAGAACATCACCCAAGCACAACATAACACCATCCAGGCTCTCAAGCCCATTCACAACACTGTTATCAAACCAGCGGACAAAGGAGGAACCATTGTCATACAAAATAGAATGGAATACTGCAAAGAAGCATACAATAACTGAACAACAGGAACACTACAGATAACTACCTGCCGATCCGACCAAAGAACAGACCCGTCAACTGAACTGACTGATTAAGACCTTTGATCCA
This sequence comes from Ginglymostoma cirratum, assembly GCA_024137785.1. Lineage (NCBI taxonomy): Eukaryota > Metazoa > Chordata > Chondrichthyes > Orectolobiformes > Ginglymostomatidae > Ginglymostoma > Ginglymostoma cirratum. The sequence continues at coordinate 2,118,483 of JAHRHZ010000288.1, forward strand.
GACCTTCAGAGTACCCTACACATTCTCATCCTATGTACTTCTGACACAGGAGACTTCTACTGCCTTCCGAATATACACAAAGCCAACACAGCTGGACATCCCATCGTATCAGGTAATGGGGCCCTGTGTGAGAACCTTTCTGGCCATGTCAAGGACATCTTGACACCCATTGTACAAGGAACCCCCAGCTTTTCTTGCGACACTACAGATTTGTTACAGAGACTTAGTAACCACGGTCCAGTCGAGCCAGGAACATTCCTCATCACAATAGGTGTTTTGGCACTCTACGCCAGCAACCCCATGACAATGACATCGCTGAAACAGCCTCATTAATCAATACCAAAAATAGCCAATTTCCAGACGCCATCCTACAACTCATCCGCTTCATCCTCGACCATAACTTCTACACCTCCAACAACCAGTTCTTCATCCACACACATGGAACAGCCATGGAAACCAAATTTGCAACCCAATATGTCAACATTTTCATGCACAAGTTCAAGCAAGACTTCTTTACCGCACAGAACCTCGGACCAACACCACCCACTAGATATGGATACCAGAGCGGCACAGTGGCTCAGTGGTTAGCACTGCTGCCTCACCGCACCAGGGATTCGATTCCAGCCTCAGGTGACTGTCTGAGTGGAGATTGCACATTCTCCCCATGTCTGCATGGGTTTCCGCTGGGTACTCTGGTTTGCTCTCACAGTTCAAAGATATACAGGGTAGGTGTATTGGCCGTGCTAATTTACCCTTGTGTTCAGGGCTGTGTGGTTAGGTGTGTTAGCCGTGGGAAATGCCCTCACCTAAGGAGAAGGTAGAGGGATGTGTCTGGGTGGGATGCACATCACAGGGTTTGTGTGGACATGTTGGGTCTCATGGCCCATTTCCACTCTATGGGGATTCTATATCTACATCAACGACACCTTCTTCCTTTAGACTCATGGCAGGAAACAACTGAATAGCGATAGCAAATAAAAACTGGAAGAACTGCAGATGCTGTCAATCAGGAACAAAAACAAAGTTGCTGGAAAAGCTCAGCAGGTCTGGCAGCATCTGTGAAGAAAAAATCAGAGTTAACATTTTAGGTCCAGTGACCCTTCTTCTGAACTGATGGTAGCTGGGAAAATGTCAGTTTATTTGCAGAAAAATGGGAGGGGGATGGGGTAGGGAGTAAATGATAGGATAAAGCCTAAAGAGAGAGAAGAGTAGTTGGACAGACAAAGAGTTGCTAACGATCAGGCTGGGAGGGTGAATAGTTGTTAATGACTATTAGTGACTGACAACAGGTAGTTTGTAATGGCAGGCTATGTGATAACAAGGCCTGATGTGTGGGGTAGGGGGCTGGGACATGGGAGTGTTTAGGCTTGAAAATTATTGAACTCAATATTGAGTCTGTAGGGTCCCCAAGTGGAAAATGAGGTGTTGTTTTTCCAGCTTGCATTGAGCTTCGCTTGAACATTGCAGCAAGCCAGAGACAGAGATGTTGGCCAGGGAACAGGGTGGTGTGTTAAAGTGGCAGGCAACAGGTGGTTCAGGGTCTTTTTTGCGAGCAGAACGTAGATGTTCTGCAAAGCGGTCACCCAGTCTATGCTTTGTTTCCCCAGTGTAGAGGAAACTACACTGTGAGCAGCGAATGTAGTCGGCTAGATTCTGGGAAGTGCAGGTGAAGTGTTTCTTCACCTGGAACGTATGTTTGGGCCCTTGGATACCAGGGAGGGAGGAGGTAAGTGGGCAGGTGTTACACCTTCGCCGGTTACAGGTGAAGGTGCCATTGGGCTCTGGCGGGGGAGGGGGTTGTGGAGGTGGGTGGTGGGTGATGATGTTATGGGGTGAAGGAAGTGTGGACCAAGGTGTCCCAGAGGGAACAGTCCCTGCAAAAGATGAACAAGGGAGGGGAGGGATCTTGCTGGAGGTGGCGGAAATGGCGTCTGATGATCTTCTGGAAGCTGGTGGGATGGTAGGTAAGGACAAGGAGAATCTTATTGGTGTTGCGGGAGGGAAGAGAATGGGTGAGGGCAGAAGTGCGGGAGATAGGTTGGACCCAGTTGAGGGCCCTTTCGACAACATAGCGATAGCAACAAGTTTCATCCCACCATAAGCCTTACCGTGGACTAGTCTTCAGAATCGGCCTCATTCTTGGACACATGCATCTCCATTAGTGACTGATACCCCAGTACATCACTCTGCCACAAGTCCACAGATAACCTCATGATGCTGCACTTCTATAGCTTCCACTGTAAACGTATTAAGGAAGCCATCCCCTACAGATAAGCCCTGCGCATACACAGGTTCTGCTTGGATGAGGAGGAACGTTATGGACACCTAAAGATTTTGAAGGACACCCTTATAAGAACTGGATACAATGCTCAACACATCGATTGCCAGTTCCGACGTGTCACAGAGAAAAACAACAATAACCTCCTCAGAAGACAGGCACAGTGTACAGCCGATAGATGCCCTTTGTCATCCAGTTGTTCCCTGGACTGGATAGACTACACCATGTTCTTCGCAGCCTTCAACATGTCATTGATGATGACAGGCATCTTGCCAAGATCATCCCTACAACTCCATAATCGCCTTCGAGCAACTACCAAACCTTAAACAGACCATTGTGTGCAACAAACTATCGAGCCTTCAGGACAGCATTGACTACAACACCACACACCCCTGTCATGGCACCCTCTGCAAGACATGTCAGGTCATCGATATGGACACTACCATCACATGTGGGAACACCACCCACCATGTACACAGCAGATACTCATGCAATGCGGCCAACATTGTCCATCTCATACAAAGCAGGCAAGAATACACTGAGGCATGGTATATTGGTGAGACCATCCAGACGCTATGACAACGGATGAATGGACACTGTGCAACAATCACAGACATTCAGCCTCCGATCTTTATGTAAGCGTCCTCCAAGGCAGCCTTTGAGATCCACAATGACGCAGAATCATCAAGCAGAAGCTGATAGCCAAGTTCCGTACCCATGAAGACAGCCTCAACCGTGATCGTGTATTCATGTCATGCTACATGTGACACCATACTATTCTGTATTTATAAAATCTTCCTTAACTGTCCTTTTTTAACACCATCACCTTAATAACTTGTTATGATCTCGCTACCGTAATTAGTTTGGTACAGTTTTGAATTATTTATTACTTTAGAGCTTGGCATATGACTCTTATACCTATCATGTAATTCCAGTCATTTAATTTGTCCCCAGCGCCACCTTATTTTAAATTTTTTTGTAATTATCTCTCCGCCTCAATTAATCAGAGTATAGGTCATCCCCTTCACTTGTTATTTAGCTGCTGACACTTTACTCACACTGTCTGACATTTCTGATCACCTGCAGAGACATATTTTTCAACACTCCACTCACACCATTTGTATGATCTTTTGATCTCTCTGCCCTTGATCTTTCAGCCTATAAATTCTGTGGCTGTGTACTGGTCTCTCACTTTTCCTGATGAAGGGGCTATGCTCTGAAAGCTTGTGATTTCAAATAAACCTGTTGAACTATAACCTGGTGTTGTGTGAGTTCTGACTTGTTCTACCCCAGTCCAACACTGGCACCTCCACATCACAGAGAACAGAGACAGAGTTTTTAAAATGGAGAAAAGATTTGAACTAATGCCTGTAGAACATTTTCCTGGGATTGCTAATCCAGCGGCATCACCATTTCGTCATTGCCACCAGTAAAGTTTCTAACAATGACAACTTTTATCATTTATATAGCCACCCAACATATTAAAACTCCCCAATGAGGGGGTAACCAAACAAAAATTGACTCTGAGCCAAAGAAGGACAAGTAACTTAGTCACAGAGGCAGGTTCATGGAGGTGCATGTGAGGCAGAGAGCTTTGGATAGGGAGTTCTAGAGTGTAGTCCTAGATTACTGAAGGCACAGCTCTCAATGCTGTGGCTTCAAACCCAGGGATAGGCATGAGGCAAGAATTAGGGAATGCAGAGATATCATAGATCATAGATCATAGAATCCCTACAGTTTGGAAACAGGCCCTTCAGCTCAACAAGTCCACACTGACCCTCAAAGCACCCACTCAAACCCATCCACCTATAACCCTCCTAATCTACACATCCCTGAACATTACAGGCAATTTAGCATGGCCAATTCACCGACCCTGCACATCTTTGGACTGTGGGAGGAAACCGGAGCACCTGGAGGAAACCCACACAGACAGGGGGAGAATGTAAAAACTCCACACAGACAGTTGCCCGAGGGTGGAATTGAACCTGGGTCCCTGGCGCTGTGAGGCAGCAGTGCTAACCACTGTTACAAACAAAAACCACAAGGGATTTCAGAGCAATACTACTCTTATGGTCCCTATTTACAACTGAGAAGCCTAAAAGCTCATTCTGACTCCTCCATCATCACATCTACACTTGCAGATATTGGCTTCTGGAAGAACACTAACTGAGTGTATTTGAAGTGCTAAGACACTAAAAGATTCTACAAGTGAATTCCCATGCTGATACCCAAATCCCCCAGTGGCCTCTTCACTCCCCTTGCTCCCCATCATTGTTACCACCTTCAGTCCAGCCACGCTCTTGGGCACTTTCAGTTCTAGTCTCTTGTTCATCCCTAATTTTGCTTGTCCCACCATTTGTGGCTATCCCTTCAGCTGCAGAGACACTGCCCTACAGAAAAGCTCCCTAAACCTCAACTTTTGCCACCTCCTTAAGACACTAATTAAAACACATCTCTCAGTCCAAGTTTAACCACCTGTCCTAAAGTCTTACTGTGTTGCTCAGTGTCAAATTTGGTTTGATAGAATACATTTTAAGGGCTGTAGGAGCTTCTGCTACATTAAAAGCTTTAGTTAAATAGAGGTTGTTAATTTTACATTAGGTATTCATTGAAACCATGAAAGAATAATAGCTTTTTCCCCAGGCACAAGGCACATAATGTACATGAAAAGATTTTAAAAAAGAGATCAAAGGAGGAGATGGTTTGGAGCTAAACACTTGAATAAATATCTAAATTATTATATAGCTTAAATAACAAAGATGCTGACTATGAATGCCGCATAAATAAAACAATAATAAAATAAATAGATGCAAAGTAAGCTGAGACCAGTCAAAAGGAAGAATTATTTTGGGTACATTTGATCTGATTTTTGATTTGATTTATTACTCTCATATTTACCAAACTACAGTGAAAAGTGAAGTTTTATGTGCTTTACAGGCAGATCATTTATACACTTGTGTCAGGGTAACAAAACAGAGTGCAGGATACAATGTTACAGCTGCAGGGAAGGTACGGAGAGAGATCAACATTCACATAAAAGAAGTCCCTTCAGAAGTCTAATAACGGCTAGGAAAAAAGCTGTTCTTGAATCTGTTTGTACGTGTATTCAAACTTCTTTATCTTCTGCCCGATGGAAGACGGTGGGAGCGAATGTAACCAGAGGAGGGAGGGGTCTTTGATTATGTTGGTTGTTTTCCCAAAGTAGCGGGAAGTACAGACGGAGTCAATGGATGGGAGGCTGGTTTCCGTGATGGACTGGGCTGATAAGACTAGAGGATGATAAGTTTATGAAATAATCTGCTGGGGAGTCTTTAAAAGTATTTAAAATGCTAAGCAAAGTTGGTTCTAGTAATCCAGAGGCCTAGTGGTAGAGGCTTCAATAGAAAAAACACCGTGAGTTATGACTACAACAAATGCAGTTGCAAAAATCTCTGAACCTTGCAGAGTGTTTATTGCATGGTATTTGAAGTTACGTGCTATTTAGGGTAACCTTGCGTCCCAATCATAGTGTTCATGCTTACAGAGCATGATCACTTTCTTCTCCTGTTACAAAGGGCCATATAATTGGTGACTGCTCACAGCAGCATGGTCAGGTCACCTTGAGCTATTATTCTTCGTGAGCACAAACATTGGAGCAATTTCTGAACCCAGTCTATTCCAGAAAAGATATTTGTACAAGATTTGGAACTAGTCATCACAGCTCACTATCAGAGTGGCAAACTACAACAATAACAGCAATTGGAATTGATATATCACCTTCAGCACGATAAAATAGCTCCAAGGCTCTTACAAATGTTATCAACAAAACTTAAAACATAAAGAGATAGAAAAGGTGGCTAAAGGTTTAGTCACAGAGTTAGTTTCTAAAGAGAGCCTTATAAAAGCAGAGAGTCTTCGAGTGGGAATTCCAGAGTGTAGGGCCCAGGATGCTCAAATAATGGCTGCCAACAAAGTAATTAGAATCAGGATCATGCAGGAGGCCAGAAAAACTATTTGTTCATGGGATGACATTAATAGCCTACCCAAAATTGCCCTTGAGAATTGGAATCTTGAGGAAGGAGGGTATGTGGAATAGGAGGAGCTCCAGATGAGTAAGGGAGCGGTGGGAGGGTCATGAAGAGATTTGAAATAAAAGGATGGTGGTCTCATTATTCAATAGTGACTCTTTGGTCATTGAGAGACCTGGCTTTTAATTTAGTGCTGTCAATTACTGTGTTGTCAGAGTATTAACTAAACACAGGTTCATTCTCTGCTGATAAAACTGCAAATGGCAAACCCGTGATCCTTAAAACTCCTCTCAGCATTTTCTAGCCACAACTCAAACAAATGCAAGGAGGTCATGGTGATTCTACTTTAGAGATAAGCCAACCCAGTGCCTCTGGGCAATTGGCAGAGGGATAGGCAAATCGGCCGAACAAACTGTCTGAAGGTTTTTCCTTCTAAAGTATCACTGGAGTCATTAATATGGAGACTGCCTTATATTTCCAAAATGGACTTCTTTGGATTGACTTGGAGTTCCACTGAAATAAACTGGGATGGCAAGATACTTAAATAAAAACAGAATATAGGAAATACTGAGAATACTCAGTGGGTCAGGCAGCATGGGATCAGAGTGGTCAACAAGCTGGATTTTATGGGGCACCATATTTCCCATCCTGCTGACACCAGAAAGTCGGTCTTCAGCCCACTCACCCAATATTCTTCAAGGAATGGCCTTAATTGTTTCGGAGTGGGATTAATTCAGCCCCCGTCTGGGAGGAAGTTGCTGGCCAATCTGATTGTTTGACAGCTCCATGTAGTCCTAACAATGCCAGGATCGAGCAGTGACCGCTGCTGGGATTGCAGAGAGCTCCCAAGGAATAAGTCTGATGGAGCCAAGAAAGGCATTGATCTGGGATGTTTGGCAAATCGAACTGGCAGGCTACAGTGAGAGATTCGCTGATGCTGAGGCAGGTGGAATAGGGTAAGGGTGGTTCTGCATTTGAGAGGCTAAGGTAGGAAGGATGGGTTAAAGGGTCCATATAATCTTGTGCAGGGGTGTGGGAGGGCATGGGAGTGGAGATGTGGATACCCCAAAAGAAGGTTATTTCTCTTTGCTGATAGTAAAAGTTAATCATCCATCCATCTTACCCCTGCCACACATAGTGCCACAACAGGAATGGAGTCCTTAAGTGTCCCTTAACTGGCCACTTCAGGGCTTCAATAGACCTAAAGATAAGTGGGCTGCCTGACACCTTTACTGCCCATGGTTATGTGGGGCATTGGTCAGAGGTGGCTGGAAAAGTCACCTACTCTGTTTTATGCCCTACCTTTAAATATGCAAATGGAGCAGGGAGCAGTGTAAAATCCAGCATAAAGTATCCTGTCACAACATTCCGTTGAAATGAATAACTCTGGATTTGTTTCTATTTGTGGCCAAGTACATCTTGCTGGGATAGAAAAACAGAAGACAATTGACAGAACTTCACAGTACTGCTATCATTGAGGAAGAGCTAGTTTCTTAACGTACTGTTCAGCTACCAAGTTGAGGATGGGGCACGGTTACTGATGGAGAGTGGGGTATGAAAAGCATAGAACTGGAGAGAGAAACACAGAAAGTAGCAGGTGCAGGCCATTCAGCCCATTCAGCTGACCCTGCCATTCAATACTATCATGGCTGATCATTCGACTCGGTCCCCAGATCCCAATTTCTCTCCATAGAAGAGTGAGAAGATAGTATAAAAGGACGAATGAAAGAAGTGAAATAAAAGACAGCACAGTCACAGAGGACCATAGGCTGCTCTCTTCTGCAGCATCGGAGGTGAGTTTGGGATCCCGACAGCTTTTGCATCATCAAGGCGGTCCTAGTGCCCACTCATTGCCGCTGCTGTTGAGGGGAGTTTGGGTTCCCAGCGGCATCGGCTTCCAGCACAGATTCATGGAGGTGGGGGAAGGGGCCAATTTGGGCCCAGTACAAGACGTGGGGGTATTGGCTGCGGCTGCATCAGTGAGGTAGCCCCGAAGTGGACTCATGGCAGCAGTGGAGCCAAGTTTCAGCTGGTTCAATACCCAGTAGCATCGGTGGGACCGGCATTGGCAAGGTCCAGTGAAAACCCATAGCAGCAAGGGCATTGCTGGAGGTGAGATGGCACTGAAAAGTGGTGACTCTCATTCCAGCAGCAGTCGCAGAGTGAAGGGGACTCATGCCTGGTCACTAGGCCCAAGGCCCATGATGTAGCACCTAACAAGGACTGTAAAGTTGGATACTTTCTTTATTTCTTCATTATTGTGCCTTTATATTCTAAGTTTTGGTTTATTTTTCTGTGTTTTTAGGTGGTACAGAAGAGTGGCGACATGAAACAACATTTTTCACTGTATTTTGTAATAAGCATAATGGACCACACCAGAGCCCCTCAAAATATATTAAGAAGATAGCCTAGACCCTAACTTTTTCTTATTTTAAAGACAAGTGTCAAGCGTTTTGTTCTGGATGCAATCTGATTTGTCAAACTACCAGTTTGAAATAAAGCACACTTTATTCATACAGCATAGTTAAAATATAACAAAAGAAAGAGGAAATTGGACTAACCTAATTCTATTGGAAACCCGAACAGCATAATAGATTATTTCACTACTAAACAGTAACAGCTCCAGTATAGTAACATCCCAAAAACACACCCTTGGCAAAGGCAAATTCAGTAAAATAGATTGTCTCACAGGCAATTCTCCAGTCCAGGAGGAAAAACATTAAGAGATAACTTTGACAGAGTGTAGCAGGGAGAGATGTCCTGCAGCTTCCAATTCTGCTGAGACCCCAGCAAAAACTGTTACTGGAAAACTAAAACATTAAAAATCTGGTTCTTTGGGAGCTTGGCCACACCTATTCAGGCTGCTTCTATTATTCCTACTTTTAAAAAAAACCCAAGGCCTCACAAGCTGTTTACTCTCGTGACCCTGTGTAGACTTCTCATCCTCTCTGCCTTTAAACCTCTCTTAAAAAAACCAGGACAAGATATATCCTTTAAAGCCAAAATATCATCACACAATACATGCGACAATGAGTCAATCGAATCAAATCTTATTACAGAGAGAAGATTGGTAGTGAGTTTAACCTGACAGTCAAAACGTATCAGGCAAGGTTTGGAAAGCAATGGCTCCACGACAATTTCATCTGGAACGGGAATAAAGGAGGGAGGGAAGAAGGAAGGTATTTACTTTGTTCCCTTCTTGATCTCTGTTGTCAGCAGCCACTGAAATATTTTTGACATGCAATCACTTTTGTAATATAAGGAAACAAACCAGGAGAGAGGGGCTAGACGAAGCATGGTAAGTGTGCCCAGGGATAATGTGTGGTGATGTGATGCTTAATGTACAACACATACGCATTTGACCTCCAAAATTCCAGTAAATGAAAAATTAGACAGAGACAGTCACAATGGTTGCCTTTAAAATTTGACCTTGTGTGTTTTATAGAGACAGATAGTTGTTGAAATTTGAATTATTGATATTCCGAGTATAATGATAAGTAGGTATGTTGTTATACACAGGCAATTTTCTTAAAAAGGTTCCACTGTCGCTCCATAATAGGAGTAGAAAAGATTTCCAATATCACAAAGATGCTTAAACTTCACAGAATCTAAAAGGAATGACCTAAACTTCTGGAGTGAGATTGTGATGTGAGATTATACAAAACCCCAGGATTACATTAGCTGGATTTTAGAATGTTAAGGGGCAATTTCATCCACATTTTCAAAGTATTAGGGTAATAAGCAGGAGGAAATATTTCTCCTATTAGACCATCTGATATGAAAACAACTTGTGTCCAGCGTTTCTGGAGTGAGATTAGGGAAAGCTTCTACATTGCATTTAAAGCTCAAATAGATAGAAAGTAGTTGTTTCTTTTCGTTAATTCATGTTGTTGTCTGGGTCAGCTTGGGACCCTGCAGCCTTCTGGACTTAATATTGAGTTCAATAACTTTAGAGTTTAAGATCTCCTATGTCCTTACCCCAACCCTCATACATCAGGCCTTGTTATCACATAATCTGCTTTTACACACAACCCATTGTTAACCAAAAACAGTCCCCAGAAACAGCCATTCATTTTCCTAGCCAGATTGTTATCCACTCCTTTGTCTGTCCACCTGTTCAGCTCTCTCTTTGGGCTCTATCCGCACCTATTGTTTACTCCTTACCCTCTCCCCCCACCCTATCTTCTGCATATAAACCAACATTTTCCTACCTACCATCAGTTCTGAGGAAGAGTCACTGGACCGAAACATTAACTCTGATTTGTCTCTACAGATGCTGCCAGATTTGTTGAACTTCTCCAGGAGTTTCTACTTTTGTAGAGGGGTCAGGAGGTGGGTAACTTGCTGCAGGATTCTTAGTCTCTGACCCTGCTCTTGTAGCCATTTAAATGGTGATTTTAGTTCAGTTTTTAGTCAATAGTAATCCCTGGGAGGTTGATAATGGTATAAAAATGATCAATAGTAATAATCATTGCCTGGAACTTGTGTAGCAAGAATGCTACTTGCTACTTGTCAACATAAGCCTGGATATTGTCCACTTCTTGCTGAATTTGGACATAGATTACTTCAGTTTCTGAGGAATGCTGAACATTGTCCGGTGACCGTCCCCACCTCTGGCCTAATTATGGAGGGAAATTCACTGATGAAACAGCTGAAGATGGTTGGGCCTAGGGCACTACCCTGAGGAACTCCTGCACAGAAGTCCTGAAGTTGAGGCGAAAGACCTCTGGCCACTACAACCTTTGTGCCAGGAGAGAGTTTCATCCTGATTCCCATTGACATCAGTTTGCTTGGACTCCTCGCTGCCACACTCGGTCGAATGCGGCCTTGATGTCAAGAGCTATCACTCTCACCTCACCTCTGGAATTCAGCTCTTTTGTCCATGTTTGAACCAAGGCTGTAATGTGGTCAGGAACTGAGAGGCCCTGGCGGTACTTAAACTGAGCTTCAGTGAGCAGGTTATTGCTGAGCAGGTGCTGCTTGATAGTATTGTTATTAACAGCTTCTCTAAGGACACAACAAGTTCCAGAGCCATCTTCAGTACAATCCCTTCCTAATGCTGTCACGGACAGATGCATTTATGGCAGGTAGATTGGTAAAGATGAGGTCAAGTATGTTTCTCCCTCTTATTGGTTTCCTCACCACTTACGGCACATCCAGTATGACAACAGATCTTTAGGACTTGATCAGCTCAGTCAGTAGTGCATTTGCTGAGCCACCTTTGCTGGTGGACACAGGAATTCCACACCAAGAATACATCCTGCTCACTTGTTACTCGCAGTATTTCCTCCAAATCTTGTTCAGAATGGACAGGCACTGATTAATCAGCCAATTGAAGTGAGGATTGGGGAAGAGGGGCGACCAGTACATCACAATCAGCAGGAGGTTTTCTTGCCCATGTTTGACATGATGCCATGAGACATCAGGTGATCCAGACTCAACATTGAAGACTCCCAGGGCAACCCTCTCCTGTCTGTATCCCATTGTATCACCATTTTTGTCACTGTGTCCTGTCTGGAGATACCTAGGCATGGTGATGGTGTTGCATGGGACATTGTAAGGTTCATTCTGTGAGTATCACTATGTTAGACTATTGCTTGACCAGTCTGTGAGACAGCTCTCCCAATTTTGGCACAAGTTCCTAGATGTTGTTAACAGTTTTGCAGGATTGACAGGGTTGTATTTGCTTCATTATTTCCTGCGGTGGCACGGTGGCTCAGTGGTTAGCACTGCTGTCTCACAGCGCCAAGGACTAGGTTTGATTCCACCCTCAGGTGACTGTCTGTGTGGAGTTTGCACATTCTCCCTGTGTCTGTGTGGGTTTCCTCCCACAGTCCAAAAATGTGCATGCTAGGTGGATTGGCCACGCTAAATTGCCCATAGTGTTCAGGGATGGGTAGATTAAGTGAGTTATAGCAGGGTGGGTCTGGGTGGTATGCTTTGAGGTTCAGTGTGGACTGCATGGGCTGAAGGGCCTGTTTCCACACTGTAGGGATTCTATGATCCAATGCCAGATGGCCCATTTGATTTCATTCCTACTCTCCCTTTTAGTGGTTGATGTGACTGAATGGTTTACTAGGCCATTTCAGAGAGCAGTTAAAAATCAAACACTTGCTGTGGCCTGGAGTCAAATCTAGGTCTGACCGGGTAGGGAAGGCAGCTTTTCTTCCATAAAGGACATTGGTGAACCAAATGGGTTTTTGTAATGATTGACAATGGTTTCATGATGATCATTAGACCTCTAATTCCAGATTTTCATTGAATTCAAATTCCACCATCTGTTGTAGGTGGATTCAGATCTGGGTTCCCAGAACATTGCCTGAGTATCTGGATTAATAGTCAAGTGACAACATTTCTATAACATCGCCTTCCCTAAACACACATGAATATGAGGCAAGGGCAGCTATATGTCGGACTATAGACCAACCATGATCTCATTGGATAATGTAACAAGTTTGAGGGATAAACGATCCCTCAATTTTTATAAGAATTAGGATTTTCATTAAAAAAATAAGTAATTTTGTCATCCTAAAGAACTCTTAGCTCATTGATAAATTTTTGAGATTAGTATTGGTGTAGTGTTGGAAATTTGGCCATGTCCACAGCAAGATTTCACAAGTGATAATGAAATCATGAAATTGGATTTGTTGGCCGAGGAATTAAGCCTTGACCGAAACACTGGAAACTCCTCAGTTAAATTATGATAACTAGGCTAAGAAAATACTGAAGAAAGTCAACACTCTGACAGCATCTGTGGACTGAAAAAGCGAATTAATGTATCAAGTGCATTATAACTCTTATTCACCTGTCAACTCAGATGTGGAGAACTGTCACTTTGGACTCAAAATATTAACCCTGTTTCACTCTTGACAGATGCTGCCAGACCTGCTGAGTTTCTTCAGCACATTCTGCCCGAACACCAGATCTCCATTGACAGTGTTTTGCTTTTATATAACTTAAATTTTGATCTCCTCAAGTATAGATTTTTCATGGGTGATCCAATTGAGGTGTCTTAAAGTGAACAAAGGAGTTGCTGGGATATATCGAGAGAAATTACTTCTTTTGGTGAAACAGCTCAGAAGAAGAACGCATAATGGTGGATAAAATAGATTCAGGCCGTCTCTGGGTTACGAATGGGTTCCATTCTTGTGTCCAATTTGATTTATTTATTGTCACGTGTTTTTTTGTTACAAAATATAGTGAAAAGCATTGATAGTGTCATCACTAAGGGGTGGCGATGGCCGAGTGGTATTATCGCTGGACTGTTAATCCAGGGACCCAGATAATGTTTTGGGGACCCGGGTTTGAATCGCACCACAGCAGATAGTGAAATTTGAATTCAATAAATATCTGGAATTAAGAATCTAATGACAACTGTGAATCCGTTGCCAACTATTGGAAAAACCCATTTGGTTCACTAATGCCCTTTAGGGAAGGAAACTGCCATCCATACCTAGTCTGATTTACATGTGACTCCAGACCCACAGCAATGTGGTTGACTCTTAACTGCCCTCTGGGCAATTAGGGATGGGCAATAAATGCTGCCTAGTCAGCGATACCCTCAGCCCATTAATGAATAAAGGAAAAAACTCTTCGGCACCTTCTTAAAACACAGAAAAATAAATCAAAACATGCAATATAAATGTAGAAAACTGAAGAAATAAAGAGTGTCCAACTTTACAGTCCTTCTTGTTAAGTGCTGTGCCATGGGCCATGGGCCTGGTGGCCAGGCACAGGTGACCTTCGCCGCACTGCCACTGCTGGAATGAAAGTTGCCACTCTCGGGTGCCGTCTCGCCTCCACCGACATCCTCCCCACTGTGAGTCTTTGCTAGACCTTGACACAGTTGAGTTCTTCACATGTCAGATCTGATCTAGGGCAGTGGAAAGCAGCCATCTGTAAGTCCAGAAAATAATCATTCGTCAGGTCTTTAAATTTTAAAACCATGTATAGGATCATGCTCATAAGTTTGAGCGTTCATAAATCAGGGACCTCTGTGTTTGGAACTTCATCCCTCAAGAAGTTATTGAGACAAGTGTACAGCTGTTGTTTCAAGAGATGTTTTAAGGGCTGGATGTACTCATGAACCAAGGACCAGGGTGAAACCACATTCGCAATATGCGGTCCTGCAGAAGTATAATAGAGGTGGATGAGTACACAGTTATCTGTAACTGCATGTTGTAGTCTGAACCGTTAAATAAACTGTATGACAATTTCAAGTCCATGCTATTTAATCTGGGTTATTTAGCAATAACACAAGAAATGTGACAGAAAAGTTGAATGAGAATGTCAAAACATATATAATTTTTAAAATCTTGCTTGCTCGTGGATGTGAGGGTTGTGGTGAGGTCATCATTTTTTTTTCCTACTTGTCCTTCTGGATCGTTTGCAGTTGGTGTGGCGTAACCCAACCTTCAGTGCTATAAGCTAGATTGTTGCAGACTTTTAACCCTGTGCCAATCAAAGAAAGAAGTCCAAGTTAGGACGGTGTGTAACTCTGAGTGGAACTTGGAGGGGTTGGTGTTCCTACACACCTGGTGACTGAGCATCAAGGTGGTGGGGGTCACAGGTTTGGAAGGTGTTGTTGAAGGAGCCTTGCTGAGTTTCTTTAATAGAATGCATTGTAACCACACTGCGCTGGTAATAGAGAATGAATATTTAAGGTGATGTGTCGATGTCAATTTAGATAATATCAGTGATAGATCTTTGTTAGGCAAAAGTATTAAGGATTACGGAGCCAAGATAGGCAGTTGAGCTTAAAATACAGATCAGACATGGGGCTGGATTTTAGTCTTGGCAACAGGAGGCCTTACCCATCAACTGGGGACCCTGGGGAAGTCTATGTCATTTGTCTACAGGAAACCTGAATAAATTAAAATGCTTGTCATCTGCTTAACTGCCAATATCAGCCTTCCCAGTGATTTCTGCTAACCAGAGGCTCGCAGCTCTCCACTGCCAATGGTACCACTGAGAAAAGTGACCTATGCCTTTAATCTGTAAGAACATCACCAGGGGTTATCATTGGATGCCAGGACATGGATGAACGAGGGCAGAATAGGATTTATGATGGTGGGAGCATATCATTGGGAAGATGGTTTCCAAGGCAAGGGCAAAGGCAAAAGAGCTGGTTCTTAATCACCCCCCTGCTCCCTCAACACCTTTCTGACGCCCAGGACCTTCAGGATTGGTCACTATGGGCCTGCAATCAAAAGGCACCCTAGTAGACTTTTTTTTATTCATTCATAAGATGAAGGTATCGCTGGCTAGGCCAGCATTTATTGCCCATTCCTAATTGCCCACAGAGAAGTCAAGAATCAACCACATTGCTGTGGGTCTGGAGTCACATGTAGGCCAGACCAGGTAAGGATGGCAGTTTCCTTCCCTAAAGGACATTAGTGAACCAATTGGGTTTTTCCAACAATTGGCAATGGATTCATGGTTAGCATTAGATTCCTAATTCCAGATATTTTATTGAATTCAAATTCCACCATGTGCCACGGCGGGATTTGAAACCTGGAACCCCCAAACGTTATCTAGGTCCCTGGATTAACAGTCCAACGATAATACCCACTGGATCATTGCCTTCCCCCGCTAACCAACCTGATAGGGATTCCTCAGCAATATTTCAAAATGTCAGGAGTGCTGTGCAGCTTCCTGAGCCACTATTAAATTCCAGTAGGTTCAGGTATCATTGGTGTCAACGGATTCCTGAATGAACCTAATTGGCATCCTGCTGTGACTGAGTGAACTGTGCGTGCACACCCTAAATGGATAGCAAGCAGTTTTCCTGCTACATGGGGACTGACACGTCCCCTAATTTGAATTGAATGGCCTGTGTTTCCCACTTCCATAGGCCGGATTGCATTTTCCTCATGATCTAATTGAACGGTGAATAAAACTCTAGGTCTGAATGGCCTCCTATTGTTCTGATGTCTCATCCTTGGAACTGTTACGGCTCCTTTACTTCCAGCTGACAGAGAAAGACAGGATAACGCTAAAAACAAAGAGAGAACTCCAGAGTGTCAACTTGAAATACACCCTCAATCTATCTTGGAGTGTCATTTTCATCTGATGAGGCAGCTGGGAAAAGACTGAGCCAAACAGAAACAGTGTGTTTGCAGTGGTATCCACAGTAACAGCACATCCACCCGTAAAAGTATTACTAGAGTTCATCTGAACCCAACACTGAATCCATAATGCCACGATATTGTGTTGAAATTAAAATGTAGATTTATCTACTGGGTGCATTGCGTTCAAATTTCGATCTCGACTTTAAAAATAGCAAGCCTTGGAATTCCAGAAATAAAGTAATTGGCATGGTATGCTTCCTTAGAGTAGTGGAAGTTATGGATTAAGGGAGAGGTAATTTTGGTTTTGGCAATTAAAGAAAGGACATCATGAAGCATCACAAATCTCGAAGGCAATAAAGGATTGGATCATTGGCTGTTCAATGGAGATCATTACACTGTGTTACATCAGGCCCCAAGAGTTTTAACCCTTCAGTCTTAACCTCATGTTAGAAGTTTCAATTGTAGGTACAAGGTTCAAGAACGGGGAACTCACCACCACCTTCTAATGACAAATAGTGTTGGACACAAGTGTCAGCCTTGACGTCCATATCCAATGCATGAAGAAAAACTTGCATTTTCACATTTCAACCAGGACATTCTTAATGCTACACTTTCAGGGATGTGAGATTTAATGGCAACTTGTTCCTGACCTGTCCTGGATCATTGTAATTCTCCTCTCTTGGTGCATACCAAAATAAATGTGTATGTATATGAAGCTGCTAGCTCAGGGAGACATCCCAAATGGATCCCACAAGGATCGATGCTGGGTCCACTGCTTTTTGTCATCTATATCAATAATTTGCATATGAATATATGGTTAGTAAGTTTGCAGACGATATCAAAATTCATGGTGTAGTGGATGGGAAAGAAAGTTACCTCAGAGTACAACAGGGCCTTGATCAGAAGGGCCGATGGGCTGAGGAATGGCAGGTGGAGTTTAATTTAGATAAATGTGAGGTACTGCATTTTTGAAAGGCAAATAAGGGCAGGACTGATACACTTAATGGTAAGGTCCTTGGCAGTGTTGACAAACAAAGAGACCTTGGAGTGCAAGTTTATAGTTTCTTGAAAGTGGAATCACAGTAGACAGGATAGTAAAGAAGGCATTTTGTACACTTGCCTTTATTGGTCAATGCATTGAGTATAGGAGTTGGGAGTTCATGTTGCGGCAGTACAGGACATTGTTTAGGCCACTTTTGGAATACTGCATTCAATTCTGGTCTCCCAGCTATAGGAAGGATATTGTGAAACTTGAGAGGGTTTAGAAAAGATTTACATGCATGTTGCCAGGGTTGGAGGGTTTGAGCTATAGGGAAAGGCTGAACAGGCTCTGGCTATTTTCCCTGGAGCATGGAGTCTAAGGGGTGACCTTATAGAGGTTTATAAAATCATAAGGAGCATGAAAAGGGTGAATAGCCAAGGTCTTTTCCCATGGGTAGGGAACTCCAAAACTAGAGGGTATTGGTTTAAGGTGAAAGGCCAAAGATTTAAAAGGGACCGAAGGGGCAACTTTTTCATGCAGCAGGTGGTGCCTGTTTGGAATTAGCTGACAGAGGAAGTGGTGGAGGCTGGTACAATTACAACATTAAAAAGGCATCTAGCTGGGTACATGAATAGGAAGTGTTTAGAGGGATAGGGGCCAAATCTTGGCAAATGGGACTAGATGTATTTAGGATATCTGGTCGGCATGGACGAGTTGGACTAAAGGGTCTGTTTCTGTGCTGCACATCTCTGTAGCTCTATAACTCCAACTGAGGAAAAGCTTCAGAAAAATATGAAATGCATCATAAGAAATTTACTTTTGTCTCTCTTGCTGTCAAATAAATGTCCATTGAAAGCAAACATATTAGACAGCTGTCTTCAAAGTGAAACAATTCATTCTTGCCTTGGCTGCATGGCCAAATGAACCGAATATACCCTGAATTTCCTACAACCAAGTTGGGAAATTGCACAGATGCTCAAGCCCCTCTATTCATGGGATCACCATGAAAGGTAATGATTTAATCAAAGTCCCCAACCTACCTGTCTGCTGGAATCAATGAACAGGAGGCACTGACCAGGTTGCTGTACATAGTAAGTATTATTGTATATTTCAAAGAAGTAAATTGAAATAATAAACAAACAGTTATGAACTATCAAAATATGGCTCAAGTTGTTCAGACCCTAATCCTCTTTTAAAGACACCTACACACACGCACGCACACCCACATACACACTCACGTGCATATGCACATGTACACACACACACACCCCCCATTCACCACACATACACACACATGCAAACACACAGCCACATGGACACACACACACACACACACACAGACGCACACAAATAGACACAAACACACATACGCAAACACACACACACACAGATACACAGACACACACAAACACACAGGCACACTCAAACACACACACACAAACACAAGCTAAGAGTTCAATAGCAGCCATTTACAGGGTTCGTTGAAATGTGACTTTTGCCACATTATTTTGTTTTTCAAATTCCTTTCCCCACCTTCTTTCATGTCTTCATTGGAAGCTCAGGGCAATTGGTGCACTAACTGCAAAGTCTCTACTGATTGCAGGCAACAGCAACTAGTGTGACAAAATAACGGGCTTTCTTCAGTTTTCAAATGCTGTAGACAGAGAGAGAGAGGGGGAGACATGCATCCTGCCCTTGTAGCAGTCTGAAGTCTTCTCCCTTATTACACACACACACAGCAGCCTGGGAAGCAATCAGAGAGTTGTCATCAAACTGATGAGTTTTGACATGCACTATTGGGCATAGTTGTTAAATTATACAGCAATTGACACTCATTGCTGGCTAAATCTCACCCTAACCACACACACACACACACACACACACACACACACACACACACACACACACACACACACACACACACACGCACACAGACGAGAGCCATGCTGCCTAAAAATAGCTTGAACAAAGCAGCAGTGTAAACACCACACACAGTGAGATTCAGTCATTTGAAATTAAAAGTGCAGTAATTCCTTCCATATTGCAGGGGAAGGAAACCCCTGGTGCACTTGCTAATAAGCTTCCCTCAAGCAATGCTGCTAAATTCATTGGTTATTCACCTCAGTGCTCTTTGTGTGACCTTCCCATTTAACACATTTAGCTACCCCACAATAACTGCATTCAACAATGAATCAGTCAGTGAATCACTAGCAGGGATATATGATAAGGCGATATATCATTTCAAGATCTACCTTCTTTGTTTCTCATTTTCTTTCTATATTGAGCATCAAGTAGTCCTCAAGCTTCTGCGCCAGTTTAAAACTTTAGCTGGTCCAGGTCCTGACAGTTAATGTTGTTTTTCTGCAAAACTGCATTTAATGTAAAACTAAAGTAAGGCTAATTAGAGAGAAAACAGAGTTAATATTTCGGGTCCAGTGACCCTTCCTCAGAAGGGTCCTGTTCCCTTCCTCATGCCACCGGACCTGAAACGTTAACTCTGTTGTCTCCTTCACCGATGTTGCCAGACCTGCTGAGCTTTCCCAGCAACTTTGTTTTTGTTCCTGATTTACAGCATCCGCAGTTCTTTTGGTTTTTATTAAGGCAAATTAGATATTGATAACGGCAAAATAAATCTTCAGTTCTGAGGAAGAATTGTAATGGACTTGAAACATAACTATTTCTCTCTCACCATAAATGCTGCCAGACCTGCTGAGTTTCTCCAACATTCTCTATGTTTGTTTTAAATTATAAATGGAGTTTATTAAAATAATTGGACTTAAACAAGAGCCTTGCAAATGTTATAGCATAACAAACAGCAAGAATCCAGTGACATCCAAAATATCAATTAAATGCATTTCTTCTTCATGTTTATCATGTCAAGCTGACACTCCCCTCTGACTCATAAACATTTTGCTACAAGCTATGAACTGCAATCTAGGATTTGAGCACATTATCTCGAATGACACTTCAATAGAATGCTGAAACTGTTAAAAGTGAAGGTTAAATTCAACTTCACTGGATCAGCAGTCCAATCCATTCCCAGCCACAACACAGATCGATGAGGCCAGAGGTAGCTTGGGTGTGGGCTGGGGAGTAGGCCTGACTTTCATTCAGTAGGTTCCGGGGTTAAGTCCTCTTTCTGAGACTTGGACACATAGGGCTGGTTTATGTTAGGAACATAACAATGACTTTGTATTGCACACTGTTATTAATGTACAAAGTAGTCAGAGGCTTTCAGGGGATTAAGAGATAATAAACTACGAGTTGAAAGTCTTCAGCAGTTGTGGTTCAACACCAACCAGCCTTTTACATCTGACCTTGAGACTATCTGTCATTTTTCATAACTTTTTCACTTTAATCATCATTAAAGACACAAAAAAAGTTGCCTGGTAAGTAATAATGGACATCTTTTTAGCATAATTTTAAAATCAGTACGAACCAAAATCTCCAATTTAAGAATTAAAAAATTCAAACAATGAAGTCCCATTCTACCCCAATGTAAATTTTTATTTCACATTTGAAAAGTATGAATCCTTTCCCTTTCAAACTCTTTTCCCTCTGTCTCCAAATCTAATCTTTGTTCCTACCTTCTCTCTGTGTACCTGTTTTGACTCTAACTGACTCTATTTGCCCTTTATTTCTCGATTCTTAGCTTTCATTGGTTAGCAATACAAACTTCATGTCAACCCTGTCATTCACAGCATTTCCAGATACTCCAATGCCCATATGCAATCATTATCAACATGTACATCCAGTAATATACTGCCCAAATACATTTGGAGTTGAAGGAAAAGTCCAACTAAGGCGGTAGGAGGCACAATACTATTCTCCTGCATCTCTCGGCCAACCCTACAATGCAATATTACAGATTGTTGCGCTGCTGGAGGTGCTGCCTCTCAGATGAGAAAACAAAGCCTCATTTGCCCTCCTACAATGACAGAAAAGATTCCACGGCACAAATTCAAAGGAAAAAACACAAGGTTTTCCCTAATAAAAACCAAAAGAACTGCAGATGCTGTAAATCAGGAACAAAAACAAAGTTGCTGGAAAAGTTCAGCAGGTCTGGCAGCATCTGTGGAGGAGAAAACAGAGTTAACTGAGGAAGGTCTGAGGAAGGGTCACTGGACCCGAAACCTTAACTCTATTTTCTCCTGCACAGATGCTGCCAGACCTACTGAGCTTTTCCAGCAACTTTGTTTTTGTTTCTGATGAGGTTTTCCCTGTCTCCTGCTTGAGATTAATCCCTCATCTAAACATCTCATCCGACAGTATGGCTTTTCCTCAGTATTGTGTGTGGAGAGTCAGCTGTGGTTTTTGCTCTTAAGTCATGGAATGGGACTTTAACCCCAAATTATTCAACTCTGAGATTATAAACCATTACTGATTGAACCATGCCTAATGCCAGCTTGATACCAAATCAGATACAGAAAGCAAACTAAATAGTGATAAAAAAAGATGATATTAAGTTTGGCACGGTGGCTAAATGGTTAGCTCTGCTGCCTCATAGCACCAGGGGCCTGGGTTTGATTCCAGCCTTGGATGACTGTCTGTGTGGAGTTTGTACTTTCTCCCCCTGTCTGTGTGGATTCCCTCTGGGTTCTCCAGTTTCCTCCCACAAACCAGGGATGTGCAGGCGAGGTTGATTGGGCATGGGAAATTAATAAAAAAACTTTCAGTACTAATTAAGAGTTAGTAAGGACTGCCAATGCTGGAGTCAGAAATGACACAGAGACCCGAAACGTCAGCTTTCCTGCTCCTCTGATGCTGCCTGGCCTGCTGTGTTTCTCCAGCTCCACACTGTTATTTCAGTACTAATTAAAATAGTTTTCAATTTAACTGCACACATGCAGCCACTGGAAGTAATGTCTGTTGTACATATTAGCAGTGGTGAGCAGTAATAGAGTCAACATTATTTTTTTATCACCAAATCCAGGCAAATGTGAAGTCCAGACAGCTACATCATGTTGTACTCTGGGCGGATATTAGGCCACAGCTGATGAAGAGTCATGGTGACATTAGGGAAATACAGGAAATGAGATGACTTTGGAATGTATGTAAGCAGGCTGCACTCCCATCAGATACATCCGTGAGTGGGCCAGAGCCTCCATAGAGACAAGTATGAACAGCAGCTTTCTTGTTGTGTTACGATCAACCAATTGAAGCAGAACAACATAAACATGGGTGAGCCTGAGGTTAAACTATCTCAGGAATCTTTTGCAGAAAAGACCGTCCGAGAAGGAAGTGGTTTTTGTCTTAAATAAGTACAGCTGTTGATGCAAGGGTGCCAAGGCCAAATGAAAAATAACAATCCCAAATCTCTGATAGTTTGGAAGACATGTGAGTGTTTGATTTCCAGTTCCTAACCAGGAAGGAAGTAATCCTGTCAGGATTCATGTTTTCACTGCATTACTACATAAACACACAGAAAGTGTGAGAAATGTGGTATCGATAGTGTGGGTTAAAGGAGTGGGTCTATCTTATGCCAAATTCTAAAGAACAAGGTGAAGTGAAATGGGAGACGTTTACGGAATAGGCTGTAGTGGTCGATTAGCTCAGTCAGCTGGACAACTCATTTATGATACATTTTACAGTGTGGGTTCAATTCTTGAGCCAGCAGAGCTCACAATAAAGGCCCCACCTTCTTGACCTCACCCCTTGCCTGAGGCGTGGTGACACTCACATTTAACCAGTTGCCCTTTTCTAATGAGAGAGCAGCCCTGTTGGACTACGGCAATTCTACCTAAAGTGAGGCTGGACTCTTGGGTTTTAGAAAGTGATTTTTGACCACTGACGTTCATTAGCTGTAATAAAAGTAAAATACCTTGGGTGCTGAAAACACAGAGTACGCTGGAGAAACTCACCAGGTCCTTTAGCATCTGTAGAGAGAGAAAAGAGTTAATTTTTCAAAATCTGGTATGACTCTTCTTCAAAAAAAACGCAATTCTGCAGAAGAGTCAGACTGAACTCAAAATGTTAGCCTTGTTTCTGTCTCCGCAGAAACTGCCAGGCCTGCTAAGTTTTTCCTTCATTCTCTCTGTTATTGGCGATACAGCTGTCCAGTTTCCAATGTCTGGAATTCCCTCTCTGCATCTTCCCTACGCCTTCGAGAAACTAATGAAGAATCTCTCTGAAGGCCGTTGATCACCTGTCCTAATATCTCTTTATGTAGCTCAGTGTCGATTTTTATCTGACTATGCTTCTGTGAAGTGGCTCTGGACATAATATTGTGTTAAAGATACTAGATGAATGCAAGCTCTTGCTTTATAAAGGCTTCCCCATTCTCCCATGGGATGACGTTGAGTAGGAGGTGGAGAAAGCAAAACCCTCCAAAGGATATTAAATTAATGCCAGTGTTTTCCTTTGATTTTTTTACAGTTTGTGGGTGTCACTAGCTAGGCTAGTGTTGCCAATCTGCAGTGATGTCACAATTTTCCCTAGAATAATTAGGGGAAAAGAACAAATTCCGGTCTAAGTCTAGTTAAATAATTTGCAGGGGATTTTGGGGATTGGCGGGGCGGTGTGTAGGGGTGACTGCCATCTCATGGACAATTACAAATGCTGCCATCTTATAGATAATTTCAATAATTCTGAGGAAGTTCTGAAGAAGGGTCACTGGGCCCATAAAGTTAACCCTGATTTTTTTCTTCACAGATGCTGCCAGACCTGCTGAGCTTTTCCAGCAAATTCTGTTTTTGTTCCTGATTTACAACGTCTGCAGTTCTTTCAGTTTTTATAATGGAAATTGAAAATTCAGTCTGGTGGAATAGTCAGTCATGCTTCCCAAGGATTCTGACCCACTTAATGGTTGAATCTCATTTCTCCTGATGTGACATGCCTGCTCATCCCAAGCTGACGTCCAGATATAGCCCAGTAATTGCATATAATTTTGCCAACGCAAGCTGACCTGCCAACAAACCTTCGACAATGGAAATGGGGTTGATGAGTTCTGCTGAAAAGAGTTTGAAGAGGAATTCATAAATGCAGAAGGTGTATAAAAATTTTTGTTTGACATTTGCTCTTCCTGGACCACAGCCCCTGCAATTTGTATAATTAATGACAAAAACCCGTGCTTTATAATGCTTATCTCATTAAAATCACCACTTTCATTGACCCATGAAAGTTCTGTTGGAGTTGCGTGAGCAGCTGAAGCATCCAATAAACCAATGGATGGCTACAATGTGTACTTATGGTATGCCCTTCTGTTCTGCCCAGGAGTTAAAATTTCTCCCTGAATTGCTTGTCTCCTAAAAATGCTGCCATCTCATGGACAATTCCAAAAGAATCACTCTATATTTTGATAACTTGTTGGCAAGTATATACATTAGACATTTCAATGCATGCGTGAAACAATCAAAGCTTTCACAGAGAACTTGTGGTCGCTGTCTTAAGCAATTATCAGGCAAGTTACATTCCTGGGGCAGGTAGTGACAGTGTGTGGTTGAAACAGTTGGCCTATGCTTGTGATGATTCATATTCTGTAATCTATACCATTAAGCAAAATGCTTGTCCTGTAAAAAAATTAATTTGGAATTAAAAGAGGCATGGCCTTCAAGAAGATGTGTTTGTGAAAAATCATGAATTCATTAATTCTTTAGGGAAAAGAATTTGAGTATATATAGTGATTATTACCATTCAGGGCAACTCAAAGCGCTTTACAGCTCATCGAAAAATTTGGAAGAGTTGTCACTGTTGTGTTGCACTGTAATTTTGCTCATTCCTGCACAAGCTGAGATTACCATCAAGGACCCTCCTTCTCAATCTCTCTCTTCACCTGATTTGTGGTGACCCTCAGGTTAAACCCCTACTAGTCATCTCTCTTTAATGAGAGAGCAGCCATAAGGCCCTCTGGGACTATGGTGACTTGACCCTTTATGACGTCAATGGCATTGAAATGTTTTGGCCAATCACTGGTGAAAAGATGAGAACACTGCAGACAGCTTGACACTGAACCACTGAATCCTGCAAGATTCTTGCCCAGGTCTTGAGGAAACACAATGGTCCTTTAGTGCATATAAAAAAAAAAGACACCCATCAGGTTATAGGGTTATTAATTCCTGGCTATTGTAATAATGATCGATTATATTGAAAGCCTACTATGGTCTCTCCGTTAGGACTCCACCATTTAAAAGGACTGTCTGATCCAACATCACTCATGTCTACTTTCCTGCCCTTTCCCCATAACCCTTGATTCCCTGACTGAATAAGAATCAGTATCCCCTACAATGTCAGCCTTAAATATGCACAAGGAATCTGCCCCTACAGCTCTGTGTGACAAGGAGTTGCAAAGACTAACTGCCTTCTGAGAGAAGACATTCCTCCTCATCTCAGTCTTAAATTGATGCCTCTTTATTCTAAGACTTGTCCTAGACTCTCCCATGAGGGGAACCATCCTCCCAGCATTTACCCTGTCAAGCCCCTTGAGAGTTCTGTGTGCTCTGATGCAATAATCTCTCATTCTTCTAAACTCAAGTGAGTAGAGTCCCAGCCTGTTTAGCCATTGTCCATAAGATAAACCCTCCACAATAGCGATCACCCTAATGACCATTTGCTGAACTGCCTCCAATAAAACAGCATGTTTCCATACATATGGGGACCAAAACTGCTCACAGTACTCCCGATGTGGTCTCACTAGCACCTTGTACAGTTACAGTGAGATTTCCCTACTCTTATATTCCAAGCCCCTTGAAATAAGGGCCAACATTCCATTAACCTTCCTGATTACCTGCTGTACCTGTGTGCTAACTTTGTGTGTTTCGTGCACAAGTACCCCCAAATACCTTTGTGTTGCAGTTTTTCATAGTTATAGTTATGTATGAAAATGCAGCAGGAAATCTGCACATAGTAAGATCCCATAAATAGTCGTGAAACAAACAGTTAAATGATTTCTTTGCGTTACTGGTTGGCTTGAAGAAGAAATACTGGTCTGTTCACCAGGAGAACTTCTCTGCTCCACTTCAGGTTGTGCTGTGGGTTCCTGTTCATATTTCAGATGAGATAGCCTGCAGTTTGAAATGCTGTCCAGTTTGCAGCACCTCTGACACTGCAGTGCTCCCTCAGTACTGCACTGAAGTGGCAGAATAAAATAGGCACTGAAATTCCATGGTGGAATTTTGCAGCCACAGCCTTTAGAGTCAATGACAGAAATACTATGGCTATGATGACACCAAATAAAAACCCTTTAGATTTTCTGTTTGCTTTTGTGGATTGCAATTTTCCAGTTAAACTGGTTTGTTTAGCCTTTTGGCTTTCTGGACTGTTTTGAGTTAGTTTCTTCCTCGATACTGTCATTTTCTTTTTCAATATTTCAGTCTGTTTTGTCTGACTGCCCTGATATTTACACAGCTGAGAGTTGGTGCATGACCTGTGCCTGTTAGTTGCCAATATATACTGTAAGGCAAATTTATAATATTGTTACAGTAAATCACACATAAATTGCAAAAGAAAAAAAAAAGTTGGTTTTAGCCGGCACAGACTCAATGGGTTCCAAAGCCTTTCTCTGTGCTGTGAACCTCCTATGACTCTGTGGCCACTCAGCCCAAGCAGTCAGTGCTGGTATTTGACTTTCCAACAAGTTGTGAAATTAATCCCAAATGCTGTTCTCTTGTCCCATTAATCATCTTTTCCTCAACCACTCATCCAACCTCAAAAGTTCCCTTATCATCAACATAGGTGATGCTGGGATCGTGCAACAAATATGAATTAATTCTTTAAGACTCTACATTCAAATTGATCTCAAAGTGGACTACCAAGTCCATTTTTAAAATGTTTAAGAGAGCAAGTGAAAGGCACCAGATGTTATGTCTTCTCAAGCACCACAATGTACCTCCAATCTCCTGTACCTTGCGATCTATGTAATGTATTGAAAACGTTGTGTATGTTTGGGATACTGGACTTACCAAAGAGCATGTGAGTAAGTTTAAAAGTTCTCAGAAATGAGGATTGATGCTGATCCTATGGAACATGCCCCAATTAAGTTATTCTGATATAGTCAAACAACTGAACACATGTTCCCAGACAAGAGAAAAATATACAATAAATGGTAGGGACCTTTGGCACATAAACGTACAGAGAGGTCTTGGGGTACTAAACCCTAGCTCCCTGGAAGTGGAAACACAAGTGGATAA
Source organism: Ginglymostoma cirratum (assembly GCA_024137785.1). Classification (NCBI taxonomy): domain Eukaryota; kingdom Metazoa; phylum Chordata; class Chondrichthyes; order Orectolobiformes; family Ginglymostomatidae; genus Ginglymostoma; species Ginglymostoma cirratum. The sequence continues at coordinate 2,145,944 of JAHRHZ010000288.1, forward strand.
GACAGTAAGGAAGACATATGGTTTTCTTGCTCTCACCAGTCGGGGCATTGAGAATAAAAGTTTGCAAGTCATTTTGCAGTTGTATAAAACTCTATAAGGACACTTTGGAGTATTGTATGCAATTCTGGTCACCACATTATAGGAAGAATGTGGAGACTTTGGAGACGTGCAAAAAAGGTTTACCAGGATGTTGCCTGTTTTGGAGTGTATTAGCTACAAGGAGAGGTTAGATAAACTTGGATTGTTTTTGCCAGAATATTGGAGGCTGAGGGGCAACCTGATAGAAATATATAAAATTATGACAGTGATGAATAAGGTGGATAGTTGGAGGCAGATCTTTCCAGAATGGAGATGACAAATACTAAATAGGTTCAAAGTAAGAGGGGTAAGTTTAAAAGATGCGTGAGGCAAATTTTTTATGTAGAGGGTAGTAGGCACCTGGAACATGCTGCCAGAGGAGGTGGTAGAAGCAGATACAATAGCAATGTTTAATACAATAGCACTTATACAGAAACATGAACAGACAAAGAATACAGGGATATGGATCATTTGAAGGCAGATGGGATTAGTTTAAAATGGCAACATGGTGGGCAGAAGGGTCTGTTCCTGTGTTGTTCTGTCCTATGTTCTTTGTACAGAAAGGCTAAAAAAAACACGGTGTGGACTTTATAGGGAAAATCTTGAGTCCCATCTCCTATTGCTACAATCCAATCTTCTAACTACATACAGGTAATTGTCAATGGAATAAACAAGTAAAGACAGCATTTCACAAATGAGTTAGAGAATGAATAGACTATGGGGCAGCCCAATCCCTTACTGCATAAAACCTATCAATGCTTTCTAAATGATTGAGAAATCAACCTGACAATGTGTGATCTATGGACTTTAATATTAAATAAAAAATGGTGTGGACCTTTCTTTCGTTTAACTTACTCACAGGATTTGGGCATGACTGGCTGGTGAAGTGAAGGTGATCTGAATCACTTCAGTCCATTTGATGCAGGAACACTCCCAATGCCATTAACGAGGAAATTCTAGAATCTTGCCCCTTTGAATGAAGGAGACCTGCATTTTGTGACATTTTTTGTACAACATCGTTCACTGAAATAATAATGATTGCACAATTCATTTTATTTTATAATTCACTTTAATTTTAATGATGGTCTGTTATGATGTTTTCCATGTATTATCATCAGAATTCAGCACATATTACCTGAATGGTTGCTCAATAACACAATGAACTACATACTGAGGAAATCCAATCAACAGGCTTTGCAGAGATAACAGGAACTGCAGATGCTGGAGAATCCGAGATAACAAGGTGTAGAGCTGGATGAACACAGCAGGCCAAGCAGCATCATAGGAGCGGGAAAGCTTGACGTTTCGGGCCTAGACCTTTCATCAGAAATGGGGGTAGGAGGAGTTGTCGGAGAGTTGGCGCCTAGCCTCAGCAATGTAGAGGTCAGTGCGCCATACTACAACTGCGCCTCCTTTGTCCGCGGGTTTTATGGTGAGGTTGGGATTGGAGCGGAGGGCTGCACGTTCTGCAGGAGAGAGGTTGGAGTGGGTGAGAGGGGTGGAGAGATTGAGACGATTGATATCTCAACGGCAGTTGGAGATGAAGAGGTCGAGGGAGGGTAGATTAATTACTTCTTCAAGCGGGAACCTAACCCTCCCTCGACTGACCCCTTCTCCCGCCTCCAACACAAGCACTCCTCCTAGACACCAACCCAAGGCCTCCTACCCTCCCTCAACCTCTTCATCTCCAACTGCCATCGAGACATCAATTGCCTCAATTTCTCCACCCCTCTCACCCACTCCAACCTCTTTCCCGTAGAATTTGCAGCCCTCCTCTCCAATCCTAACCTCACCATAAAACCCGTGGACAAAGGAGGTGCAGTTGTAGTATGGCGCACTGACGTCTATATTGCTGAGGCTAGGCGCCAAGTCTCCAACACCTCCTCCAACCGCCCCCTGGATCATGACCCCACTCCCTAGCACCAAACCATCATCTCCCAAACCATCCACAACCTCATCACCTCAGGTGACCTCCCACCCACAGCCTCCAACCTCATCGTTCCCCAACCCTGCACCGCCCGCTTCTACCTCCTTCCCAAAATCCACAAACCTGAATGCCCTGGTCGACCCATTGTCTCCGCCTGCTCCTGCCCCACCGAACTTATCTCCACCTATCTCAAATCCATTTTCTCCCCCTTGGTCCAGGAACTCCCTACCTACGTACAAGACACCACCCACACCCTCCACCTCCTCCAGAACTTCCAATTCCCCAGTCCTCAACACCTCATTTTTACTATGGACGTCCAGTCCCTATACACCTGCATTCCCCATGCAGATGGCCTAAAGTCTGTCCGCTTCTTCCTGTCCCGCAGGCCTGAACAGTCCCCCTCCACTGACACCCTCATCCACTTAGCCGAACTCGTCCTCACCCTCAACAACTTCTCTTTCAATTCCTCCCACTTCCTACAGACAAAGGGGGTGGCCATGGGCCCCCTCATGGGCCCAATCTATGCCTGCCTCTTTGCAGGTTACGTGGAACAATCCCTCTTCTGTATCTACACTGGCCCTAAACCCCACCTTTTCCTCCGTTACATTGATGACTGTATCGGCGCTGCCCCATGCTCCCACGAGGATCTCGAACAGTTCATCCACTTTACCAACACCTTCCACTCCAACCCTAAGTTCACCTGGACCATCTCTAACACCTCTTTCACCTTCCTGGACCTCTCTGTCTCCATCTTGGGTACCCACCTAGAAACCGATATCCATTTCAAGGCCACCGACTCCCACAGCTATCTAGAATACACCTCCTCCCACCCACCTTCCTGCAAAAATGCCATCCCCTATTCCCAATTCCTTTGCCTCCGCCGCATCTGCTCCCAGGATGAGGAATTCCACTCCCGTACATCTCAGATTTCCTCGTTTTTCAAAGACCGCAACATCCCCCCCGCAGTGGTCGAGAACACCCTCGATCGTGTCTCCTGCATTTCCTGCAACTCATCCCTCACACCCCGTCCCCGCAATAACAGCTAAAAAAAATCCCCCTCGTCCTCACGTACCACCGCACCAACCTCCAGATCCAACGCATCATCCTCTGACACTTCAGCCATCTTCAATACGACCCCACCATCAAAGACATTTTTCCCTCCCCACCCCTATCTGCCTTCCGGAGGGACTGCTCTCTCCGTGACTCCCTTGTCTGCTCCACACTCCCCTCCAGCCCCACCACACCCGGCACTTTTCCCTGCAACCGCAGGAAGTGCTACACCTGCCCCCACACCTCCTCCCTCACCCCAATCCCAGGCCCCAAGAAGACTTTCCACATCAAGTAGATGTTCACCTGCACATCTGCCAATGTGATATACTGCATCCGCTGTACCCGTTGTGGCTTCCTCTACATCGGGGAAACCAAGCGGAGGCTTGGGGACCGCTTTGCAGAACACCTGCACTGGGTTCGCAATAAACAACTGCACCTCCCAGTCGCCAACCATTTCAACTCCCCCCCCCAACATTCCACAGATGACATGTCCATCCTGGGCTTCCTGCAGTGCCACAACGATGCCACCCGAAGGCTGCAGGAACAGCAACTCATATTCAGCTTTGGACCCCTGCAGCCCAATGGTATCAATGTCGATTTCACAAGCTTCAAAGTCTCCCCTCCCCCTACCGCATCCCAAAACCAGCCCAGCTCGTCCCTGCCTCCCTAACCTGTTCTTCTTCCTCTCACCTATCTCCTCCTCCCACCTCAAGCCGCACCCCCATTTCCTACCTACTAACCTCATCCCGCCCCCTTGACCTGTCCATCCTCCCTGGACTAACATATCTCCTCCCTACGTCCCCACCTACACTCACTTTTACTGGCTCCATCCCTGCCTCTTTGACTTGTCTGTCTCCTCTCCACCTATCCTCTCCTCTATCCATCTTCTATCTGCCTCCCCCTCTCTCCCTATTTATTTCAGAACCGTCCTCCCCTCCCCCATTTCTGATGAAGGGTCGAGGCCCGAAACGTCAAGCTTTCCTGCTCCTATGATGCTGCTTGGCCTGCTGTGTTCATCCAGCTCTACACCTTGTTATCTCTGACAGCCTTTACAACACAGTTACACGCTTGTTTCTTCATTCCACCTTGATAGCAGCACTTCCTCAGCCTGAAAGTAAAGTTTCGAATGTGCTTCAAATGCATTTTTGCTGCTCTTTACACAGGTGGTGATTTGAGATAATATCTAATCAACTTTTTCCGAGATGTCATTATACACCTCTGCAGTACGTGAAACTTGATTCCTGGCCTCCTGACGCAGAAGAAGACACTAACTTTGCATTGCAAGAATGTTTAACATAGTGCATGTGAAGAACTCAAGAAAATAGGCTGAAATTTTCTGAAGAAGGGTCTAGGCCCGAAACGTCAGCCTTCCTGCTCCTCTGATGCTGCTTGGCCTGCTGTGTTCATCCAGCTGTACACCTTGTTATCTCATTTATTCAAGGAAATATGCTGCAGATTTACACCTATCTCCAAAGCTTAGGGAAAGCATTCTGAATGAAATGGGCAATTAAATTAGTTTATTAATTTGTTGATGAGATGAGCCATTGCTGGCCATGCCAGCACTTATTGCAGAGAGGCATGTTAAGGGTTAAAGCCTGGAGGCCAAGACAGAGTAGATTTCCTTTCCTAAAGGTCAAGAGTGAACCAGTTGGATCTTTACAACAATTGACAATGGTTATTTTCTATTTCAAATTTTTATTATCTTTAGATTTCATCACCTGTCATGGTGAGGCTCAATCTCGTGCCTCCCAGAGAGCTGGGATGGGGTTCTGATTACTAATCAAATGACATTACCACTGCACCATTACTTTCAACTAGCTATGTAGGACTTATATTTTAAAGGACGATAAACCGAGGAGGAGGCAGAGAACATAGGAAACAGGAGCAGGAGTAAACCGTATATCCCTCATCGTAGCCAGTCTTCTACATCAACTCCACTCTTTAACCCTATCTCCTCATAACCATGATCGTGTCCTTAAATTCTGTCTACCTCAGCCTTGGATATGTTATTGACTGAGCATCAACGCCCTTTGGGGTACACAATTCCAGAGGATCAGAACTCCCTCAGTGAAGAAAATTCCTTTCATGCCAGTCCTAAGATGGAAAACTCTATTCCTTACACCTGAAGAAGAGTAATATTGAACTTAGAACATCAACTCTGTTTCTCCCTCCTCAGCTGCTGCCAGACCACTGAGTTTCTTGAACATTCTCTTTGTTTGATTCCATTCCCAAGATCTAGTGTGGAAATTTTCAACTTCTCAGTGCCTAATGAGGCATCCAATCAACAATGTTCAGAAATACCAAAACTAATATCTTAAGGGTTTATCCTTCCTCATACATTTTCTGCTTTCTTGTTTGAAAATGTCCTGTTGAGGGAAACAAATAAGATTCTTTGGGGACATTTGACAGAATAGAGGTGGAAACCTTGCTTCCCCTTGTGGGAGAGTTTTAGAGCATAATCTCAGAGTAAGGAATCATCCACTTAAGACAAAGATGAAGAACTTAATTTCTCAGAAGATAGTTGATGTTTGGAATTCCTTACCACAGACAGCTGTTGAAATGGAGTCATTAAGTATACTCAAAACTGAGATAGACAGATTTTTAATCAGTAAGGGAATCAAGGGTTATGGGATAAAGGCAGGAAAGTGGAGGTGAAGATTATCAGAGCAGCCATGATCTGACTGAATGGCAGAGCAGTCTTGATGGGTTGAAAAGTCCTGCCCTTACATCTTACATGGTCTACAATATTTGATCAACTATTTAAAAAGTCACAAGATTAAATGTTCACATGTATCAAACCCTCTGACAGAGCATCAGAAACCAAAGTTGAAGCATCATTTATCCTGTGTATTTCAATTCAACAGTTCAGTTCTGGAGTAGGCTATTCAGAGATTTCAGAGTTGAGAGCTGGAAATCAGAAGAGAAATTTTCTGTTCATTTCTAAACTAATTAGCATTAGCAATGGTGAAGTACCAGTTGAATCATCCACAGCAGCAAAATATATCTCAACATCTCAATGCCGACCACTGTGCAATACTGTCTGTGTAGAAAATGCCCAGTTAATACTAGTTTGATGTGTCAACAGCCATTTCAACCTTGGATTTTCTTTTTGTTTGGAAAGAGGTTTGATGAAATGCAATAAAATTATTGCCCTTGACCTTATGAAGGGAAGTAAAAATCCAGTGAGAGAGCAGTAAATCTCTAAAAAAATTCGCCCAGAATTCCTTGACACAAAGGACTTGCTTTTGCCTCTCATTGCTGTCCATGGATCAATTAGTCAGTCACATATCCACTGGACTCAAGGTAATATTTAAGCAATTAAATTTTTTTTCCACATCTGAAAATGTCCTTAAATGCCAAATGGGCTTGCTTGATCCCATGTGGTACCCAAAAGTCCAATTACTTTTCCCACAACATCAGCAAGTTCCTTTTGCATTATTTCGCTAATTTAAACAGAACTTAAAGACATACTGGCAGCATTTTGTCTTAAGTTCGAGGGAGCCAACAAAATGATCACAACAACATCTTGCAATAATGTGTTTTGATACAAATATTTAGTCTTGTCAACTCTGGTTGGACAAATTCTTAGAAATGTCATCACATAGTATCAGGCTAATGACCCTAACCAGCCAAACGGTCCTCTTTGTTTCCATCTTCAAGATCGTTGAGTGTCCAATATATCAAAGTGTCCAAAGTAAATGACAACACATTATTTGTCATCTTTAATTCCAGGAGTCTTCATAATAATCTGTGATGGTACAGTGGATATGGTGCCTTTGTGTAAAAATCTTTGCGAATGATATAACATCTCTTCAGTCTTTACAAATGTACCACCATCATAACAAAGAATTAAGTCATGCTCTTAAAAGGCAAAATTGCTTGAAGCTATGATAAAGTGCTAAGTTTCTTTATCCTAATGCTTTATCAATCATGAAGGCAACATTTACAATGCAGTGGTAATGTTTTATTTAGTACTCAAAGGAAAACTGATCTGTTAAGTGTTTTTAGTTTGTTTTTCAAATTGCTGTCTTGAAGGGATACACAATTGTTTTTGTCTTACTACACAGCACTCAAAGGGATTTCTATTAGCTAGATTGCAGGTTGTGGTTTCTGGCAGCAGCTGCATAACAATGTCGCTGCCCTTTAAAAAGTACTGCGGTCACTGTAAGGTGCTTTGGGATGTCTTGAGTTGATGAGCACCACTCTAAAATTGCCTTTACTCCTTTCAGTCAACATTATTGAGCTTTCTGGAGAAGGGATGATGGAGCAATGAGCCCTTAACTACTGAGTCAGGAGTTCTAGGTTCAAACTCTATCTTGGGATTTGATGGTCATGGATAAAATGTCATGACATGACCAAAATGCTTGAATAGTGTAATGTTAATCACTGTAGACGTTCTATGAGAGGCATAGATAGAGTGGATAGCCAGAGACTTTCAAAATGGTGGCACGGTGGTTCAGTGGTTAGCACTGCTGCCTCACAGTGCCAGGGACCCAGGTTCAATTCCACCCACGGGCGACTGTCTGTGTGGAGTTTGCACGTTCTCCCCAGGTCTGCGTGGGTTTCTTCTGGGTGCTCCAGTTTCCTCCCACAGTCCAAAGATGTGCAGGCTAGGTGGATTGGCCATGCTAAATTGCCTGTAGTATTCAGGGATGTGTAAATTAGGTGGGTTATAGGTGAATGGGTTTGGGTGGGATGCTCTGAGGGTCGGTGTGGACTTGTTGGGCTGAAGGGTCTTTTTCCACACTGTAGGGGTTCTATAATCCTTCTAATGCACCTGTGGCAGGAAGTAAAAGTGTGAGAGTTTCCAGGTCAGCCAGAGCAATGTGGTAACTACAGTGCAACAACCTTCCCACATTAAAAGACTCCACATGCAAGTTCTAACCATGAGCAAGTGCCCTTCAATTCTGAGGGGCCAGTGTTCTTACATCAATGTGTTTCCAATTAATTCACTCTAATAGCAATTGCAGCAATAATTTCCCTTCAATGCTACTGAATAAATGCGATGACAGCTCTTCATCCAATTGATCATCCAAATAATACAACAAAAATACCTCTAAACAAAGGCTGTGCTTCCTCATGCTAAGGAGTGTATGCATTATCAGCAATATCTCATCAAGACAGTTACAAATATTGACAACCAATTAAAAATAATATTTTAATGAAATAGTGTATTAGGTCACAGAAATAAACTGTAAAATAAAGTACAACTCGTGTTTTTTAATTACAAATATTAGCTTTATTTTGTGCACATGCACAATCAGAAATAAACAGTAGTGCTTTAGTTTAAAAAATAAATTAGAGAGAGTATTTCAATAAACAAGTACACTGGAGTAATATTAACTTACAGTGGTTGCAAAAATAAAGTGCAAAATAATGTAAAACTTTTCATCAAGTATATCACACTTTGAATCTCCAAATCCTGTCTATCACCACAGGGGAGGCAATGGCCTAGTGTTATTATTGGTAGAGCTGGATTCAAATCCTGCTGTGGAAAATGGTAGAATTTGAATTCGATAAAAATCTGGAATTAAGGCTCTAATGACGACTACTGCCGGTTGTCAGAAAACCCTATCTGATTCACAAATGTCCTTTAGGGAAGGAAGCTGCCATCCTTACCTGGTCGGGCCGACATGTGACTCCGACTCACAGCAATGTGATTCTTTGTTGCCCTTTGAACAATTAGGGATGGGCAATAAATGCTGGTACAGCCAGCGACGCCCTCATCCTGAGAGTGAATTAGAAAAATCTCCAAGACATAAGTCAGAGATAACAAGGTGTAGAGCTGGATGAACACAGCAGGTCAAGCAGCATCAGAAGAGCAGGAAAGCTTGATGTTTCGGGCCTCGACCCTTCATCAGAAATGGGGGAGGGGAAGAGGGTTCTGAAATAAATAGGGAGAGAGTGGAAGGCGGATAGAAGATGGATAGAGGAGAAGATAGGTGGAGAGGAGACAGACAAGTCAAAGAGGCAGGGATGGAGCCAGTAAAGGTGAGTGTAGGTGGGGAGGTAGGGAGGAGATAGGTCAGTCCAGGAAGGATGGACAGGTCAAGGGGGCGGGATGAGGTTAGTAGGTAGGAAATGGGGGTGCGGCTTCACCTGGACCATCTCTAACACCTCTCTCACCAATCTGGACCTCTCTGTCTCCATCTCGGGTACCCACCTCAAAACCGATATCCATTTCAAGCCTTGTTGATTGTTATCTCGGATTCTCCAGCATCTTCAGTTCCTATTATCTCCACGACATAAGCCAGGACTGTGATGGAAAACTACCCAGTTGGCTGGATGAAGGCGAGAAACTTGACACTTTTCAGAATAAAGCTGCCTTCTTGATTGGCATCACATTTATTAACAGCCACTCCTTCCACGACAAAACTCAGTCACAGCAGTTTGTGCGATCTATGAGGCGCACTGCAGAATTTCAGAAAATGATCCTTAAACAACACCTTCCAATGGCTCGTAATACTGAGGAGTGTCTTCTGATAAAAGTTGAAGGCGGTCTTAAAGAATCAACTAAGCCACTGACTAGGCTATTGCTCATTGTTTTGACTATCCAATGCCAAATAAATAGAGGAATGTGATCTCTGATTGCTATCAGATTGTAGAAGGTAACATTTGAGGTGGTGATTGGAGACCACATGTGGTGAATTCTGATTCGAATACAATTTGTCATTGCCGTGTTGGTTGAAAGTGTCATTATGTTTTCACAACAAAATTGTAATTGACATTAAAAAAAAGTCATTGCTTCTTCAAAAATTGACTTGTAAGACAATGACTATGAAATTCATCACACAACGCTCTTTTTTTTGTTCCTTCAGAATTGGAATTGGAATTAGAATACCCTTTATTGTCACGTGTTCTTCACTGTTAAAATCTTGGAATTTCCTTCCTAATAACCTTCCTTCCTTCCATATTACAGCCTTTTCAACACTACTCATATCCAATCAATGATTGATATAAACAATTTGTGGTTAGCATGGCAGAGTGGCTCAGTGTTTAGAGCTGCTGCCTTACAACACCAGGGACCCAGGTTTGATTCCAGCCTTGGGCAACGGTCTGTGTGGAGTTTGCACATGCTCCCTGTGTCTGTGTGTGTTGCGTCTGGGTGCTCTGGTTTCCTCCTACAATCCAAAGATATGCAAGTTAGGTGGGTTGGCCATGCTAATTTGGCCATAGTGTCCAGGGATGTTAAGACTAGGTAGATTAGCATGGGTAATGGAGGGTTACAGGGATGGGGAGTGGGTCTGGGTGGGATGCTTTTTAGAGGGTTGGTCTGGGCTTGATGGTCCGAATGGCCTGCTCCCACACTGTAGCGATTCTATGAGATGCAGCTTATAATAATAGGTGGAATGTCAATCAATAAGCTTGTCTTATAGTATGTCTGATTCTCGCTTTCATTGAGCCACACAAATATCAGGCTATGACCATCTCCAATCAGAGACAATGTAATCACCACTCCTTGACATTCACTGGTGTTACTTTCACTGCATCTCCCACTGTCAATATCCCAGAGGTTACCAGTCACCCAAAACTCAACTGGACCTGCAGTATAAATACAATGGCTACCAGAGCAGGTCAGAGATTAGGAACAGTGCGATGAGTAACACACCTCCTGACTCCCCAAAACCTGTCCACCTTCTATAAGGTAAAAGTCAGGAGTGTAATGAGCCTCAAAGCTCAAGAAGCTTGGCATAATCCAAAGTGAGGCAGCCCATTTGATTGATGACTCATCCACTCCCTCCTTCACTGTTGCTCAGTAGCAGCAATGTGTACCACCTACAAGATGCACTGCAGAAATTCACCAAAGATCCTCAGACAGCACCTTCCAAACCCACGACCACCAGAAGGACAAGGCAGCAGATACATGGGAACTCCATCCCTTGCAAGTTCCACTCCAAGCCATTCTCCATTCTGACTTGGAAATATATTGCTGTTCCTTCACTATTGCTGAGTTAAAATCCTGGGAATCCCTCCCTAATGGTATTGTGAGTCCATCTATTGCACATGGACTGCAATGGTTCAAAAAGGCACCTCACCACCACATTCTCAAGGGGTAACTAGGGAAGGGCAATAAATACTGACCCAGCCAGCAATACCCACATCCCATGAGTGGTTAAACAACATATTGAATAATCACCTCAACATCCTTAAATAAAAGTGTTCATATCTTACCTCATTTATTTCTAACATTTAAAACTGACATTCCAAAATGAAAGACTTTTTGTATTGAGGAGCAGACCTCCATTCAATATACCAGTTGCAAGATCAGCAATAATAAAGTTAAGACAAGCGTGATGAAGTTCATTTTCCTGTCTTTCATATGGTCTTTTCATCCAGAATAATTTACACCAAATATGGATGTAGTCTTGATAGCCCTGACAGATCATCTTCCAGAATGAATCTTTTGAAGCAGAGCATTTAGACTCTGAAGTCTTCCTGATGATTAACTTGTCTCTACATCCTAAAGTTGAGAAACAGTTCAAGAAGGTCAAGATAGAAAATAAAAATAGGAGCAGGAGTAAAACATTCTGTCCTTGAAGCCTGCTCCATCATTTAACATGATCATGGATGATCATCCAATTTAGTACACTGTTCCCACTTTCTCCCCAAACCCTTTGACCCCTTTAGCCCTGAGATCTATATCTAACTCCTTCTTGAAAAAATTCAATGTATTTGGCCTCAACTGTCTTCTGCGACGGAGATTTCCACAAACTCCCCATTCTTTGGGGGAAGACGTGTTCCGTCATCTCAGTCCTAAATGTCCTTGCCAGCATCCTTAGATTGTGACCCCTGGTTCTGGATGCTACTCTACTGTGAATGAAATCAACGGTGATACTTACCAACTCTTATTTAATGGTGTAACAATATCATTCGAGAATATTATGAAACAGCGATGACAAATCAGTGTCCAGTCAAGGTGACATGCTATTTTCATGACGTACACCCACTGGTCCTCCACACTGCCATGACAACCCAACAGCAACACTTCCTTCATTACCATTAGGTCTGGAATGTTGTTGTTCATTCTACACTTCTCATTTCACATGCTGAAAGTACGATGCAGTCAGCATCCCAGTCATTGCCCTCCTGCATTATCTTGTTGAGTAAGTCCAGAACTAGTGCCTCCAGTCTTAGAGTAAGTGGTAAGCATTTCAAGACTGAGATAAGGAAGAATTTCTTCACTCAAGGAATTGCGAACCTATGGAATTCTTTTGCACAGAAAGCTGTCGGGGCCGGTTCGTAAGATATATTCAAGAGGGAGCTGGATGTGGTCCTTGTGGCCAAAGGGATCAACGGGTATGGAGGGAAAGAGGGAATGGGATACTGAAATTGTACGATCAGCCATAATCACATTGAATAGTGGTGCAGGATTGAAGGGCCGAATGGCCAACTCCTCCACTTATTTTCTGTGTTTCTATGAATTACCAGATCAGGGAGAGCTATGAGATCCCCTCAGTGGCAGAATCTCGGGGCAACAGACTTTGTGAGGAAATGGTGGGGTTGGAAATGTAACCAGTTTAATGGGAATACTTCGAGCAGCATTGTGGGTATATCTGAACTCAAGAAAATAGCTCCCCACCACCTTCTCCAGGGCAACTCAGGATGGACATTAATTGCTGACTCAGCCAGTGATACCGTCATCCCTCAAACAGATAAAACAAACATCACCTTCAATGATATTAAGAGGATATTTTTAGTTAATAATGTTGGAAACTGTGAAAGTACTTGGGGGAGATAGAGGGATGGGGTTCGATGGATTTGCAGATGAGGTATGCTGTGATACAATTGTGACTTCAGTCGTCATATGAGAGAGATTCTACCAGAAGGTTGAAACTAGTGTAGCTCAGAGCAGGGATGCCTGCTGCCCTATTGCAAGTCTTATTCATAAACATAGCTTAAAAGAAACCTCGTAGACTGAAATAAGCTTGTAAGAAAAATAGAAAAGCCATGCAAAAGCAAATTCCTGACTTGGCTGGAGAATATTCAGATGCTTGTATATTAAATGCAGATGTTAGTGACATAAGCTAAACTTAATGTATTTCCTGTTTAAATAACTTTAATAACTTTATGGTGTTATCACAATAGTTAGGGAGCCAATCTGCATGTGACATTTGTGGATTAGCTTTTGCTGAAACACGTGGCCACTCTATCAGCGAATACAGCAGTCACTACACTTCATATCGGTGGAGAGAAAGCAGAGTTAACGTTTTAGCTCCAGACCCTTCTTCAGAACAAGCGAGGTTGGGGGATATATGCTGAGGATTGGGGGGTTAGCAGTGGGTGGGTGGGGGGTTGTTGGGGGGCACTTCTTTAGATTTGGATTTAGATGTATAGTCCCATGTACTTGAGTACCGGAATGCAGGAGTACAGTGAAAAGCGTACAAACTTGCCTTTCTCTAGTGCCATCGTAGTGTAAGACACAGGGTTAAGCTAAGGTTTACAGGCGGCACGGTGGCTCAGTGGTTAGCGCTGCTGCCTCACAGTGCCAGGGACCAGGGTTCAATTCCACCCTCAGGTGACTGTTTGTGTGGAGTTTGCGCATTCTCCCCATGTCTGTGTGGGTTTCCTTCGGGTGCTCTGGTTTCCTCCCACAATCCAAAGATGTGCAGGCTTGGTGGATTGGCCATGCTAAATTGCCCACAGTGTTCAGGGATGTGTAGATTAGATGGGTTATAGGGGGATGGGTCTGGGTGGGATGTTCTAAGGGTCGGTTTGGAATTGTTGGGCTGAAGGGCCTGTTTCCACACTGTAGGGACTCTATGATTAAAAACAAAAGCTGAAATGAAAGAAACAGTCAAATGGAAAGGAAATGTCCAGATCACTTCCCCACCTCCACCATGAGTCCTTGTTGCCTGAAAAACAAAGCCACAGATTCCATCCCTCAGGCTGTGAGTACTCAGGTGCCCCCAATCCCTGCACACTGCTGCAGCCAGAATATAATTGCCTTCACCTTCAGGTACCCAGGCTCAACCATAGCCTGAAGCCTCTCTGTCACCAGCTTGCCTCCACTGACATTGTTGTCACCATGAGTCTACGCTGGGCTCAAACTCGACACTGGGCCCACCATGCCAAAGTAGCCGATGCCTCGTTCTGGATTACCCAAATAACTGCACAATGGCTGGTGTCCTGTCACCAACTCACACTTTATTTACATGCACACAATACACATGGGCTCTGACCAGCCAGCTCAGAGTCAGTCCCTGAAGTCAGGAGACTCTCTGAAACCCCTGTTTATCTCTGTCAGCCAGGGCTCCCTGATTGGCCCAGGTTAAGAACCCCAATCATGGATATCATAGTCAATGAGATCCACCTGGTCCTCAATCGAATCACTATACTTAAATTGCTGCCGCTACTGCCTCCTGGGGACCACCAGCTCCGCAAAGGAACCCACCCCTGTCAACATTCCAGGAAGGAACTACTCCTGCTGTCCCTGACACATGAGGAAGGGGATGAATGTGTCCGAAAAAGGAAGGAAAGGAATATATGATAGGTGGAGATGGACCCCAGAGAGAGACAGAGCAACAGTTGGACAGACAAAGGAATGGGTAAAGGTCTGCCTGGGGGAATCAATAGCTGCTAATGGGGATTGTTAGTGGCTGACCTGGGATGGTTATGGTAGCAGCCCATGCGATGATAAGGCATGGTATGTGGGGGTTGTGGGAAATACATGGGAGAGGGTGCTTAGGCCCCAGAATGATTAAACTCAATATTGAGTCCTGAACGCTGCAGGGTTCCCAAATGGAAAATGAAGTGCTGTTCTTCCAGATTGCGCGGAGCTTCACTTTGGAGCTGGAGCACTGCAGTAAATCTAAGACAAAGATGTTGGCCAGGGAACAAGATGGTGTGTGAAGTGGCAGGCAACTGGAAGCTCAGGGTCTTTTTTGTGGTCAAAGCGATCACCCAGTCTGCACTTTATCTCCCCTGTGTAGAGGAGACCACATTGTGTGCAGCAAGCATAGTATAGTTTGAGTGAAATGCTGGTAAATCACTGCTTCACCTGGAAGATGTGTGGAAGATGTGGAAGACTTTGGATCGTGAGGAGGGAGGAGGTATACAAGCAGGTCTTACACCTTCAGCAGTTGCAGAGGAAGGTGCCGTAGTGGTGTGAGGACGTGTTGAGAATGGAGAAGG
The DNA here is from genome assembly GCA_024137785.1 of Ginglymostoma cirratum. NCBI lineage: Eukaryota > Metazoa > Chordata > Chondrichthyes > Orectolobiformes > Ginglymostomatidae > Ginglymostoma > Ginglymostoma cirratum. The sequence continues at coordinate 2,161,131 of JAHRHZ010000288.1, forward strand.
AGTGGCCCAGGAGTGAACAGCTGTCAAGGGGTGGGGAATATGCATCCAGTGGTGGCATTCTGCTGGATGTGACAGAAATGGTAGCTCATAATCAATTGGTTGTGGATGCTGGTGGAGTGGCAAGTGAGGACCAAGTGGACCCTATCACTGTTGTGGGAGGAACGAGAGGGGGTGAGTGTCAAAGTGCAGGAGATGGGTCAGATATGGCGAAGGGCCCTGTCAACCATGGACGGTTGGGAATGCTTGTTTGAGGAAAAAGGTGCGCATTGTGGTGGCCATTTTGTCGAAATTGGCATCATTGAAACAGATGTGACTGGGACAGAAGAAGTGGGAGAATGGAATAGAGTCTTTACAGTAAGTAGGGCGAGGATGTATAGTCAAGGTAACTGTGGGAGGGGGAGTCAATAGGTTTATTATGGATACTGGTGGCCAGCCTAGCCCAGAAACAGAAATATAGATGTCGAGGAATGGAAGGGAGGAGTCAGAAATGGACCTGGTGAAGGTGGGAGTGAGGTGGAAATTAGAAGCGAAATTGATAAACTTTTCCAATTCCGGACAAGGGAGGGACAAGCATCGACAATATCGTTGTTTTACCGGAGAAAGTGTTATGGGTGGGGTCCCATGTAGGACTGGAACAAGGAATGTTCCACATACACCATAAAGAGATAGGCATAAAACTGGGGTCCATGTGGGCAATACAAGGCACAAGTCTCGAGTGTGATGGAAAACTTCCTACTTGCCTGGATTGCTCCAACAACACTAGCTTGAGGCTATCCAAGACAAAGCAACCCTCTTGATTGACACCACATCCACAAAACACCCACTCCCTCTACCACCAACGTTCAGTAACAGTAGAGTGTACCATCTACAAGATGCACTGCAGAAACTCACTAAAGATCCTTAGACAGTACCTTCCAAACCCATGACCTCTACCATCTGGAAAGACAAAGGCAGCAGATGTATGGGAACACCATCACCTGTAAGTTCCCTTACAAGCCACTCACCATCCTGACTTGGAAACATATTGCTCTTTTCCTTCACTGTCACTGGGTCAAAATCCTGGAATTCCCTAATGTCATTGTAGGTCAACCTACAGAATGTGGGCTGCAGCAGTTCAAGCAGACAGCTCACCATCACTTCTCAGAGACAACTAGGGATGAACAATAAATGCTGGCCAATCAATGACACCCACATCACATGAGTGAATCAAAAAAATGGAATTTGCCATTCATATGGTCTTTATAAACAAGGGTTCCCCATGACTGGAGGAAAGTGTTGACAGAAACTACCCACCACCAATCTTCATCACCCACTATCACCCAATCCAGGATAACGTATTTACCGCTACTAAGCTCGTGTTGCCCCGCCAGAGGTATTGTTTCTTTGAATGATGCCTTTAACTGAGTGCCTGTCCAACTGCAACAGGAGAATGTGAAGGTTATCTCAGAAGAGGAACAGGGAAATCACTTGACGTAATGATACTAATCTTGTTATCTTTTATGATATAACTATAACAAGATCTACAACACAAAGTTTGTCAAAGCCTCTCAATACAATTCCGCTTGACCCCTAAAGAATCTCATTCATGAGTTTAACAAGTTGGAGGTGAGTATTGATAACATCTTGACAACTTCATATTTGTTGGGAGGATTTTCATTCTTATAGTGGGGTTTGGGTCAGCCTATAGGAATATGGTTGGCAGTACGAGTATTCATTTCTTCCCTGAATTAGGTTTATAAAATTGCTCACATTAAATTGTTGCCTACATTTTTCTTAAACTTGGTTACCAAAATCTGTTTCATCCATTAGGAGTTTGCAAAATCCGACAGGATGCAAATCAGCTGTCACATATGCCTTCTTAACAATAGCATTTGAAATGTAATCTATTGAATGCAAAGCTCTTTGAAGTGTCCCGAGGGTTTGAAAAAACATTATGCAAATGAAACTTCTTGATTTCAGTAACTGTTAATGCTCCATAACATGAAGACTCATCCAACTCATGAATGAGATCCTTTAGGGGTCAAGCGGAATTGTACTGAGAGGCTTTGACAAACTTTCTGTTGTAGATCTTGTTATAGTTATTCCATAAAAGGTAATAAGATTAGTTTCATTACGTCAGGAGATTTCCCTCAATACGCCCATGGAAGATTTTCGAAAACGCCTTAACACTCCATGGCAGATTATCTCCTCTCTACTTCCATCACAACACTTTTTGTCAATATTTTGTTGATATTGCAGTTATCATTAAGTCCAACAAGGCACGAATGTTGTGCCAGTATTTAAGAAAGGATGCAAGGACAAGCCAGGGAACTACATACCAGTAAGCCTGACATCAGTGATGTGTAAGTTATTGGAGGGGATTCTGAGAGGGAGGATCTATATGCATTTGTAAAGGCAAATACTGATTAGGGATAGTTAGGATGGCTTTGTGGGTGGGAAATTGTGTCTCACAAACTTGATTGAGTTTTGAAGAGGTGACCAAGAAAATAGATGAAGACAGAGCAGTAGACATTGTCTACCTAAACGTTAGCAAGGCCTTCAACAAAGTTCCGAATGGTAGGCTGGTTAGTAAGGTTAAATCACATGGTATCCAAGGAAAGCTATATAATCGGATACAAAATTGGCATAAAAGTAGGAGATAGAGCTTGTTGGTACAGGGTCATTGTTCAGACTGGAATCTTGAGACCAGTACTGTACTGCAAGGATTGGAGCTAGGTCCCCTGTTGTTCATCATTTATGTCAACGATTTGGATGAGAACGTAGGAAGCCTGGTTAGTAAGTTTATAGATGACACCAAACTTGGTGGCATAGTGGACAGTCAAGATGACTTTCTAAGAATACCACAGGATCTTGATCAACTGGGTTAGTGGGCTGAGGAATGGCAGATGGCAGTTTTTTTTCTTTATTCATTCATTCACGGGATGAGGGCGTCGCTGGCTAGACCGGCATTTGTTACCCATCCCTAATCGCCCAGAAGGCAGTTCAGTATCAACCACATTGCTGTGGGTTTGGAGTCACATGTAGGTCAGAATGGCAGTTTCCTTCCCTAAAGGACATTAGTGAACCAGATGGTTTTTCTGACAATTGACAATGGATTCATGGTCATCATTAGATTCTTAATTCCTGATATTTATTGAATTCAAATTCCACCATCTGCTGTGGCAGGATTCGAACCCGGGTCCCCAGAACAGTATCTGGGTCTCTGGATTAACAGTCCAGCGATAATACCATTAGGCCATCGCCTCCCCTAATTTACATAACTTACATAAATGTGAGTCATTGTATTTTAATAAGGCAAACTAGGGCAGGACTTACTTAGTTAATGGTAGGGTCTTGGGAAGTGTGGTCAAATAGAGAGATCTAGGGATGCAGGTATGTTGTTCCATGAAAGTTGCGCCATTGGGTGGTGAAGAAGGCATTTGGCATGCCTGCCCTCATCGCTCAGAGCATTAAATACAGGAGTCGGGACATGATGTTATGGTTGAAAAAGACATTGGTGCAGCCATATTTGTAGTACTGCGTACAATTCTCATCAGCCTTATGGGTAAGATGCTATTAAACTGGAAATGGTGCAAGAAAGATTTACAATAATGTTACCAAGACTGGAGGGCTTCAGGTTTATGGGGACGCTGAATAGGCTGGGACTTATTTTCCTGGAGCACAAGAGGCTGAGGGGTGACCTTATAGAGGTTTATGAAACCATGAGGGGAAAAGATAAGGTGAATAACAAAGGTATTTCCCCCAGGGCAGGGAAAGTCCAAAACTAGAGGACAGAGGTTTAAGGTGAGAGGGGAAAGATTTAAAAGGGACTTGACAGACAATGTTTTTACACAAGAGATGGTGCATATGTGGAACAAGCTGTCGTAGGAAGGATAGAGGTCAGTACAATTACAATATTTAAAAGACATTTGGAAGGGTACATAGATAGGAATAGTCTAGAAGGATATAGGCCAAATGCAGACAAATGGGACTAGTTCAGTTTAGGAAAACTGGTTGGCATGGGCGAGTCAGACCGAAGGGTCCGTTTCCATGGTGTATGGCTCTGTGACTCTATAAATCTACCTCCAAACCCTCATTCTTTACTTTTTTGTCCTCTGTATTTTTTAGGTTTGGAAAACACAAAGGTACTGCCACTCAGCCACTGCTCTACAACGTTGACAAATCCTGAACTGTTAACTTTGTTTCTCTCTTCACAGGTATTGCCTGACACCCTGAGAGATATGCTTCATGTGGCATTTTTTTAAATATGTTAGTCCAAGTAACATATATCGCAGAGAGTCAGGTTCTTATTAAGTTATATTTCTGGAAGTTTATTAACAATTACCATGTACAATTAAAAGATATTTCAAATATTGTCATTTCCTGTGACTCTGGGAAAGATGTTTGAAGCAATATCCATTCTTAGCATCAAGCTTGGAAAAAGGCTTTGCACCTAAAAAATTGGGATTAAAGTCTTCCAAGGTAGGAATCCTGTCTGGATGTCATTTTAATGCAATGCCTTGGATGTAAACATGCACATAGAGCGCCATATTTCTTCAAATAACAAGTACTGGAGCCATAACAGTTAGTGTGATGCTCAACATTTTAAACAATGTTGTTTTCTATAATGGACTCCCGTTGTGTGTGAATGCTGCATCCACAAGGGAGGTCAATGCTTTGCGAGGCATCATCTTTCAGATGTAGCACACTGCATTGCTTTTAAATTTACCAATAGAATCAAATTGGTCTGGGTCGAGGTTTGTCAAATTGTAGATAGACTTGATGTTGCTTTCAGGAATCTTTGTGTTGGAATTGACGCATTAATTACCCTGTGGATTATGATGATGCATATATCTGTGTGCACTGGCATACTAACAATAGAAAGTCATGCTGTGTCAACAATGTGAAAGATTTCAGGTGTCCAACACAAGGCACTGCTTTGATTTGAAAGATTGGTTATCCCAACAAATGGGACGTCACATCCACTGTAAGTTTAGTTTATCAAGGGTGAAGTGCACCACACTGTGGCAGTTACCTGGGTATATTTTGTGTAAGATGCATAAAGCAATGATACCGGCCACCCAGACCCATTCCCCAAACCCACACATCCCTGAACACTATGGGCAATTTAGCATGACCAATCCACCTAACCTGCACATCTTTGGACTGTGGGAGGAAACCCACATAGACACGGGGAGAATGTGCAAACTCCACACAGACAATTACCCAAGCGGGACACTGAACCTAAGTCCCTGGAGCTGTGAGGCAGCAGTGCTAGCCACTGAGCCACCGAGCTGCCTAACTTCTCTTTATCTCATGATTCATTTGGTGCTTTCACTCACGTTTTGTTTTGAGAACACTTTAATGCGGTGAAACTGACCTTTCACCGACTCTCACTTTCAAAAAGTCAGATCAGTGGTGAACTCTCTTTCTTTTAAAAGAGAGTGAGTGTCTTCTCACAAACTGTTTTTTCCCTACAGTACAGTTGTAGCCTTCAGTCTTAGTTGTAGTTGTAACTTAGGCTCTGAATTTGAACACGTGATGGGGACTGTTAGGAATACAGCTTTTTTTTTTCATTATTTGAAATCATCTTCCCAGCCTTTAGTGCCAATATACTGTCATCTGTTTCCAGTGTATGTTTGGTGTACTTATTCTTGTATCCACGTGCTGCAATTCTGGCACAATGATGTGCTTCTTGTGTATTTTATTTTCATGTTAGCCCAGATAGCATATGCTGCAGAAAGTCAGGCTTGTATAAGATCAGTTTATTAATGACTGATCATGTGCACAGATATGACACCTCAGGCTTAAGTATACAGACTGAGTTATATGCTTACTTGGATTGTTATATCATGTCCATAATTGACTGGCTGACTAACTGACTGACGAGCAGATTGCATGTTTCCTAACTTGGATGGGTGTTGAGTGATGCCATAAATATGGGTTCAATTCCTGCACTAGCTGCAGTCAACATGTGGGCCTCAGCTGAGGCATGGTGACCCTCAGGTTAACTATCCCTTCTTGAAAAACAGAATCAACTATGGAGAATTTCACTTCACTGCTAACTAAGAGGAAGGTGGAGATCTCTTAGACTATGAAATTACATATTATGATATCACTTAGCTGTCTTAGTGCTGTAGTTCTTTTCTGAGATCTGCGCAATAATACAACACTGATTAGTGCCAGAATATATGTTTAATTTCTTTTTGTTTTGATAACCCTGCGCATCTTTGATTCTTTTCCAATATTTCCCAATGCAAAATGGTGGCAACAGTGGTAAAATGCTGAGGTGTTAACAACTTCCCTGCCTTGGAAGCATATCATAGAATCTCTACAATATGGAAACAGGCCCTTTGGCCCAACAAGTCCACACTGACCCTTGGAAGATCCCACCCAGACCCAGCCCCCTGTAACCCACCTAATCTACACATCCCTGATCACTGTGGGCAATTTAGCATGGCCAATCCACCTAGCCTGCACATCTTTGGACTGTGGGAGGAAACCCACACAGACATGGGGAGAATGTAAAAACTCCACACAGACAGTTGCCAGAGGGTGGAATTGAACCTGGGTCCCTGGCGCTGTGAACCACCGTGCCACCCCCAATGTCTATGATTCAGTTCTCACTCTAGGAACTGAGTACACAGATCAAAGCTGTACTGAGTCCCTGTTGCTCTGTTGGAGCAGGCATTAGTGAAATATTAAACTGGAACTGCTGTGTTTTCTACTTTTGCAGCAGCAACACACTGCAGTAGCTGTGAAGCACTTCCAGATCCCCTGTAGTCACAAAAGGTGCCAGATAAATGCAAGTCTTTATTTTATTATAAACATTTGTCGCTCTATTCTATTACCATTTAAATCAAAGCTCTCAATCTCATCTGTGGAATTTGAATAAAGAGGCATAGCTTTGGACTCAAACCAACCGCACTTACGAAACATCATGAAGTAGATAAAACATTTGCAAGCATGAAACCAACAACCGCAGTGCAATTATGTGTCCGTCTCCACAGAGCCAGCTCAGCATGCTGTCTCTGCCAGAGTTTTCAAGAGCATATGGCTAGAGTTCAGATAGTTATTGACTAAAAAATAAACGACAGGCTAACAATTTGTCATAGAATATGTTATTACATCTGATTTTTCAATGAACACATGTCGCATGCAGCAGCATCAGACACAGTTACAAAATACATCCTGGGTTTGCAAAGTCAGGTATGACAGAATTTGTACTTGAAGTTTTGTTTTGCATTCCTTGTTGATATTGCCATCTGCTCTTCATTGGGTTGGAGGAAGTCGAATCTCTCATTTTATATGCGTCTGAGAAGGAAAAAGAAGCAAAAACATGAGGGAAAGGATTAAGCTGTGGCAGCCTTTTCTCACTGGCTAGAATTCTCATTTCTGCATCTTATAAAGCTGTAAGTTCAAGTCTCACTGGAGGACTTTTGAATGCACTATCCAGGCAGCCGGTGCCATCCTGGTACCATGTGGGCATTGTATTGTTGGAGATGCTGCCCTTCAGGTGAGGCATTGAATCAAAGTCCTCTCAGGTCGACACTAAAACCTTCAAAGAAGAACAGGAGCATTCCATTTGGCACTGTGAACAACATTAACCACTTAACCAAGATTGCTAAGAAACAGATATTGTGGTCAATTATCACATTAATGATTTTCAGATTTTGGCAATTCAGATGCAGCGTTTCCCACATTTTAAACAGTGACTACAAGTGCTTGGTCGGCTGTAAAACACTAAGGGTCATTTATAAAAGGTGCTAATAATCGCAGAGCAGCACATCCACTCCTCAGGCAGACGCTGAACTGCAAAGTCTTTCAACCCTCCTGTACACCTAGTGCTGCTGGCATGAATTTCTAATAGTGGGTACTTTTTAAATGGCTGCAGACCTTTAGATTTTGCAGTGGAATGCAGCATTTAATTCCCGTCACTAGCCACCAAAACCCACTATGCAAATCTAGCCCAAACAATGAGCTCTCCATCAGAGATGGCACTAGAGTTTCAAATTGCCCTGCGATACTATAAAGATGAAAGCCCTGGGCACGAGTCCATTCTCAATCAGCCATCAACTCTGGGATCTTACCACCTGACCCAGCCTCTTTCTTTCTGCCTACATACAATTCTAGTATACAGATAGAGAAAGTAGGCCATTCAGGCCCTCAAATCCCTAAAATTATGACTCAACTTTTGCCTCAATTCCATGTTTTCCCCACACACTGTCCCCCTCCTCCCCTTACAGATCCCCACATGCCCTCTAACATGTCAGTGTCGGCCTTGAATATTCTCACTTGATACATGACCACCTCTCTCTGGGATAAACAAATGAAATAATTGTAATTTTACATGTGAAAATTATCACTTTGTGGTTTTATTTATTCATGGGTTGAGGGCATCACTGGCTAGCCTGGCATTTATTATCCATCCTTAATTGCCCATGTCAATCACACTGCTGTGGTTCTGTAGGCCAGACCGGGTATGAATGGCAGTTAATTCGGAAAGCCAGAGCATTACTTGTGTTTCTGGATTAACATCCCAGCCGTAATACAACTAGCCATCGCCTGCCCCATAGCAGTTCTCTCTTTAGCCATTCTAAATGGCTGACTCCTTATTCTGAATTCATGTGCCTAAGTTCTAGATCCTTCAGCCAAGAACAACAGCCTGAGAGCATCACCCCACCAGGATCCAGTGAAGGTTTATGCTTTTCAATGAGGCCTCTACTCATTTTTCAAAGAATATAGTCCCACTGTTATGGACCAAACCAAACCCCTCTCCAAATATATTAAGAAGATAGCCTAGACCCTAACTTTTTCTTATTTTTAAAGACAAGTGTAAGGCGTTGTGCTCCAGATACAATTTGATTATTCTACCAGGCTCAAAGGGTTATGATCCGAAATGCTGACTTTCCTTCTCCTTGGATGCTGACTCATCGGGTGTGCTTTTCCAGCTCCACATTTATTGACTCGAAGTAAAACACACCTTATTTATTCTAACTCCATTGCGAAAATACAAACAAAAGGAAAAAGAATTGGAATAACTTACCTCTCTTGGAAAATTTAACATAATAATTGATTATTTAACTACTGAACAGTAACTGTTCCAATACAGTAACATCCCATAAACAGACCTTTGGTCAAGGCAAATTCAGTAAAATAGATTAACTCACATACATTTCTCGCAACAGGAAGAGAACCCCAGCTTTTAGCTATAACAGAGAGAGGAATAAGAGCTTCTACACCCAGCTTCATGACCCCAGCAACTGCAGAAAACTAAAACTAAAAATCCTGCTTCTATGGGAGCTTGACCCCAGCCATTCAGGCTGCTTCTATTGCTCTAAATTTAACAAAAATACCCCAAGGCCTCAGAAGATGTTTACTTGATTGACTTGGAACAGACCTCTCCATCACCTCTGTCTCAACCTGTTCATAAGAAAAAAACCAAGGCACAATACACCTCTAAAAGCCATAGTGTCATCACAGCACACTTCTCAACTCTCCTCAGAAAACTCTTCTCTCAATCCGGCAATTAATCTGGTGAATTTTGCATTGTAACACCCCCTCTCAAAGGGTAATATATCCTTCCTTGGGTTAATTTGAACAGTGCAACAGTATAGAGAAGAAGGCACACCCCCAAAATTGCCCTGCCTTAAACAAGCTCGGACTTCATTGTTTCATCGAATTGGAACAGTGGTGAAGTCCTCACCTCTGATATTTCTCCCTTACCAGCCATGGAATGTCGCAATTGTCCTTGCAACACCACTTTGGCAATACTGATCCTGGTACCGTCTGGAACATCATTGTGCAACAACATCTAGATAAAGGAATCCTGTCTATGTGCCAATAATAAGTTTGAAGCAGCTCGCCAAACATTTGAAGGTTTATTAGGGTTTAAAGGAACCAATTTACTCACCAAATATACATAAGACATCCTTGTAAAGTTTGACATGACAAAGTCAGCTGAAATCAGGTTTGTTCTTTCAGCATCTTCCAATTTATAACTACAATCCTCGCCCATACATAAGATTTCCAGATGCCTGGATTAGCAAACTGCATTGCATCACCATTACACCTACATTCTCAATGAAATACCTGTCTCCGTCACCATGCTCCAGACTCTGCTACTCAATGCAACATTCCAAAATCTCAAAGTCCTGAAAATGCTCAGAAACCAGATTTAGAGTGATGTCAGGTGGAAAAATAAAGCTGAGATAGAAAATAGTTTGATTTTCAGTTATGACCCATCGAACAATTACAAAATGGATCTTTTTCTTCCTTATGATGTCAAGCGATGTCATGTCAGGGACACAAGTAGATTTTGGGGAAAATCACAGAATTTGGTGAGATGTCACAGATCTGATAAAGTCCAAAATGGATTGATTTACTCATTTTCAAATATCTCAATGCATCTGACATGCCTGTCTGCCATTGCTAGTCCTTCTGTGCATTTGGATGAAGTCAGTAATTTCTGGCACCAAAGGGCCCTTTCCAGTTTCAGCTGAGCTGGTGCCTGTTCTCTGGCAGTCCTCCAAGTGCCTGTGGCCCATGCTGTTTCTTCCTCAGGCCAGCTGCAGAGTTATCTCTGTGAGGTGCTCACCAGATTGCATATCATTACACTCTATGTTTGCAGTATAAAACCACAAGATACAGGAGCAGGATTAGGCCATTCAGCCCATCAGGTCTGATCTGCATTCAATCATGGCAGATTTGTTTCTCAACTCCATTCTCCCGCCTTCTCCTTGTAACAATTGATTCCCCAACCAAATCTATTTCTATCTTGAAGACACTCAATGACTTGACTTCCACAGCCCTCTGCAGAAATGAATTCCACGGATCAACCATCCTCTGGCTGAAGAAATTCCTCCTCATCTCAATTCTAAAGGATCATCCCTCTCTCCGAGGTTTCTGTATCTATAATGATGGGGATGTGGCAGGCAACCCAACCAATGCTTCCTCTGAGGCCTCAGGTACTGTCATCCTCAAATGACTAGATCAGCAGTTCTGTAGAAGACTCATGTCTGACTCGAAATGTTAACACTGTTTTTCTCTCCACAGATGCTGTGAGACCTGCTGAGTTTCTCCAGTATCCTCTGCATTTGGTTCAGAATTCCAGCACCTGCAGTATTTTGCCTGTACAGTATTAAACTTGGTGGTGTGCCAGTGAGATAGATAAATAAACAGTCCTGTGTTTTTGAATGTGTTTGTTGACGAGGAGTGTAATGACAGCAATAGAATAGCAAAGCAACAATGTCACTCTGGGTCTCTTGTCAGACTGCATTTGGAATATTGTGAGCAGTTTTGGGCCCTGTGTCAAGGATGGATGTGCTGGACTTGGAGGGGGTCCAGATGAGATTGGCAACATTGATCCCAGGGATGAAGGGCTTATCATATGTGGAGCGGTTGAGGACTCTGGGTCTGTACTCATTAGAGTTTAGAAGGATGAAGGGAAATCTGATTGAAACCTACAGAATACCGAGGGGCCTGGATAGAGTGGATGTGAAGAAGATGTTTCCACTCGTAGGAGAGATTTGTACTCAAGGGCACAGCCTCAATATGAAAGGACGAACCTTTACAACTGAGATGAGAAGGAATTTCTTCAGTCAGATGGTGGCTCCCAGGGTCTTCTTGTATATTTTTGTACCAGTCTGACTCAGAGTGGCTTACTCAGCCAATTCAAAGGACAGTGAAGGGTCAGTTATATTGCTGTAGGTCTGGAGTGACAAGTAAACCAAACTGGATAAGCATGGCAGATTTCTTGTATAATTTATATAGCTGGCCTCAATTCTGTAGAATCATAATCCATCAAATAACCTCATGCTGTTGCCCAACAGATGTTAACATCAGCAATCATCACTTGCATGAAGTTCAAAGTCGTCAAGCTAATTGTGACACATATTTTCCAGTTTCTTGATGATCCATAGCCAGAGATACCAATCAAATCTCCACAGGAATGGCATGGGATTTCTAAGGTTAGGCTGGGCAATTCCCCTGTTCCCTGGAACACACCAAAAATCTCTCCAACTTCAAGTTAGTTGAAGACTTACTTTCCTTGTTAGTTATCCAGGATACGTTAGAAGCTTACTCCTGACTTATTCATTGTAGATGGCAGACAGGCTTTGGGGAGTCAGGAGATGAGTTACTCACTGCAGGATTTCTAGTCTCTGACCTGTTTTTTGTAGCCATTGTATCTGTATGGTTCAATTTACTGATTAAAAATCTGTCTGTCTCAGGCTTGAATATACTTAATGCCAGTCCTTGACAGCCCTCTGTTGTAATGATTTCCACAGAAACACAACATTCTGAGATAAGAAATTCCTCCTCATCTCTGTCTTAAATATGTAACTCCTTACCCTGAGCTTATTCCTTCTTAACCTAGACTCTCCCTCAAAGGGAAGTAAATTTTCCACATCTACTCTGCCCAGTCCTTTGAGAATCTTAACAGTTTCAATAAGGTCACCTCTCATACTTCTAAATTCCAGTGAGTACAGACTCGACCTACTCAACATCTCCTCACAAGACAGTCCCTCCATAACTGCTATCAGCCGAGTGAACCCTCTCCAGACTGACTCCAATGTCAGTCTATCTTTCCTTAGATAATGGGACCAAAACTGTTCACAGCATTCTAGCAGTGGTCTGACTAAAGTCTTCTACAGTTTTAGTAAAGCGCCCCTACTTTTAAACGCCACTTCCTTTGAAATAAATTCTAAATCCCATCCGTGTTTCCTACTTCCTGTTGAACTTGGACGCTAGCTTTATCTGACTCACGGATCAGGCCTTCCAAATCCCTCCACGCTGTAGCTTTCTGCAGTGTTTCTGCACTTACATAATATTCCGCTCCTCTATTCTTCCTGCGAAAGTGTATAACCTAACATTTTCTCAGGTTATATTCCATTTGCTGTGTTCTTGCCAATTTGTTTAACCTGTCTATATCACATTGTCAAACTGGCTGGTGGAGTAAAAAAGTTATCAAAGTACAAAAAAAAGGAGGTTTTTGCGGGTGGGGCAGGGTCAGCAGGTATGGGTCAACAGGATGTCGGTGAATTAGCGAGTTGTGAACACATAACGAATCAGACGGAAAAGAGCCAAACTGGTTGGTGCAGTTAAATCTAAATTGCGGCAAACAAGATGATACAGGCAGCCATGTACATGCCAAAAGAATGATATTGTCACAAATCAAGCCTGTATAAGCAGATTCTTCTTACAAAACTTAGACAGGATTTACATCTGATCTGACTGTTGACATTGCAAACAAAAACAAAGCTAATTACGTATTGAATATGTAAATATAACGTGGAAGACAAACATTGTGGACGAAACAGATTGCCAGTGGTTGAGAGATAAAAGGTACTGCAGATGCTGAAGAATCCGAGATAACAAGCATGGGGCTGGATGAACACAGCAGGTCAAGCAGCATCATAGGAGCAGGAAAACTTGACGTTTCGGGCCTAGACCCTTCATCAGAAATGGGGGAGGGGAAGAGGGTTCTGAAATAAATAGGGAGAGAGGGGGAGGCGGATAGAGGAGAGGATAGGTGGAGAGGATAGGTGGAGAGGAGGCAGACAAGTCGAAGAGGCAGGGATGGAGCCAGTAAAGGTGAGTGTAGGTAGGGGGGGTAGGGAGGAGATAGGTCAGTCCAGGGAGGATGGACAGGTCAAGGGGGCGGGATGATGTTAGTAGATAGGAGATGGGGTGTGGTTGATCTGTGATAACAAGGTGTAGAGCTGGATGAACACAGCAGGCCAAGCAACATCAGAGGAGCAGGAAGGCTGACGCTTCGGGCCTAGACCCTTCTTCAGAAAGGTCATTCATTAGGTTTAGATTTTGCAGGGGGACAGGATCTCTACCAGCCTCCCCACACCCACACCCTTTCATAACTTTCAGCTAAATTGCTGGTAACGTGAGGAGACCGCCTAGCAAGAATCAAATGCCTCAAACCCATTTCAAGGCCAATTGGCCTTTAATAGACCCGAGGTGGGTCCTCTGAGACTTAGAACTTGTAGAGACTTGTCACATGTACACACAAGAGAACAGTAAAAGGTTTACAAGTCGCCTCAGGGTCAGGAAGTCGGAGATCCAGCCAATCAAAGGTGGGCATCTGTCCAGTACTAGCGGCACTGCCAAGGGGCCTGGCCTCTGCCAGTACCTACTCTTGGGGCTTGAAAAGGCTTTCACCGCTGGATCAAGACTTGTGAAGTGTTTGGATTATTTGTTGGGTATGTGCTGCACCGCTTGGTGGGACTGTTGAGGGGTTAGGGCTTGAGAGGCCACAGAAGGTCATGGCAGTGCTGGGAGACTAAAGGTGAGGAAAGGATAACATTTTGGGCACTCTCTGGCAGGCCCAGGAGGCTTGTTAAGGAAGGCTCCTCACCCTGGCCAGCAACAATCTATGCAGCGTAATACCTGCCAGGCTGGACTCTTGGTGTTGACCTCTCCCTTGACTTGTTAAATTCTGCTCCATGGTAGGCTAGTCACCCAATGCTACCTCAGTCACTGGGGAAGCACTGGGAAGGGCAGGGACAGGTGGAAATGTAGTGGGTGGATAGGTTGCCCGCTGGACTTACTCCCTCCTTCAAACCTTAAAATCAACCTTTTAATTTTCTGCTTTTAACAACTTTCCCCCTTTTGTGAGTGTGCTTCGAACACAAAGGGCAAAATGATGGAACAGTCTCTACAAACAGCCACATTAACATTCAAGGCACGTTTGGAGGCCATTCCAGGACAAAGTATTCCCCCATCCCCAGTCCCAAACACTCTTGACCCCCAGCCTATCCACCACGTCTAACATCACTCTTTCAAGTTTCAGGTTAAAGAGTTATAGAGTCATACAGCATGGAAACAGACCCTCCAGTTCAACCAGCCCATGCCAACCATGTTCTCAAACTGAGCTAGTCCCACCTGCCTGCATTTGACCCAAAACCCTCCGAACCTTTCCTGTTCATGAACTTATCCAAATGTCTTAAAAGTTGTAATTGTAGCAGCATCTATCACTTTCGCTGGCAGTTCATCCCACACACAAACCATTCTCTGTGTAAAAATGTTGCCTCTCATGTCCTTTTTAAATCTCCTCACCTTAAAAATATGCCCCTTAGTTTTGAACTCCCCACCTCGGGAAAAGATCCTTGTCATTCACTTTATCAATGCTCCTCATGATTTTATAAACTACCATAAGGTCACTCCGTCAACCTCCTATGTTCCAGTGAAAAAAAGTCCAGTCTTTCAGGTCTATATTTATATCTCGAATACTTCATTCTTGGCAATATACTGGTAATTTTTTTTTCTGAACCCTCTCCAGTTAAATAATAATAAATAACAAATAATATCCTTTCTATGACAAGGTGACCAGAATTGTGCACGGTACTCCTGAAGAGGCCTTATCAATGTCCTGTGCAACCTGAACATGATGTCCCAATTCCTACACTCAAAGGTCTGAACAATGAAAGCACCTTAGCCACCCTGCCTATCTGTGATGCAAATTTCAAAGAATTAGGTTGAAGCAACTCACGTCACTCCCTAGCCTTGGATTCCACCTCAATTTAATTCATCAAACAACATCAAAGGGAAATGTGCAGAGTTGCATCTACATGTCTGGGCAGGATTGGCGTTGCCTGAAAGAAGCTGGCTTAACCTCTCTGCATGACTATGGTATAATTGTGTAGTTGGTCTCAGTGACAATAACGAATTAGAGTCATATCTGGCAAGCTTGCTGTGGTTGTTGGAGGTCAGTCAACTCAGCAGCAGAACATCTTTGCAGTAGATCCTCAGGGTAATGTTCTGGGCCCAATAATCTTCAGCTGCTTCATTCAGTGACCTTCCTTCCATCATAAGGTCAGAAGTGAGGATACTCATTGATGATTGCACAGTGTTCAGCATCATTCACGACCTCTCAGATACTGAAGCAGCCCATGTTTAAATGCAACAAGGTCCGGTCAATATCCCGGCTTGGGCTGACAAGTGGAAACTAACATTCACGCCATACAAATGCCCCACAGTGACCATCTCCAACAGGAGATACCTGCCCTTCGACATTCAATGGTATTGCCATAACTGAAACCCTACTATCAACATTCATGGGGTTATCACTGACCAGAAACTCAACCGGACTTGCCACATAAACATTATGGCTACAAGAGCAGCTCAGAGGCTAAGCATGTTGCAGGGAGGGAATCACCTCCTCACTCCCCAAAACCTGTCCACCATCTCCAAGGCACAAGTCAGCAGTGTGATGGGATATTCCGCACTTGCCTAATGGGTGCAGCTCGACCAATACTCAAGAAGCATGACACCACCCAGGACAAAGCAGCCCACTTGATTGACACCTCATCCACAAACATTCATTCCCTCCAATAGCAATGCTCAGTAGCAGCAGTGTGTACTGTCTACAAGGTACACTGTAGAAATTTACCAAGAATCCTCAGACAGCACCTTCCAAACCTATGACCACTTCCAGCTAGACGGACAAGAGCAGCGGATACATGGGAACACCACCCCCTGCAAGTTCTCCTCCAAGCAAATCACAATGCTGACTTGAAAATGTATCAATATTCTTTCACTATCGCAGTCAAAAATTCTGGAATTCCCTCACAACATTGTGGGTCTTCCTTCAGCACATGGACTGCAGCAGTTCAAGAAGGCAGCTCACCTCCACCTTCACAAGGGCAACTAGGGACTGACAATAAAACCTGACCAGCCAGCGCCCCCTACATCCCATGACTGAATTTTAAAAAAAACTCAATAAAATCTAAAAGGAATGCAGATGCTGTAACTCAAAGACAAAAATAGAAATTGCTGGAAAAGCTCAGCAGGTCTGGCAGCATCTGTGGAGAGAAATCAGAGTTAATGCTTTGGGTCAAGTGACCCTTCCTTAGAACTGAGAAAGAAAAGCCTATCCACACTCACATGACTGACCCCCATCTTCCCAAACCATGAATCCTGCATGCCCTGTGCGCTGCCTCTTCTATCTCGCAGAATACCTCAATATATTGCTGTAAAATGCGCTAACAGATGTACCATCCACTCGTGTCTTACACATTGGAATCAATACCGTCAATGAAGACAAAAGCATCACATAACTGGGTGGACAGATGACAGGCAGGTTGGAGGGGACAGGGGTCTTTCCATACATCTGTGTCCAAACCTGCTACAAGGACAGAACCGTCACTCCTGGCGGGGAGGGGAGAAGGGGGCGGGGAGGTTGTTGAAACATCCATGTCCTGGTAACTGAGTAAGTACCATTTATTGTTGTACTGTAATGTGGACATTAACCAGGGTGTCGGAGTCCTGCGGGGACCATCAATACTAATCACTGGCCACAACTCCTCCTGCCTTTTCTCTGCTACTTGGCACAACAACCCATCCTGAGCACACAATTCCCCAGAGGAAGTTTCAGCAAGGCTGCCTCCGATACCCATATACCCGATTGCCGCTATCTCCGAAAGCGACAGCTGGTGGGGCGAGAGGAGGGGGAGTCCACACCAATACTCAGTGTGAACTCAAAGGCTGAGCCCAGCACGGAGAGTGTCTGAGAGGTGGGTCAGGGTGAAACACCTCATCGTCAGGCTGGTTGCTGCTATGGAGGGCCAGGCCCAGCACACTCACGCTCTGCTGGAGAGGGACTGACACCTGTATTCTGGTACCCCAGCCACTGGTCCTCAGGACAGAAGACAGGCCCTTGCATGGCACAGCAACGGTGCGCTCACGAGATGCCAGGATGGTGCCCATGGCATCCTGAAATTCGGATGCCAGTGTTTGTGGTGAAAATGTGCATGCAGCTGATGCTTGCGGACTGTGCCCTGCTCTACAGTTCGAGGTCATTCAGAGGAGGAGACAGCAATTAAACCCATTCAATCTTCTGGTTTTACCCCTCTTCCTGAAGATATTTCCTTTATAAATATTCATTGACTTTTCTTTGACCAGATATTATTGAATCTCTTTCAGGCAGAGAATTCCAGATAGTTAAGATATTTACACCATTAAAGTTTGAGGCATTAATTTGGGCAAGCATTACAATAAAGCTAATTCAATTCAATTCAATTTCAATTTGTATGCTAAACCAGGTCTTTCTGAATTCCATGTGTGTTTCCAATGCTGGACACAGAGGAATTTCATGCAAAATTCACTAAAGATCAAATGGAGTCAGATAAAATACACCATTGAAATAGTTCTGTGTTTGAAGTCTAAAGATTAAAAGAATTTTCATGCCATGAATTAGAGCAGCCACAGTCATGGTGATGTTTAATCACAAAACTGTAGATAAGCTTTATTTTCACATTGACAGATCCTTGGCACAGTAATAGAACTCTTGCTTTTGAGTCAGAAGGCAGAATTACCAACACTGCATCAGGACTAAAGTGGCATCTAAATTGAGAATTAAGTGCAGTATGAAGTGAATACTGTCTCGATGTTGTCTGAAATAGATATCAAATCAAAGATTTCATTGCACAATTTGAAGAAAAGCAGATTATGCACTGGTCAATGTACATCCTTCAAGTGATAGCACTAAAACTGATTATTCAGTCACTTATCTCAAAACCGTTTGCAAGACCTTACAAGCTGTTTGCAAGCCTCCCCTCAACCACAACAGCGAGCACATTCAAAAAGTGCTTTATTGTCTGGAAAGTAATTTAATGATGTTCAGAAGTTATGAAAGATGCCTTATTGATATGGTTAATTTACACCAACAGAAAGTGTAGTTGGGACCTCAGTTCATTGTTCATTCTGAGGTTTGGCACCTCAGCCTTCCATTGATACTGCAGGGAAGTGCCAGCCTCAGTAACCTAGACTTATGTTGAGGCTACGACTGGAGGTAGGAATGCAACCATTGAGTCTAAGCTGACTCACAACACTGGCAGAAGAAAAATTCAAGTATGAGCTATTTATAGTGATTGGAAACAGGGTCAGGTGGATCTCATTGACTATCAGAACCCTAACTGGCAATGTTAACCTGGGCCAATCAGGGAGCCCTGGCTGACAGATTTAAACAGAAGGTTAAGAAGGCCTCATCAGTCTAGGGACTGGCTTTGAGCTGGCTGGTCACAGCTGTGTATAGTGCGCATGTAAATAAAGGGTGACTTGGTGACTTGGTGACTTGGTACCAACCTCTGTGCAGTTATTTTATCCTTGATCAAAGAGTTATGGCATAAAAAGGAACAATCTTCTCAGGAAACAAAAGACTAGACTGCCTCACACCACGATAACCATTGCACCATGGCCAAAATCTCTCCTTCCTCCAACACACACCCACTGCCACAGCTGTGCCATTTACTGTAACCAGGTAAGGCTCCCATCCCAGTTTGATGGGATGGGTTTGGGTTTGATGTGGGAAGGTGACGGATTCCCCACCTCACACTCTCTAGCCCTATTCCTTAAATCCCTGCCTCCAATCTCATCCCAGGGTAAAGCAAGGGATTCTGCCCATTGTCAAGGCAGCAGGAGGAGTGCAGGCAAGACAGGTTAAGAAGAAAAGCTTGGGATAATGTGAATGATCTGTCTGCAAGCATTCAGTCAGAAATGAGATGTTTCACAGATTTATTTCATGTAAAAACAATTGGTAATTTATCAATTTACTACCTAATTGATAGCATAAGAACATTCAGGGTTCATTTCTATATCAATTGAAAAGTCAGAATTGACTTGGGTTTTGACCAGAAAGTTGAAAGATTGTCCAGTGTATGGATTCACCCATACATATGTGTTAATAGAGCCATAACGTCATACAGCACAGAAACAGACGCTTCGGTCCAACCAGTCCATGCTGACCATGTTGCCGAATTAAACTAGCCCCACTTGCCTGAGCTTGTCTTCCGAGCACTTCCCGTTCATGAACTTATCCAAATGTCTTCTAAATGTTGTATTGTACCCGCTCCACAACTTCTTCTGGCAAGTCATTCCACACACAAGCCACTCTCTGCTAAAAAGTTGCCCCTCATGTCCTTTTTGAATCTTTCTCTTCTCAACTTAAAAAATATGTCCTCTCGTTTTGAACTTCTCCACCGTAGGGAAAAGACCTTTGCTATTCACCCTATCTATGCTGCTTGTGATTTTATAAACCTCAATAAAGTCACGCCTGAACCTCCTACACGCCGGTGAAAAACGTCCTAGCCTTTCTAGTCTATTTTTACATTTCAAACTCACCATTCCTGGCAACATACTGCTAGACCATTTCTGAATCTGCTCCAGTTTAATATCTAAACATGGTGCATAGAAAATCAGCCAATGATCATCTTCTTTAGAAAGCTTTTGTACTTCTAGTCTTCCATAGTGCAATTTAACATTTTGTGCTTCTTGGCCCATTGTCAGTCATACCACAAGAAATTGTTTATAGGGTTATTAGAGGAATAGTGAGACCATAGAACCTGTGCACCAGTTTCCCCCCACAGTCCAAAGATGTGCAGGTTAGGTGGATTGGCCGTGCTAAATTGCCCCATAGTGTGCAGAGATGTGCAGGCATGGTGGTTTGGCCATGGGGAATACAAGGTTACAGGGATAGGGTAGGGGCTGGGTCTGAATAGGACACTGTTTGGAGGGCTACTGTTGATTTGATGGGCTGAATGACCGGCTTCCACACTGTAGGGATTCTATTCTATTCTATTCTATTCTAAGTGCACTGATGCTTAAATTCCTTGAAACGATCTGGAATAGGGACAATGAAGTATTGTACTGATCGTCATTAGTTATAGTATGGAAATGTTCCAGGACTGTGTAAAATTAATTCAGAACAGTGTACTTTCAATACAAAATGAGAATCAAAGGATTTGGTAAGGTTTCTAGCATTGGCAGTGATATGAATGCCCAGCTAACTACAAAGTGCCATTTTATCTGAAGGATAGCATATCCAACAGCACAGCATTCCCTCTGCACTACGTTGCTATCTCAGGTTATGCATAGAAGTCATTACATGAGACTTAGTCCCCCCCAGGTTCTGATCCACAGGCATGTTAATCAAATATTGGACTGTCAGATAGGGTTAGGAACAAGCCAGTATTCTAAGTTCACATGCCCTAAAAGAGTGCGGACAAAGTCAGGAAAATTTAAAGCCATCGTTCATTAACTTTACTATTATAAATGTTTGTAGTTTCAGTCTATTAAAACAATTAGCAATTTCATCTGCAGATAGCAAGAACTGCAGATGCTGGAGTCAAAGACAACACAATTTCTGAAGGAACGACCCGAAACACCAGCTTTCCTGCTCCTCTGATGCTGTTTGGCCTTCTGTGTTCCTCCAGCTCCACATTGTGTTGTCAGTACCTTCATCTGTTTATGTTATATGTCACCAAAATCACAATAATACTGTGACAGTTTTTATGGTTTAAGTTCAAAGCTCACTATCAAGGTTACGGCTGATCATAAAGAAATAATTACACATTCAAGATGTAAAATTATGTGCATCTTACGCATTGACATATTTTAGCTGCAGTCTAATTAATCAGTCACTCATTGTTTTGCTTGGAGTTCATTTGGTCCAAAAGTGCATTTAGAGAATGGAAATAAAATCAGAACATGCCAACAATACTCAGAAGGCTGAACAAATTCTGCAGACAGAGAAAAACAGAGATAACATTGCAGGTTGATGACAGTTTTTGAGAACCCTGGAACATTCCATTGTGTTCCAGTCAACATTTTATCTCTTAACCAACACTGAAAATAGACCATCAGGCCATTTATTTATTTAATTTGTGACACAAATTTGAAGTTGCATTTCATACATTACAATAGTGACCTCATTTCAAAACTATTTTATGAATTGAAATTACTTTGGTACATCCAGAGGCTATGAAAGGTGCTACATAAATGCAATTACAGACAGTCCCTGGGTTACGAAAGAGTTCCGTTCTTGAGTACATTTGTAAATTGATTTGCATGCAAGTTGGAACACAACACAATACAGCACAAAATAAAAGAACTTGTTCATAAGTATGAACAAACATTTGAATGTCTATTCTTTAAAAGTAATACAAAAAGGGATCTCTTTATTAAGTACGGAGCATTTGTAAGTTGGATGTTTAGAAATCAAGGATTGCCTTTATTTTTGTCAAGGGTTATGAAGGGTTACGATGAGGCAAACAGTTTTATCCATATTTCCAATGATCATCAGAGTAATCAAAGGGGAGTCGTTTAAGGTAATTGCAAAAACTAATTAGAAGAAAAATTAATTCTGAATATTGTTAAAGATATGTGTTGTCAAAACTTTCTGTCTTGCAAACATCAGAACAAACGCAAGAATCCCAAATTGCAAATGATCTCAGTAAATTGGCCTCCAGATGAAAAAGGTGTTGCTGTGTTGACAAAAATCATCCCTGCACAGAGAATATTTACATTATGGAACTCTGCATTGAAGCATTGTTAAAGCAAATCTCCCAGTTCTTCCATAAGTGGAAGGAAACAGGCTTACGAGGAAAGTTGTAGCTCATGGAAAAGACAAGGCAGTAGCAACGTGGATACAAATTGGCTGAGAGATAGAAAACAGAAAGTAATGGTCAATGGATATTTTCTGGGCTGGAGGAAGGTTTGTTGTGGAAATCCCCAGGGATTTGGACCCTTGCTTTTCTCGATACATATTCATAGTTTAATCTTCACAGTATGGGGTTGGAGGAACACAGCAGGTCAGGCAGCATCAGAGGAGCAGGGAAGTCAATGTTTTGCGTTTACACCCTTCATCAGGACTTCAGTCGACTTTCCTGCTCCTCTGATGCTGCCTGACCTGCTGTGTTCCTCCAGCTTCACATTAGTATTGCCTCTGACTCCAGCATCTGCAGATCTTGCTATCTCCATCGTTTAATCTTCGTGTGCAGGATTCAATTTCAAAGGTTGCGGATGCCATGAAACCTGGGCCCATTTAAAACTGTGAGGGTGATAGTGTAGAACTTCAAAGGGGCATTGACAGGTCGGTGGAGTGGAAAGATAAGTGACAAATGAGGTTTAATGAAAAGAACTGAGAGGTGATGCATTTTGGTAGGAAGAATGCTGAAAGATAATACAAAATAGGAGCTACGATTCTAAAGGGGGTGCAGGAGCAGAGGAACCGGGTTGCACAGGTCACTGAAGATAGCGGAACAGTTTGAGAAAACAATTAATAAAACGTAAACCATTCTTAGTTTTATTAAGAAGGGCATAGGATATAAGTGTAATATAAGAGATCATGTCTTACTAACTTAATAGAGTTCTTTGAGGAAGTGACCAAGTTGATAGATGAAGGAAGGGCTGTAGATGTCATCTACATGGACTTTAGTAAGGCGTTTGATAAGGTTCCCCATCGTAAACTAATGGAGAAAGTGAAGTCACATGGTGTACAGGGTGTTCTAGCTAGGTGGATAAAGAACTGGTTGAGCAACAGGAGACAGAGAGTAGTAGTTGAAGGGAGTTTCTCGAAATGGAGAAAGGTGACCAGTGGTGTTCCACAGGGATCAGTGCTGGGGCCACTGTTGTTTGTGATATACATAAATGATCTGGAAGAGGGCATAAGTGGTCTGATCAGTAAGTTTGCAGATGACACGAAGATTGGGGGAGTAGCAGAAAGCATAGGGGATTGTCAAAGAATACAGGAGAAAAGAGATAGACTGGAGAGTTGGGCGGAGAAGTGGCAGATAGAGTTCAATCCGGGCAAGTGTGAGGTGATGCATTTTGGGAGGTCTAATTCAAGAGCAAACTATACTGTAAACGGAAGAGCCTTGGGAAAAGTTGATGAGCAGAGAGATCTGGGAGTTCAGGTCCATTGTACCCTGAAGGTGGCTGCACAGGTGGATAGAGTGGTCAAGAAGGCATATGGTATGCTTGCCTTCATCGGACGGGGTATTGAGTATAAGAGCTGGCAGGTCATGTTAAAATTGTACAAGACTTTGGTTCGGCCGCATTTAGAATACTGCGTACAGTTCTGGTCGCCACATTACCAAAAGGATGTGGAAGCTTTGGAGAGGGTACAGAGAAGGTTTACAAGGATGTTGCCTGGTATGGAAGGTGCTAGCTATGAAGAGAGGTTGAGTAGGTTAGGATTGTTTTCATTAGAAAAAAGGAGATTGAGGGGGGACCTGACTGAGGTCTTCAAAATCATGAAGGGTATAGACAGGGTTGATAGAGATAAGCTTTTTCCCAGGGTGAGGGATTCAAAAACGAGGGGTCACGCGTTCAAGGTGAGAGGAGAAAAGTTTAAGGGGGATACACGGGGAAAGTACTTTACACAGAGGGTGGTAGGTGCCCGGAACGCGTTGCCAGCAGAGGTAGTAGAGGCAGGCACGGTAGATTCATTTAAGGTGCGTCTGGACAGATGCATGAGTAGGTGGGGAGCAGAGGGATACAGATCCTTAGGAATTGGGCGATAGGTTTAGACAGTGGATTTGGATCGGCGCAGGCTTGGAGGGCCAAAGGGCCTGTTCCTGGGCTGTAAGTTTTCTTTGTTCTTTGTTCTTTGTGAGGAGCTGATGTCGAATTTGTATAAGACACTTGTTAGAACTCAGCTGAAGTATTGTCTACAATTTTGGGTGCCACTTTATAGGAATATGTGAATACATTGGAAATAGTGCAGAAGTGATTTATAAAAATTGTTCAAGGAGGGAGAAAATTCAACTATGGAGATGGACAGAAGTTGAGACTCACTTCCTTGGAGAGAAGAAGACTGACAGGAGATCTGATAGAAGTTTTCAAATCCATGAGAGGGCTGGATAGAGTAGATAGGGAGAAACTGTCCCCACTCCAAAAAAAAAATGAAGAATGAAAGGACATGGATTGGGGCATTGGTTAGCTCAGTTAGTTGGATGGTTGATTTGCAATGCAGACGATTCCAGCACCATAGTTTCAATGCTTGCACCAGCTGAGTATACCACTAAGGATTCTCCTTCTCAACCTCACCCAAGGCATAGTGACCCTCAGGTAAATCTATCACCAATTGTTTCTCTCTAATGAGAGAGCAGCAATAGCATTCTCTCGGACTATGGTGACTTTACCTTGGGAGGGAGGTTCAGGATTTTGATCCGTTATCTCCTCTACCTTTGCTTCTCAAAAGAGGCTTTATCCTCAATTGCAATTTTTTCCTCACTCTCTTCATTGCTTTTTCATTGTTGATGTGAATGTCTTTGGACTCATCTTTCCTTTTTTCCCCCTATTACCCTCATCCTTTCAGACATGTCCTCTCACATAAGGTCATAGCAGAATTATCTTTAGTATTTTCACTGATTCAGAATCGTGTCACTCCTTCATTGACCATAATCATCATGATAAAGCTCAAATAAGCAAAGCTCGTTTTATCTTAACTAAAACTCCCCGAGGTATGATATTCATTAGAATATTTCACTTTGCACGGAACTTATTGCAAACTATGCTACAATTTAACATCAGACAAAGACAGATCAGATATCTCAGTTATTTCCAGGAAGTCTACAATACAGTCGGATGATATATTAGGCTTTCCAGTGAGTGTTCACTAAGACACTGTGAGAGAATGCCATTAAGAGTTTAATACTTTTGTTAAATTGTTGTATTTTGTATCAGTTTGATCAGAATCTTTTCTTCTTTTTTGAAGATGTTGCGGTTTCTTTTCCTAATTTTCTTCATTCTTTTATATAAAAAGTAATTATATTTGTTAAATATAAAGTTATTCACTATTGGAATTAGCCTCTAACCTTGGGTTTAACATCGTTGTGGGACTTCAAGTATAGTCCTCAAACACTGGTCATTCTCAGCATCTCAAGGACCAAAATGACAAACATTCCTCATGAAACTGAGGATCACATTTCCTCAAAAGGGCACAAGTGATTTTGGGTTGCAGTCAGAACTGTGGTTTTAAGGAAAACATATATTTTCGATCCAGTGACAAACTTCTATGCATCTGCCTTAGTTTGGTTGAAGCTGGATATAATATCAACAACTCACAGTTTATCACCTCCTATTCTATCAAAGTGGTCACTGAGACTTTCCACGCAAGAAAGGTTAACATATTTTAACAGGCAGAGAGAAGCTACACTGCGAAAATGTTACTTTGTTAGAGTGACAGCATTGTCTTGAATGCAGGGCTGTGCACACAAGGCTTGGCAACTCCACCTGTCAATTCTACCCTACACTAAAATTAAAAGAGACTTCAGTCCCTCGATGTCAACATTTGTGTGACAGGAGGCAGGACATCAGGCTAGTTAATGTCCGATATCCTGACAGCAGGCATGACAACTTCATTCTGCGGCCATCCACTGTGAAAGCTGCAGTAGAGCCACATTTGAGTCGTCACAGTAAACTCATGAGTATGCAGCTACTGGGGAACAAGTGCGATTGCTAGCATGGCTGATTACTCTACTGCACATCGTATCTACACGTGAGTTCAGCATTTATACAACGAAAACCATCCTGCTTCATGTTGATGTGGTTCAACACACCACTGACATGCCAAAGCATCATTTCTATTTTTGTTTAGCCATTCTTTCAATTGACATAGATGTTTGCGACAAGGCCAGCATTTATCACCTATCCCTTCTTGGGTAGTTAAGAGTCAATCAAATTGCTGTGGGCCGGGGGAAATATGTAGGCCAGACCAGTAAAAGATAGCACATTCATTTTATGGGTGTAGTCTGCCATTGCAGTTCAATATTGGATGCATTCCATTTTGGGTAGCAAGACTGGAGACACTATGTAAACACCTCGGACAGGTACATGAAAAGGAAAGACAACGAGGGCAGGAAAATAAACACTGCCCTTGCCAAAGACACACATCCTGTGAATGAATAAATTTAAAATTAAATACTTGAAGATGCTAATATGATGACAGAATGCTGAAAACCCCTCTTTTCCGCTTGCCTCTAACTGCCCCAAACCCCTTTCCCAGGAACTTCCATCCTGTAATTTCCTAAAGAAAATCCCCAAATCCAATGTAGCCCTTCATGATCAAGCAGTGTGGACCTCTAATGACAAACTCTGGCTCCCAGAGTCTGCCACCAGCTGATTGCCCAGCAGTTTCCGGTTGGGTGGGACATTAACATATAGCCTCATGTTACACCAAGAAGCCAGTTTGTTAGCTATTCCATGCCCTGTCATTCCTGAATATGCCTGACCGCACATTTTGAGACAATAAAGACTGCAGATGCTGGAAGCTAGAGTCAGTAAATGTGGAACTGGAAAAGTACAGCAGGTCAGACAGCATCCAAGCAGCAGGAAAGTTAACATTTCAGGCCACAACCCTTCATCATGATCAAGCAGTGTGTGCCTTCAATGACAAGCTCTGGCTCCCAGAGCCTGCCACCAGCTGATTACCCAGCAGTTTCTGTCAGAATGAAGGGTTTCGGCCTGAAACATTGACATTCCTGCCCCTCAGATGCAATCTGACCTGCTGTGCTTTTCCAGCTCTACATTTACTGCCACCACATTTACTTCGTGGAGCAGTAGATTCAGACCCACATCCACTCACTTTATACAGGTCATAGAGTCATACAGCACAAAAACAGACCCTTTGGTCCAACTTGTCCATGTTTCTCAAATTAATCTAGTCCCACCTGCATGCACTTGGTCCATATCTCTTTTATTCATGTACTTATCAAAATACCTTTTAAACGTTGTAACTGTACCTGCATCCACCACTTCCTCTGTAAGTTCATTCCACACACAAACCATTTTATGTGTGTAAGAATTGCCCCTCATGGCTTTTTTATATCGTTCTCCTCTAACCTTAAAAATATGCCCCTTAGTCTTGAAGTCCCCCACCTTAGGGAAAAGTCACCTGACATTCACCTTATCCATACTGCTCATGATTTTATAAGCCTCTCTTAGGTCATCTCTCAACCTCCTACGCTCCAGTGAAAAAACGTGTTAGCCTAGGTTATGGGGTCAAGTCCCTGGAATGGGACTCAAAATCCAGAGTCGATGACTGAGAGGTGGGTTTGTGACTCACTGAGCCATACAGCCAAGCCTAACAATGCGCTGTTCCTTCATAATGTTGTTTGCGGGTGTCCAAGCACATTTCTGGCATTTAGCTGCTCAGACTGAGCTGTGATGAACTTGGGCTTATCCTTTGCAAAAGCAAAACACTATATGTTGTAAATACTCAGATAATCCAACAGCATGTTTGTAGATTGACGGTTACCATTTTAGGTCTGAGACCACCCATTGGACACTAAATGCTCGCTCTCTCCTATTTAAGGTATTCGTGTTGAAGAAATGATCTGTATAGACAACTGGGGAAGTATTAAATAGTTAATGTGCAACTGCTTCCTTTAGAATGTTTTAAATGACACCTTCTGCCATTGACTAACTTCATATTCATTATCTTTGTGCTGTCAACAGTATGGTAAATGGCTCCTTCAGTTTGACTTGTTAGTCTGTATTCCATAATCTACCATAATCAGTATCAGTTAGAAAATGGTTGCTCCTGATTGTCTTTCTCGATTGTTAAGACTTGATATTGTGCCAAAAATGAGTAAAAATGGCCCTTTAGGCCATCTCTCCTGGTTTTTATAGTCTACTTCTTAAATTTAACTTTTGATGGGAAAACCCAATTGAAAATTTTAACCCCCAGTCGTCTTTCATATTCTTTTGATCCTTGGTTAGAACTTGCAATGTCAGCTTCATCTTTCAATGATAACAGGATGAAACAATCTGTTAATCCTATTTTTCCCATGATCTATTTGATCGACAGTTTTCAGTTCTTTACTAACACAGAATTAGAAGGAAGTTCACGGTCTCTAGTGGGGTAAAAAAGCAAACCCTCTAGTATGGTTTGATCTATCCATCCATTGTACCGCGTCCACTATGGCCGTGCTGTCTCTAGGTATTGACCGAAGGTGGTGGGAGTTGGTTAGCTCAGTTGGCTGGAGAGCTGGTTTGCCATATAATGTGATACGAATAGTGGGGATTCAATTACTACACTGGCTGAGGTCAACATGAATCATCCACCTTCTCAATCTCTCCCCTAGCCTGAGAAATGGTGACCCTCAGGTCAAACCACCACCAGTCATCTTTGATAAGAGAGCAGACCAATAATCTTCTAGACTTTCCGCATCTTGCCTAAAGTGATGATTCTCCGATGCTAGGGAGTTCCAGCTAGGTCTTTTATTTACCCACAACTATACTTTATGCTGACTTCTGTGAAACAACTCTTTCAAACAGGTTCTTCCATCCACTCCTACAGCATGCGACTGCTGGTATTAGTGTTACATTATATTACACATCATCATTTTACGAACATGCACATTCTCACATGCAAATATACTCCACTGGCTCCATGGCATTCTGACTTTCTCCCAAAAGAAAGGAAGGAGAAATGAAATTCCCAAAGATCTTGAATGTCTAAGGGTCAAACCTACATTGCAGAACTTTAAAAAGAACAAGAAGGGTGATCGACTTTATTTTTCGTGGCAGCAGTGTCACCTCCTCTAAAGTTTATAAGTAGCCACTGTGTAGTTTGTCTCCTTAATTCCAGTAAAATCATCTGAGTGTACAATGTTTATATCTTAAGGAAGTCTTTTTATACATTTCGGTCATGCTTTGGCAAATTAGCACTCAAGAGATAGAAATACATTTGCCAGCTATGACTCCTAATTTCCAATGTTTCTCAGATTCCAGCAAAGGCAAAATCATAAATTTCTAATTCCTGCTTTGTCATAAGCAGCATCACAAGGCATACTTTTCAAAGCATAAAAGCGTTGGTATAAGGAAGTTACTTATAGATCCAATATGGAATTTGAGTTAACTTCATTAGGGTGACTGGTTTAAATATGGATCCATTTATCACACAGCGTATTGAAGTGGATAGAATTGCTGCTTTTAAGGAAATGCTACATAGAAGAGAACAAACGGATCCGCATATAGGTTTAAATAAAGAAGGGGTGGAAGATGGCTCATGTTGCTATATTGCAAATGATTTGTAATTTGATTTAATGACATATAATTTTATGGTATGTTTTTATACTTAGGCAAACAGAGAACAGTCAACAAAGTTCCCCAGCCTGTCTGTGTGGAATTTGCACATTCCCCAAAGGCCGGGGTGGGTTTCCTTCCGGATGCTCTAGTTTCCTCCCAAAGTCCAAAAACATGCAGATTAGATTGATTGGCCATGCTAAATTGCCCGTAGGGTTTAGGGATGTGCAGGCAAGGTGGATTAGCCATGGGAAATGCATGGTTACAGGGATAGGGGAGGCGGGAGGGTCTTGGTCAGATGCTCTTCGAAGGGTTGGTGTGGACCCAATGGACGGAATGGCCTGCTTCCACACTGTAGGGATTCTATGATTCTATGATAGTCACTCTCTTTCTGAGGGAGTGATGCACTTCTTGCAGTAACAACACAGAAATGGAACACATTTCTAATGTGCTGTAAGCTTACGTTACCATATTGTGAGTTAAGCTATTTGTGAGAAGGGAGGTCAAGTCATTCTCGGATAACACGGTGTGGAGCTGGATGAACACAGCAGGCCAAGCAGCATCATAGGAGCAGGAAATCTTGACGTTTCGGGCCTAGACCCTTCATCATCAAGTCATCCTCTAACTTGTGACTTTAGCATCTGTCATAACAAAGGATTTGTTACGTGACATTATAGATTTCCATAAACAAATGCTACTCTAACTAACCAAACACAAGTTGCAAAAACCAGTTGCTGCAAGTTACCTGACTGTACAGCAACAAGCTTTAAGTTGATTCCAGGAATATATGTCAGAGCATGTAAAGACTCTTGGAATGTCAAAAAATTCGAGGTAAACAAACATCCAGGGTATGAGAATTCTAAGTTCAGAGAAAAAAAATAAACTGGAGGACGAACTTCAAAGGGGCTCAATCATTTCTTTGCTTCATGGAACACTTGATTCCTCAAAATTAATGTCCAAACATCTTGAGATTTTGAAATACCTTTAGAACTGTGGCGAAGATCAGGGGGCAGCCAGAATTCCAAGAAAAAGCCTTTGAGGACAACCGTCTGTGGGGAATTGTGACAAAGAAAAAAGTATGCAATAAACAAGTACCTTTCTATTGAAGGAATGTAGGAGAGTATGAAGGTAACTGTTTGGTAGGACAGAAATCGAGTATTGACCATAAGACCAGAAGACCATAAGACATAGGAGCAGAAATTAGGCCATTAGGGCCATCGAGTCTGCTCTGCCATTCAATCATGGCTGATAAGTTCCTCAACCCCGTTCTTCTGCTTTCTTCTCATAACCCTTGATCCCCTTGATAATCAAGAACCTATCTATCTCAGTCTTAAAAATACTCAATGACCTGGCCTTCATAGCCCTCTGTAGCAGTGAATTCCATAGATTCACCACTCTCTGGCTGAAGAAGTTTCTCCTTGTCTCTATTCTAAAAGGTCTTTCCTTTACTCTAAGGCTGTGCCCTCGGGTCCTGGACTCTCCTACCAATGGAAGCAGCTTCCCAACATTCACTTTGTCCAGGACATTCAGTATTTTGAAAGTTTCAAATTGCTGAACAAAGACACAGTTCATGGAAGCTTTTTAGCTTGTACTCATCAGGACAATTCACAAGAAACACAAAAGTGAAGGGAAAGAAGCACTAATACTGTATGAGAGAAGATTGCTGATTGGTTAGCAGGTGGTGTGGAGGTGCCAGTGTTGGACTGGGGTGGACAAAGTCAAAAGTCACACGATACCAGGTCATAGTCCAACAGGTTTATTTGAAATCACAAGCCTTTGGTGCCCTGCTCCTTCATCAAGTGAAGTGACTTCATCTGATGAAGCAGCGGCACTCCAAAAACTTGTAATTTCAAATAAACCTGTTGGACTATGACCTGGTTTCATGTGACTTCTGACTTGGTGAGCAAGTGGTCTTTTATTTGTGAAGGCATTACTATGGAGAATATACAAGTTAATGATGACAAACAGTTAGCTGCCAAGGTTTGTTTAAAGACAGGTTGGCTTTAATTAGTCAAGGTATTGTCTGTGAAATCGACCAGAGTGAGGCTGTCACCTGCTAAAAACAAAAAATGCTAGGGATCGCAGTGGGTCAGGCAGTATTCATTAAGAGAGAGCAAGTTCATGTTTCAAGTCTAGATGACTCTTCATCAGAGCTGACGTGAAGTGTGGAGGGGACAGCATTTATGCAATAGCTGAGGGGGGGGCAGTGTTGTGGGGTGTTGGAGTGCTGGGGACAAAACGGTGTTGGTTTCCAGCATTTTTTGTTTGCAGTACAGATTCCAGCATCTGCAGTAATTTAGTAGCAAAGCTGTCATCTATTTTGTTAAGTTAGTACAAGACCAGAGTGTGTGTATAAAAACCAAAAGAACTGCAGATGCTGTAAATCAGGAACAAAAACAAAGTTTCTGGAAAAGCTCAGCAGGTCTGGCAGCATCTGTGAAGGAAAAAAACAGAGTTAACTTTTCGGGTCTGGTGACCCTTCCGCAGACCTCAGAACCATTCTGAGGAAGGGTCACCGGACCCGAAACGTTAACTATGTTTTCTCCTTCACAGATGCTGCCAGACCTGCTGAGCTTTTCCAGCAACTTTGTTTTTGTTCCAGAGTGTGTATATGTTTTCTGTCTGCAAAGAAAGGGTCTTGTGTATTAATAGACACAAGTGCGCCACGTTACAAGCCTGACCAACAATTCTAAGATGGTTGTCAGCAATAATTCTTCACATCCTCAGGACTATGCACAGAGGTTGTTTTCCTTTTACTTTGGTATTTCTTGCAATTATCCTTATGACTACGAGGCAAAAATCTCCAACAAAATGTTTCTCTATTCAACACAGCTGTGGAAATGCCAAAACCATAGAACTAGTGAGGGCCTATGAATGTTCCCTCCCTCTCAACACCCACTGACTTGCTGTCCATTTGTGAAAGGAAACGTCAACTATTCAGTGACAGAAGCCATTGGAGCTGCTGTAGTGTCAGTCTCTAAAGTAAATGCAATTGCTAGAAATTCTTTCTTCATTCATGGGATGAGGGTGTCACTGTCTAGGCCAGCATTTATAGCCCAGAGGGCAGTTATGAGTCAACCACATTGCTGCGGGTCTGGAGTCACAGTTAAGGATGGTAGTTTCCTTCCATAAAGGACATTAGTAAACCAGATGGGTTTTTCCTCCCCCAACAATGGATTCACAGCCATCATTAGACTTTTAATTCCAGATACTTATTGAATTCAAATTCCCCATCTGTGATGGCAGGATCCAAACTCAGGTCCCAAGGCAATTACCTGGGTCTTTGGATTAACAGTCCAGCAATAATACCATTAGGCCCTATACTCCCTCCTAAACGTGAAATAAAAAGAGGAAGTGCTGGAGAAATGCAACAGGCCTGACATCATCCGTGGAGAGACAATCAGAGTTAACATTTCAAGTCCAATATAACTCTTCTTTGGAATCAAAGAGGAACCGAAGAGTAATGCCAGACTCAAAGTATTGGCTCTGTTTCTCTCTCCACAGATGCTGTCAGATCTGCTGAGTTTCTCCAGCACTTTCTGTCATTATTTCAAGTGTTAACCACTTTGTTTCAGCAATGAGCATACTATGGAGACTTACTGGGAATTTCTATTTGTAAGGATTATTCTGTCTTATGTGTGTTCTTTGTAGTCCTGGTATTGGTAATTTCATGTCATTAATTTCTTTCTTTGTCCTAGAAGAACCAAATAATGTGTAAAATGCTGATCTTTAACCTGTTTAAACCAAAGTTTGATAACTGGTTTGGTTTAGAATCACGGAATTCCTACAGTGTGGAGGCAGGCCATTCAGCCTATCGAGTCTACACCAACCCTCTGAAGAGTAACCCCCCCTCCGCCCCTCTCCCTGTAACCCTGCATTTCCCATGACCAATTCATCTAACCTGCACATCTTTGGACTGTGGGAGGAAACTGGAGCACCTTAAGGAAATCCATGCAGACATGGAGAGAACATGCAAACTCTACACAGGCAGTCATCCAAGGATGGAATCAAACCCGGGTCCTTGGTGCTATGAGGCAGCAATGCTAACTAATGAGCCACCGTGCCATCCTGTTAACTTCACTCATTTCAGGTTAAAAGGAGGTGACGTGAACTATAGTAATCCATCATTCACTAACTACATGGTGGACATGTCTGATGTTTGCAACACATCCAGGAATCTACTGTCATGTTCAATAGCACTGAGTTTGATTATGAGAGTCTGGTATCTGACCTATGCTCCCTGTACTGGGTTGCCTAAACATCAGATATAAGTTAGTTAACTATAGAAATGCTGCTAGAAGTTAAGAACTTAGTACGTTAAAAGAAGCACTGCATAAAACTTTGTAACAAAGAGTTCCTTCCCTCTTAGGATGTGGTGTCATTTCTGAATTGCTCTGATGAAAATAAAACATCAAGTACACAATTTTAACCATTTGAACCTTGGTCATGCTTCTGTTTCCACTGACAGTAATGATGTGAAAATGACATGAGAAATTTGAAGATTTCAAGAAAAGGAATTTTGAACACCAAGGACAACAGAAAGTTTATTTTTGGCTGAGTGTCAATTTTGTCGAGTTTCATGGAAAGTTTTTCTCTGTGCGGTTCAGAAAGGTGCCAAACCACATCTTATCAAACTTGCTGCATTAACTAACTACATTGACCCGATGCTACCTTTTTTGCTAATCCCTGCTTTATTCTAACAATTTGGGCAGCTGGAACAACTCGCCAGTGCCAGGGCACCCCAGAATAGGTGGGTATCCCAATGAAGTCATGGTAGCTAGATTTATAAACATTATAAAGCTAGGTAGGAACACGTGTCATGAAGAAGACATACAGAGTTTGCAGACCTACAGAGGTAGGTTGAGTGAATGGACAAAAGTCTGACAGATGGCGTATAATGCAGGTAAATGTGAAGTTGTGCACTTTTGCAGGAGCAGAGTATTACCTCAGTAAAGGACTGCTTCCAAATTCTGAGGTGCAGAAGGGCTTGGGTGTTTGAGTCCATGAGTCACAAAGGTCATTATGCAAGTTCAGCAAGTGACTAAGAGGCTAATAGAACATTGTCTTTTATTACAAGAAGAACTAAACATAAAAGGATGGGTGGTCTTCTTTGGTTATACAGAGTGACGGCAAGAGCACATCTGAAATACTGTATGCAGTTTTGGTCTTCTTATTGTAGGAAAGGTGTAAATGCATTAGAAGCAGTTCAGAAGATGTTTGCAAGACTGATACCTGAAATAAGTGGGATGTCATTTAAGGATTTGATTTTGATTTGATTTATTGTAGCCACATGTACCCAAGTACAGTGAAAAGCATTGTTTACAAGCTGTACAGGCAGATCATGGTAAGCGAGGACATACAGATCATAGGTTGCTTAGACAGAGTGAGGTATACAAGGTTACACTGCACAGGAGGTGCATGAAGCAAGATCAACATTAACAAGATCGACATTATTTGAAGTTAGAGTGTCCATTCATCAATGTAATAATGGTAGGCAAGAAGCTGTTCTTGAACTTGTGGATGTGCGTATGTTCAAGTTTCTGTATCTTCTGCCTGACGGAAGAGGTTGTTGGAGAGCATCAATAGAGCGGGGCAATTTAGCATGGCCAATCCACCTAACCTGCACATCTTTGAACTGCGGGAGGAAACCGGAGCATCCGGAGGAAATCCACGCAGACACGGGGAGAACATGCAAACTCTACACAGTCGCCTGAGGGTGGAATTAAACCCAGGTCCCTGCCGCTGTGAGACAGCAGTGCTAACCACTGGAACAGGTTTACAGCAGCAAATGATTTACTGCATCTCCTATTTCATATGTTTATATGCAAATTGAAACTCCTGAATTATGCAGGAAAAGTATACTCCTTAAAGAACATCACCGGTTAGTAGCTAATGAACTATTCCCATGGGCACAAAGAAAAGGGCACTCACACATGCACTGGAATTCCCACTGTCAGGGTAGATAGCTTCACAGATCAGAAATACAATTCATGAATAGATTAAGAATATAGCAGCACTGCTCTTTTGGATAAGACATTAAACTGAGTCCGTGACAGCCCCTTCAAGTCAACATAAAAATATTCTTGGTACAAAGGGCGGAAAAGAATTATCCCTTGTGCCCTGGTTAATATGTACTCCTCTGGCTATTTCACCAAAAGGAAAGTGTTCTCTGGTCATGGCCACATTGCTGTTTGTGGGACTTTGCTGTCTAGAAATAGTGAGCATTTCAATGCCTTGCAGCCATTATTGCATTTCATAATTACCTTACTGAGGTATCCTCAGCTCATTTCAGGTTCTATATATTTAGAAAAGGTCTTCCTGGCATTCTGACTCAAAAGAAGGTGAGCTCATGTCAGTAGCACACATGCAAAAAAAGCTAAAATTTCCAATTCAGCACCCACACCTGTCCCCCTCTATTATCTAAGGAGGTTGTGTGAAGGGGGAAATATCTAATCTGCCCCCGGGAGGTGATTTATTCATTCATGAGATGTAGGCATCACTGGTTGGGCCAGCGTTTATTGCCCATCTCTAGTTGCCTTTAAGATGGTGACGATGAGCTGCCTTCTTGAACTGTGACAGTCTGCCTGCTGTGGGTTGACTCACAATGCCTTGTGGGAGGGAATTCCAGGATTTTGACACAGCTACAGCAAAGGAATAATGATATATTTCCAAATCAAAAAAAACTGGCTTGGAGGGGAACTTGCAGGTGATGGTGTTCCCAAGTATTGGCTGCCCTTGTCCTTCTGGATGGAAGTTGTCATGGGTTTAGGAGGTGCTGTCTGAGGATCATTGGTGAATTTCTGCAGTGTATTTTGTTGATAGTACACACTGCAGCTATTGAGCATCAGTGGTGGAGGGACTGAATGCTTGTGCATATTTTAAATGTTATGCTGAGTCTGTGTCCATCAAATTATACCTCCTTCCTGACCTCACAAATTCAGGCTTGGTTTCCTGAAGCTAAAGAAACCTGGCAGCTAATAACTAGTGAGGTTTGCTGGATTGAGCAGATTAGTACCTTTCCAGCACAGCTTCTGACTCAAGAGGTGCAGGACTACTGGCCCTGCTGATCAAACTAAGCGATATTCCTTGCATGATCAAAACTTCCAATGCAAAGACCATTCCTTCCTTACCATCTTGGAGACCTGAACTCTCCCTCCCCATAACTACAATGCTTTTTAAAAATTCTCTCATGGGACATGGGCATCACTGGCTGGCCAGTATGTATTGTCCATCCCTAGCTGCCCTTGGGAAAGTGGTAGTTAATTGCCTTCGTGAACAACTGCAGTCCATGTGATGAAGTTTGACACAAAATGCCCTTAGGGAGGGAATTCCACAATTTTTACCCAGTGACAGAGAAGGAACGGCAATGTATTTCCAAGTGATGGTGATGAGTGGCTTGGAGGGTAACTTGCACATGCCGTCGTTCCCATGTATCTGCTGCTGTTATTTCTAGATGAAAGTGGTTATTGGTTTGGAAGGCGCTGTCTTCGAATGCAGGATGAATTTCTTGTAGTTAGTACTCACTACTGCTATTGAGCATCGCTGGAGAAGGAAAGGACTGTTTGTAGATGTGGTACCAATTAAGTGGGCTGCTTTATCCTGGATGGTGTTAGCACCTTGAATGTTGTTGGAGCTGCAAGTAAGTGGGTAGTATTCTATCACATTCCTGGCTTGTGCCTTGTCGATGGTGGACAGGTTTTGGGGAGTAAGAAGGTAAGTTACCCGTTGCAACGTTCCTAGCCTCTGACCTACTCTTATGGCATCTGCAATTATGGTGAGTCTAGTTGAATGTCTGGACAATGGTAACCCCAAGGCTGTTGACAGTGGGCGTAGGATAATGGTAAGACCATTGAATGTCAAGGGATGGTGGTTAGATTGTATGTGATAAGAGATGGTCATAGCTTGGCATTAGTGCCACGTGATTGTTACTTGCCACTTGCCAGTCCAAACCTATATATTTTCTAAGTCTTGCAGCATATGAACATGGACTGATTCAGTATCTGAGGAGTTGTGAATGGTGCTGAACATTGTGCAATCATCAGTGAACATTTCCACTTCTGATCTTATGATGAAGGGAAGGTCTTTGATGAAGCAGCTGAAGATCGTTGGGCCTAAGACACTACCCTGAGGAACTTGTGCAGAGATGTCCGGCAGCTGAAATGACTGACCTCCAACAATCACACCCATCTTTCCTCTGTGCCAGGTATGATTCCAACCGGTGGAGAGTTTACCCCGATTCCCATTGAATCCAGAGTTGCTTGGGCTCCTTGATGCTCTGCCGACCTAACCTGTCTAATCGCCCTCCACCTCTAGCTCACTCCATTGTCTTTCTGATCTGTCCCTGACACTCTTCCCCTTCCCAGTTTTGAGCTGGTGCCTCAAGTCCATCCACCAAAGAGCCAGTCTGCATTTCAATCAGTTTGGTCATCACTGGGAAATGGAAATTTAATATTGTTAATTGAACATTGCTGGTAAAATTTGCTGCACCTGAAGGAAGTACATTCTTCTGTGTTTTGCAATGACCCTCCCACCATCTTCCTATCTACCTCACCCTACTTCACAGAGGTGTTCAATACAGGCTGTGATGACCTAGAAGGGTGTTTTAGTTGGACAGGTGCAGTGAGGATGTGGGGAGGGTAGCAGTGCACATGGATTGGATTGGTGACATTCATCATCCAGGCTTGTGCATAATGAATAGCCAATTGAGGTGTTCAGTGCACCAATTCCATAAACCAATAGATTCAGAATATGAAAGATGCAAGTGGAATACAAATTTTGTACGGAGCTACAAAAGTGGTGATCCAGCTGACAAAATTCACTTTGTTTCAAAGATTTTGATGACTGTCTGCTGAGTTTCCAATTATTGACTGCAAGTGTAAAAGTATGACTAATCTATCTTTGCAATGGATTGTTCAGGTTTAACGTGCCACACAGCTTTGCTCTTCCATTTCCTCGGGCAAACAGCATGTATTTGTTTTATAGGTGCCAGAACTTTTTTCAAAGGGAAGATTAGCATTGTCAAAATTAATGTCAAAGGAGCATTTGTCAATATTGTAAAATGTCCATGATTATAGCATCAATTATTTACCAGTTAAAAATCTATCATCACACTGAGGTGCCACGATCCTAGACCAGATTTCCAACTTTATGTTGCAATCTGGCTAGGGATCAATCACTTTTGTTTTTAAAGTTGGCAAAGTGTGAGATCCAGGGGACCAACTAAAAAAAAGAACTCTAAGATTATCCATTTTGAATAAACAACAATAATCTCTCCTACAAATTGAGTAATACAATCTACAATACATGTACAATTTCTTTCTAACACACAATTTATAGACAGTAAATATGGGTCATTCACTGTGGTCAAAGATCATACATCACTCATCAAATAGCAAATACAATCTAGACAGATCCCATGGATTTCTCAGTAATTGGCACCAGATATTGATGACAGTGGGTCAACAAACATTATTAAACTTCACAACGGATTCCAATTCTTCACTTTTCGTAATCTGGCTTTATAACTCTTTCTCAAGAAGTTAGAAAGCCTCAGTAATCCTTCTATTCCGATTCATCAACCTTCTTTCCTGGAAATAAGCTCCCCTGGACTCTGAAACTACACTCCCAGTACTCATTCACAGGCGAAACTCCAGCTCTTCACCAGCAGCTAGTCTCATCGAGCCAATTCTATCAAAGGACACTAATCTTGTTCTATTGCATCAAACAAATATTGTTTGTGTACTTTTCAGCCTCCACTCTCTCCACTGCATTGAAGCGTGAAAGATCACAATTAATAGAGCTGTCCAAAATGATGAAAGCTTTTTGCAGAGTAACTAAGGCAAAATAAAACATCAACCATGCAAAACCCTTTCGGTTATTCACTCGACTGTCAACCTAGATTTTGCATTTAAATTTCTGGAGGGAGACCTGAACCAACACAATGGAGGCAGAAGTACTAATTTTAATTCATAGCACAACTAAACCAGTTAACTCTGCTCAAATAAAGAATTGATCTTGGGATCTCAATGATTTATATAATTTGGTGGTGTACAGAAAAATATAAATACAGTCTTTGCAGGAAGAAACATAAAAAGATAGAAAAAAAAACACTTTTCTTAAACTTAAACTTGTTATTTTTCTTAAAACCTACAAGAACAATCAATAGTTGAAGGAATGAATTTCCACACTTTCGAAAGGATACTTCAGTGCAGTTTGTTTGATAATAATTAAGACATTAGGAAGCAGTATTAGGCTAGTGGCATAATCACTAGACGTTTCATCCAGAGGTACAGGTACTGTTCTGGGGACCCAGATTCACATTCCGCCATGCCAGATGGTGAAGTTTGAAGTCAATAAAAAAAATCTGGAATTACAAGACTAGTGATTACCATGAAGCCATTGTGGCTTGTCAAACCCATCTGGTTTATTCATGTCCTTTAGGGAAGGAAACTGCCATCCTCACCTGGTCTGGCCTACATGTGACACCAGACCCAAAAGGCAATGTGATTGACTTTTATCTGCCCTCTGAGCAACTGGGGATGTGCAATAAATGCTGGCCTCGTCAAATGATTTCTACATCCTTTAAATGAATAAAAAAGGTAACAGTTCACCAACAATTCACTTGGACTGAAACAGACAGACCCTTTCTTTTTATTTCCACTGCGTTCATGGACATTAATCATAAAAAGGCAGCAATTTCACACTGCTCCGTGCTGTTTCAATGGTGAATTCTTCAACAATATATTGGTGTATTGATTTGTGGACAACAAAACAACTCAGGCTGTTACTTCAGGATTTCTTCAACTGTGAATGCACAGCTGCCAGAACTTGCTACACAGTCCAGAAACGTCAAGTTTTCCTGCTTCTATGATGCTGCTTGACCTGCTGTGTTCATCCAGCCCCACGCCTTGTTATCTCGGATTCTCCAGCATCTGCAGTACCTTTTATCTCTCACACCTTGAATGCGATTGACTTCCACTGCAATGTGCAGCCCGTTTCTTATTTTCCATATTCTGGCTTGAGAAACACAACAATACAAAACTTTGAGACTAAAATTGACTTTTTAAATCAATTTCAAGTCCATGGATCTTAAACTTCTGAGGAGAGAAGAACTTCATCATCATGTGAATAAAGTGCCCACTTGCACATAAATGTTCAATGTCAGGTTCCTGCAACTGCTTAGCATCTCCCCTCTCTGAAAGAGCAATTTGTTGCTGGAGACAAGTGTAACTTTATCATGCACAATTAAAATGAGAAACTGCTTCCTTGGACTTTTTCCCTTCAAGAAATTGTCTCAGAAACAAAATCCTGCAAACTCTCTTCCTAATAGCACCCTGGGTGCATATGTACAGATGGACTGCAGCAATTCAAAAAGGCAGCTCACTAGTACTTTCTCAAAGATAAGTAGGAATGGGTATCAAGTGTTGGTCATGCTTGCGATGCTCACATCCTATGAAAAAATATTTTAAAAATCATAATCTCACTTTAAAGGAAATTGGATCATTACATAGAGGCGATGGCCTAGTGGTATTATTGCTGGACTGTTAATCCAGTGAACCTGATCATGTTCTGGGGACCTGGGTTCAAATCCCACCAGGGGAGATGGTGGAATTTGAATTCAATAAATATTTGGAATTAAGAGTCTAATGATGATCATGAATCCATTGTTGATTATTGGGGGAAAAAAACCATCTGGTTCATTAATGCCTTTTAGAGAAAGAAACTGCCATCCTAACCTGGTCTGACCTACACTTGACTCCAGACCCACAGCAATGTGGTTGACTCTTAACTGCCCTCTGGGCAATAAATGCTGCCTAGCCAGAGATGCCCTCATCCCATTAATGAACAAATGGAAAAAAACAGTAAACTAAAGGACAGAAGCCATTGCAGAGTCATACAGCACAGAAACAGACCCCTTAGTCTATGCTGAACATAATCCTAACTTAAAAATTTCAATTTACACCATTAAATATCTTAAGTACTCCTGACAAGTGGAACAATGAGATGAGGTTGTTTGCTTCAAGAATTTGATATGACATAGGCTACTACATTAAACAGAGGTCAGGAATTGCTAAACCGATGTTTATCAGTTAAAGATGCTTTGTAGCAATCATCGTCAGTAAGCACACCGATAAACGGAATCTGACGGAATGCATAATGAACAATACTCAATGAAGATAAAAGGTGGACTTTGAACACAAAGGCAGAAAAATTGCTGGCATGGTTTCCAGAAGGCTAACAGGTATTTATTGAAGAAAAGTGGGAAGAGAAGCTCCTTGAGCTAGCATAAAGAAAAGGAATTGCCTCCCTGATTGTTTGGGGAAATATGACACACTGTGGATTAATTCTTGTGGAACGAAGGCATTTTTGATGTTTATTGATGGAAAACAAAATGGCAGCTCGTCTAGGAGCAGGAAGAAGGAAACATACCTAGTAGGAGACAGAGACATGGAATGGAATTCTACACGTTCAGACACTGATACAATCCAATGATGCAGGCCATCAAAATACACAGAAAATACCTCACCTGTATAAACAATGACATATTAACCTGGATTTTGTGAACTGTAGTGAATTAATTGTACTCATATTTCATTACACTTACACTTGCTTATGGACTTCCTATCAGTTCTTGAACTGAAAGTTACAATGCTGGGAAAGCCATTGCAGCAAACTCTACAGGGTACCTGGAACCTGTGTCGGGAGGTCAAACTGTGGTGTATCTCTTTAAACAATCAATTAGCAATTTTTTACTCAGCAATGCAGACCATCTTTCCAGGAAGTAGATATCAGAATATTTAATTCAATACTAAATCAGGCATCGAAATTTAGATTAAGTGAGTGAAAAGATTAGAATTAATGACACGTAAAAATAAAAAGGCAGAAAGAAAATGTTCATTTTTAAAATCTAGCTTTGTTACTTTCTCTTAAAATGTCCGACAATAATATAAAGCTGATGAGATGAGATTCCACACCTTTAAAAGTTTATATTCAGTGCCAAGAAGGTTATTTGACAGCAATTAAGATATTCTAGGTCATTAAAAATTTACTTGGAATGCAAGGACAAGCCCTTTGGTTTATTTTTCTCTGCTGTCCTGATGGCTATCAATTATAAAAATGCAGCAATTTTGCATTGCCCCATCTTGTTTCAATACTGAGTCCTTCAGCAAAATGTTGGTGCATTGGCCTTTGGAAAACAAATAAGCTCAGACAGGAACTTCAGATGTTTTTCGTTCAGCTGTGCATGCACAGACGCTGGAATTTTCTGCCCAATTTGTGCTTTAATAGAACATAAAACGATAAGAAATAGGAACAGGAGTAGACCATTTGGCCCCTCGAGCCTACTCTACCATTCAATAGGTTTAAGCCTGATCCGATATACCTCACTTCCACTTTCCTGCCCATTCCCCATTATCCTTGATCAAGAATCTATCTCTCTCAGCCTTAAATATACACATGGACACTGCTCCCACAGCTCCCTGTGGCAAGGAGTTACAAAGACTTAGAAACCTCTGAGAGAAAAGTTTCCTCCTCATCTCAGTCTTAAATTTGCACCCCTTTATTCTGAGAGTACATCCTAGACTCGCCCATGAGAGGACACATGCTCTCAGCAATCACCCTGTCAAGCCCCTTAAGAATCCTATATACCTCAATGAGATGACCTCTCATTCTTATAAACTCCAGTGAGTCGAGTCCCAATCTGTTTAGTCTTTGCTCATAAGTCAATCCCTCCATACCAGGGATCATCCAGGTGAACTTTCTCTGAAGTGACTCCAACGAAATAACATATTTTCTTAAATAAGAACATAGAACATAGAACAGTGCGGCATTGGAACAGGCCGTTCAGCCCACCATGTCTGTGCTGACCATGATACCTGTCTAAACTTATCTCATCTGCCTAAACATGGTCCATATCCCTTTATTTCCTGCCTGTTCATATCTATCTAAATGCCTTTTAAATGG
The DNA here is from genome assembly GCA_024137785.1 of Ginglymostoma cirratum. Classification (NCBI taxonomy): domain Eukaryota; kingdom Metazoa; phylum Chordata; class Chondrichthyes; order Orectolobiformes; family Ginglymostomatidae; genus Ginglymostoma; species Ginglymostoma cirratum. Next base: position 2,204,892 of record JAHRHZ010000288.1, read on the forward strand.
TGCTATCGTATCTGCTTCTAGCACCTCCCCAGAAGTAGATCATAGATCATAGAATAGAGCATAGAATAGAAAGTACTTTGCAGGCACCTACAACCATCTGTTGCCTCCCTTGCACAGCTCCTTTCAACATTCCCCCTCTTGCTTTAAACCTATCCCTCCCAATATTTGACATTTCCACCCAGGGAAACAAACTCCAACTATCTACTCTATCCATGCCTCTCATAATTTTATATACTGTACTTCTATCAGGTTGACCCTTCACCTCCGACATTCTCACGAAAACTATCCATGTTTGTCCAACCTCTCCTTATAGTTAATAAGCTCCAATCCAGGCAATATCCTGATAAACCTCTTTAGCTTCCTCTCCGAAGTCTCTACATCCTTGCTATAGTCTGGCAGCCAAAACGGCACAATATTCCAAATGTGGCCTAGTGTTTTTTAACAGTTAGAACAAAGAACAAAGAACAAAGAACAAAGAACAAAGAACAAAGAAAACTTACAGCCCAGGAACAGGCCCTTCTGCCCTCCAAGCCTGCGCTGATCCAAATCCACTGTCTAAACCCATCACCCAATTCCTAAGGATCTGTATCCCTCTGCTCCCCACCTACTCATGCACCTGTCCAGACGCACCTTAAATGAATCTACCGTGCCTGCCTCTACTACCTCTGCTGGCAACGCGTTCCAGGCACCTACCACCCTCTGTGTAAAGTACTCTCCGCGTGTATCCCCCTTAAACTTTTCTCCTCTCACCTTGAACGCGTGACCCCTCGTTATTGAATCCCTCACCCTGGGAAAAAGCTTATCTCTATCAACCCTGTCTATACCCTTCATGATTTTGAAGACCTCAATCAGGTTCCCCCTCTATCTCCTTTTTTCTGAAACCAGTTGCAACGACTTGACAGCTTTTATGCTCAATGCTCCAACCAATGAAGGAAAGCACGCTGTACACCTTCTTTACATGGGTTACCACCTTCAGGGAGCTATGGATTTGCTCCCTAGGCCCCTCTGTACATCAATACTCCTAAGGATCCTGCCATTTACAGTATACTTTCTCTCCTACACTTGACCTCCCAAAATGCATCACCACACACTTTTTTGGATTAAACACCACTTGCCATTTCTCTCTTCAAGTTTCTGACCAGTCTCTATTCTGCTACATCCTCACCATCCATAACTCCATCAATTTTTGTGTTGTCTGCAAATTTACTTGAGAACACCTACATTTTCATCCAAATCACTTATACAAATAACGAACAACCAAGGTCCCTGCACTGATCCTTGTGGAACACCACCGTTCACGGACCTCCAGCCAGAAAAACACTCCTCCAGAACTACCCACTGTCTTCTAGAACCAAACCAACTTTGTACCTGAACTAACCTCTGTCTTTTATGACAAAGCCAATTTTGTATCCATAAGGAGACCAGGACTGCTCACAGTACTCCAGATGTGGTCTCACCAGCACTTTGTACGGCTGTAGATGGACTTCCCTATTCTTATACCCCAACCCTCTTGAAATAAGGGTCTACATTCCATTAGGCATTTTGATTACCTGTTGCAACTGTGTACTAGCTTTCTGTGTTTCATTCACAAGTACCCCCAAGTCCCTTTGAGTTGCAGCTTTTACAGTTCTTTTCTCCAAACAAATAATACTCTGTCCTTGTTTTCTCCTTTCCATAATGAACAACTTCACATTTCCCACATTACTCTCTGTTTACCTACTTTTTACCCACTTACTTAACCTATCGATATCGCTCCGTAAACTGTGTCCCTTTCACAACCTTCCTTTCCACCTATTTTTGTGTTCACTGCTAATGTGGCTACAATACATTTGCTTCCTTCTTCTGTGTAGTGATTGGAACCAGGTAGATCTTGTTGACTACCAGGAACTCGATTGGGGTTGTTAACCTGGGCCAATCAGGAAACCTAGCTGACCAATATAAACAGGGGATTTAGAATTTCCTCTGTTCAAGGAACTGACTCTGAGCTGGCTGGCCATAGCCAATGTACTGTGCACAAGTAGATAAAGGGTGACTTGGTGATGGAATACTGGCCTCTATGCAGTTATTTCACTCTGGGTTATTAATATATATTGTACACAGTTGTGGCCAGAGCACCTATTAATGTGGAACTCCATTGGTCACAGATCACCAACCTGAAAAAGAACCCTCGATACTCACTCATGTTTCCTACCCATTAGCCAATTCTCAATCCACGCCAATATACTACTTCCAACATTCTGGGCTCTTAACTTATGACTTAACCTCTTGTGAGGTACCTTGGCAAACCCCTTCTGGAAGTCCAAATAGAACACATCCACTGGTTCTCTTTTATCCACTCTGGTTGAGACTTCCTTGTAAATCTTGAATAAATTAGACGGGATTTCCCTTTCATGAAGCCAGCTGTTTGATTAGATTAAGATTTAACAAATGTTCTGCTATTACTTCCTTAATAGTTGATCCTAATACCTCTAGGTATATGGCGCTACAATATTATTAGTCATTCTGACATTATCAAACAGGTAGTGGGACTGATTTTGTGAACTTATATTTCTTAAGTCATGGTTAATCAGACAAATAATTTTACATCACAAAATTTGGTGCAGCTATTTTATGGCACTTGGATTTCTTACACAGCTGAAACACCACCATGTGCAGGTTTCCCTCCAAGCTACACACTTGGCTTGGAAATAGTTTGCTGTTCCTTCGCTGTTGCTGAGTCAATGTCAAATTCCTCACGTACCCTATCCTCCAAGATTGCATCAGTTTAAGAAGGTATCTGGAGATGGGTAATAAATTCCTTGTCACTGAGCCAGTGCTACCCCAATTCCATGAGCAGTTCATTAAAAGTAGGATAACTAACCATACTTCACAAAGAATTGAAAGCATTTCTCTCCTTAGGCAGCGATAGTTTGATATAGCTTGAGAGGCACCACTTTGTAAGATCAGGGAAAGGTAAGGAGACAGCAGCTCCAAGAGTTATAACAATGATGATTGGACCCACACCATTGATGCAATGTTCCATCACACTCTAGATAACTGACCCCCACACGTCTAAAACCCTGATGAATTAACAAGTGAATTTGATTTTGGATATGAGTTGAGTGGGGTATTTTGTCCAGATAATCAGGGAAAACATCCTTACAGTTTTCATTATCGTTAGGTATCCTTTGTATCAATCTGAAAAGTCAGGACAGACCTCGATTTAATGTCTCCTCAACTTAAGACTGTAAGAAAGGTGGGAGTTTACTTATTTTGATATTCTTACCTGTGTAGAAGACTATGGGGCAAATTTTCTTTGTTTGTAATTTATTACAGAAATGAGCAGAGTCGTCTGCTTGATGTAAAATCAGGCGGAAGAATTATGTTTCAGTGATGAGACCAATCATCTGTTAATTCACATTATAGAGACTTAGCATTTCGTTACGCATGCAACCATTACTGCTAAGTTGCAAGCATACCCATATACATGTGGAAATCTGCATTAAAATATAAATCTCAAAAGGGCATTCCAAATTTACCTCTTCTTATTATGTAAAAGGGTAATCCACTTTCCTGGTTTATGTTTTAACCCAAAAAATATTGCTGGGATGGAAACTAAATTGTTGGTTTTGACTGTAGAGAAGGTAAGAACAGGAAAGTTTTACCTTCTTTAAACAATGTCATCAGTTTTCTCAGCTTTTCCCTTTTCCTGATGGTGTTATTCCTGAGCTCAATCAGTGAAGAGATTATCAGCTGACTGACCATTGAGAGCTGTTGTGTCAGAGCTTTAGGACCAAGGAGCAATCTTGTGATGATATTAGGGAGCAGCTCCTCACTGGGCATTAATAGCACAGTGTGGGTAGAGATGGAGAAGAAAAACACACAAATACTGAGGTTAAATTCTTCACTCTTGTCATACATATAAACGTTAAAACATAGAAAGAAGGAACAAAAGTAGGCCATTCTATTTTTCATGCCTGCTTCATCATTGGTTTGATGTTGATGTCGACTCTCCACTCCTGCATAACCTTGATAAATTTACACCCTCTTGGTAATCAAGAATCTACCTCTGTCTTAAACATATTTGATAATTCTGCATCCACTGTCTTTTGAGGAAGTGAATTCTAAAGACTCTCAACCCTCTGAGAGGAACATTTTTCCTTGCCTGTGTCTTAAATGGGTGACTTGTTATTTTTAAACTATAGCACCCTCGTGATAGGTATTCCCATAAGACAAAATATCTCTTCCACATCCGACCAGTCAGCCATGTGAATGTAAGAAAGATGTACAGAGAAACATGTGGAGTAGATTGAATAGTGTGATGTGGTAGATTTTATGGAATAGTCTCTCAATAATGTTAAGGTCAGAGCTCGGTATAGCTCTGAATGTGATATATTGTGAGGCTTAGCATGCAATAGACAGTGTTTTAAAGAAGCCCAAACGGGAAGACAGTTCTGGACCCGGCCTTCTTCTCAACCAGTCTATCTTGAATCCAAACTCATGCATAAAACCAGAGAATAAAAGAACACTTCTGTTGACCCTGACTCTCCATCCACCTCTGTTTCGTGTACATGTGGAATTTTTAACGTAAAACCAGCAAGCCCTGTACTTTGAACTGTCTGGCTAGCTCAGTCGGTAGAACATGAGGCTCTCAATCTGAGGGTTGTGTGTTTGAGCCCCATGCTGGGTGCCAACATTTAATTTCCTCAGCCTTCATAACTTCAGTTAGTTAATTTGTGAAATTCACTGCCACAGAGGCCAAGTCATTGAGTATATTTAGACTGAGATAGATAGGTTCTTGATTGGTCAGAGGAATTTAGGGTTACAGAGAGAACGAGGTTGAGAAACACGTTAGTCATGATCAAATGACAGAGCAGACTCGAAGGACCGAGTGGCCTAATTCTGCTCCTATGTCTTGCAGATGGCCTTCAGACATTGTCTTATTTCCCTATCCTTTCCCTTGATCCTTGAATATTCCGACTTTACAAACATCGGAGCAGTTTTGTTTGAAGTTATATTAAAGTGTGTGGAAATAGGCAATCTCTTTAGTTGCACTGGGTATGAGGCCGTGTAACACAAATGAAGGTACTTACAAAATGAGTGCAGAGAGTGCAGGATTGGAGTCTGTGTTTCACAGTAGTAGCCTTTGGGCCAGGCAGTCCAGGTTCAAATCCTATTGCCACAAAGGAGTGCCAATAACACGTCCAAACAGGTCGGTTTTAAAAAAAAAGCCACATGCCAATCTTAAAAGGAATCTTACAGTGAAGCAAGTAGTTGGTACATATTAAACAGACGTTAGACTGAGAATATCTGTGGTTCAGGAGTTTTCTGTCAAACCAATAGTTTCTGACTCCAAAGTGCCTTTGATAATGCTCTGACCCTTACACTATTGATTGACCAAATGCTGCAAGCAGTTGCATGCCTTCACCAGATCTTTCTAAATGATCTACCATTCGTTTAAGTTTTTAGCCATTTAACTGCATTGAAAGTTAACTTTCTCCTTCTTACTCCTGGGCGGGCTTCCATTATTGATTCTTTAAACAGGAATGTGAGATCATCTGAGCTGTCAGAGATTTTCACATTCTTGTCTGTCATGAGCCAGCATGGAATGTGTCTTTCAAATCTGAACTTGTCAATCTGTGAATGAGAAGTGCTCCCCCTAGATTCAGGGCCAGGGCAGCGTTCAAGTCTGACTGTCTAACCAATTCGTAGCATTAGCCATTCATTTCTAGAACGTTGAAATCATTGTCAAACCTGTCATCATCAAACATCTACTTACTGCCTCAGGAAGGGGACACTGGGTTGCCTAGTAATTTAATATAACTTCAGAGAGCATTTAAAACTTGGGACTGCAATCACATGTAGACTCAAACCAGGTTTTACAGTTTCCCTGCAGTGTGGAAGGAGGCCATTCAGTCCATCGAAACCACACTGAACCTCCAAAGAGCATCCCACCCAGACCCAGTCCCCTACCGTAATCTTGATCCCACATTTACCAGTGCAAACCCACCTAGCCGACCCTAAACACTATGGACAATTTAGCAGGGCCAATCCACCTAACCTACATATAGAGTCAGAGAATTTTACAGCATAGAAACAGGTCCTTTGGCCTAACTTCTCCCAGCCACCCAGCTCTTTGGGAGGAAACCAGAGGAAAGCCAAAAAGACACAGGGAGAATATGCAAACTCCACACAGAGAGTTACCTCAGGGTAGAACCGAACTTCGGTCCCTGGCACTGTGTGGCAGCAACGCTAATCACTGAGCCACTGTGCCACCTGTAAATAACAGGCCATGACAGTAAATTTCCTTCCATGACAAAAAAAAGGTGAGTGAAAACTTCTTTCATTAAAAAAACACTGATAGCTTCAGCGAAACGTAGAAAATAGGAACAGGAGTAGGCCATTCAACCCTTCAAGCCTGCACCATCATTCAATACGATCACGGTGGATCAACCAACTCAGCATTCTGGTCCCACTTTCTCCCGACACCCTTTGATTCCTTTAGCCCAAAGAACTATATCTAACTCCTTTTTGAAAACATTCAGTGCTTCGGCTTCAACTGCTTTCTGTGTCAGCGAGTACCACAAGCTCCCACGCTCTGATCATCACGACCTCTTTATCCAATGATGGTAGATGGTATTCAAGCTGAGTTGATTTAAAACATAACAGTTAAAGGTTTATACTCTGTCCTTCCCCACTCCTAGTTCCTCTCAGGTTTAAGAAGCAGTGATTGGTGCTATATCTATTGGGTCATCACGTCTTCCTGCTTGGAGTATTAGTTCAAACAGTGCTGTAATGAGTGGAAATAAAAAATATGGGGGATTGTGGCATCATGGTAATATCACTATACTGGTAATCCAGAGCTTCCCGCATTAATGGTCTGTAGACATACATTCAAATTCCATCACGACAGATGGTCCAGTTTGACTTCAATAAGGTTTGGAATTAAAAGATAATCAAATGATGACTGTTGTCAATTATCACAAAAATCTTTCAGGAAGGGAATCTTTCAATCTTACTTGATCTGACCTAATGTGACTTCAGACCAATATCAATGTGTTTGACTCTTAAGTGCCCTCAGAACTGGCACAGAGAGCCTTTCAGTTCGAGGCCAGTTGCCATCGACATTCCATTCCATGCACAAATAAAGAAAAATTGTGTTAGAGGCTAGCTAATGCTTTGGGGGCACAACAGGTGGAAGTTCAAATAATAAAATGCAGAGTTAAAAGCTAGTCTCAATCATAGAATCCTGAAAGTGCAGAAAGAGACCATTCAGCCCATCAAGTCTTCATTGACCCTCCAAAAAGCATCTCATCCAGAATCAGCTCCCTATTCTCATAGACACCCTAACCTACACATCTTTGGATGTAGGAGGAAACTGGAGCACCCAGAAGAAACCTATGCAGGCAACGCACAAACTCCATACAGTCATCCAAGGCTGGAATTGAACCCAGGTCCCTGGCAGCATGAGACAGCAGGCTGTAGCCACTGAGCCACCAAATGATGATGATGATGATTCATTGTTTTTAGCACTAGTAGTAGTGGACCAGCAAGCTAGTTAGTTCAAGGGTAATTTGGAAGCGTAATAAATGTCAGCTTGGATCTGCAAGACAAAAGTGCTTCTGCTGTCTCTCATCACTCATCTCCAGACCCCTTCGTGCAGATTCAGAAGAGGGAATCCGAGAACAGGAGAGTAGGGGAAAAGTTCAGCGAGAAGAAGGATTTACAAGACAGTGAGTCCAGGAGTGGCACAGGCTGCAAGTCAGAGGGTCTGCAGTAAGAAGGTGGCCTGGGAAACCAGAGGATCACAAACCAGAGGATCAGCATAAGGCAGGATACAGAGTAACCAGGCAGGTCAGAGCTCAGCAAATGTGGCACACAGGAGGTTTGCAAAGAGAAGGGTCACCGGACCTGAAACATTAACACTGATTTATTTTCACAAATGCTGCCAGACCTGCTGAGCTTTTCCAACGATGTCTGTTTTTGTTTCTGATTTCCAGCATCTGCAGTTCTTTCAGTTTTTTGGGAAGTTTGGAAAGCAAGGTTGACAGATTGGGATGTATATAGAAAGTAAGTTTGGAAGTATATATGGGAGTGGTTTGGAAAATGGTCAATACAGCATAAGTATCTAAGAAAGGAAGGAGACAGAAAGCAGAACACCATCCACCAATTAGCCTCGCATCTATCATAGGAAAACTGCTGGAATCCATTATTAAGAAGTTATAGCAGGCACTTAATTTTTTTGCAAAAAGGAAATTGGGCTTAACTGATTTATTACAGTCCTTTGAGGAAGTAATAATAAAGTTAGATAAAGGGAAAACTACAGACGTGGCTCATTTGAATTCCAAACAAAAATTCCTCATCAAAGGTCACAATGGTATCAGTGAAGAGAAAACAGTTACGTATTAGGATAGATAAGAAATTGGTCAGTAATGGGAAGCCGTAATTAGGGATAAATGGATCATTTTCGGTTTGACAAGCTGTAACTGGTGGAATACCACATGGATCAGCACTGGGGTCTCCACTATTTATAACTTATATCAATAATTTGGATATGGGATTTGAATATTTGCTGATGACACTATGATAGATATAAAAGAGGAAGTAAATACTCTATGTTGGGATTTGGATAGATTGAGTGAGTGGACAAAAACTTGGCAGATGGAGTATAATGCGAACATGTCCAAATGGCAGGAAGCACAGTAAAAGAGAATATTATATAAATGGAGAGAAAACTCAGGAGCACAAAGGGATCTTGGTGATCTGGTACATGAATCACAAAATGTTAATATGCAGCTAGAGCATGTGGTTAAGAAAGCAATGATTAAGAAGAAAAGCCAAAATTGGGAATTAGTGCAAGGAGACTGGGATATAAGAGCAAGAAAATATTATTGCTGGAAAAACTCAGCAGGTCTGGCAGCCTTTGCATATGTGGAAGTGTTGGTGTTGGACTGGGGTGGACAAAGTTAGAAGTCACACGACCCCAGGTTATAGTCCAACAGATTTATTTGAAATCACAAGCTCTAGAGCGTTTTACCTGAAGAAGGAATAGCGCCATGAAAGCATGTGATTTCAAATAAAACTGTTGGACTATAACCTGGTGTCGTGTGACTTCGACAGCATCTGTGGAGAGAAAGCAGTCAATGTTTCGGATCCAGTCACTCTTCTTCAGAATTGAAGAAGGATTCGCTGGACCTGAAACATTAATTCTGCCTTCTCTTCACAGATGCTGCCAGACTTGTTCAGTTTTTCCAGCAATTTCTGATTTTGTTTCTGATTTCCAGCATCCGCAGTTCATTGGGTATATTTCTTTTTGATAATTGTGTTAGAAGCTATACAGAGAATGTTCACTTGTCTCTTTTTTTGGGATGAAGAGCTGGCCGTATGAAGAAAAATTAGAACCACAGAAGCGTTACAGCACAGAATAAGGCTATTTAGCCAATCGTTTCTCTCTTGGCCTGAAGAAAACTAGCCATTAATTTGAATACGACCATAAAGGATCTGATCCTTAGACTTGTAGGTTGCAGCTTCTCAGGTGAAGATCCTGGTTCCTTTGAAATGAGTTGAAAGTTTCTGCCTCCACCATCAAACTGGGCAACAAAATCTACCAAACCACTATCCTCTGGGTCAAAAGGTTTTTCCTCATGCCTTCTCTCTAATGCTCGACCAATCATCTTAAATCTGTTCCCCTCGTAAATGACTTTACCGCTAGGGTAAAAAGGTCTTTCCCGTCTACTTTCTTTAGGCCTCACATCATTTTGTACACCTCATTTACGTCACCCCTCTGCCTCCACTGTTTGGAGGAAAACAACCCCGAGCTATATCATCTCTCCTCATAGCTGCAACATTTTTCAAACCTTGGAAACATTCCCATACATCTCCTCTGTACTCTGTTCAGCTCATTCTGTCCTGACCATTATGCAGTGTCAGAACTGTATACAAACCTATGGCTGTGAGAGGGGAGAGATTTAAAAGGGACCTGAGGGCTAACTTTTTCTCACAGAGGATGGTGTGTGTGCAGAATGAGCTGCCAGAGGACATGGTAGATGTAGGCTTTCTTTTACCTTTATTCATTCATAGGATGACGGCGTCGCTGGCTAGGCAGCTTTTATTGCCCATCCCTAATTGCCCTGAGGGCAGTTAAGAGTCAACCACATCACTGTGAGTCTGGGGTCACATATAGGTCAGACCAGGTAAGGATGGCAGTTTCCTTCCTGAAAGGGCATTAGTGAACCAGATGGGTTTTTCCAACAAAACAAAGTGTAGAACTGGATGAACACAGCAGGCCAAGCAGCATCTTAGGAGCAGAAAAGCTTGAAGTTTCGGGCCTAGACCCTTCACCAGAAATGGGGGAGGGGAAGGAGGTTCTGAAATAAATAGGGAGAGAGGGGGAGGCGGATAGAAGATAGATAGAGGAGAAGATAGGTGGAGAGGAGACAGACAGGTCAAAGAGACGGGGATGGAGCCAGTAAAGGTGAGTGTAGGTGGGGAGGTAGGGAGGACATATGTCAGTACAGGGAGGACGGACAGGTGAAGGGGGCAGGATGAGGTTAGTAGGTAGGAAATGGGGGTGCGGCTTGAGGTGGGAGGAGGGGATAGGTGAGAGGAAGAACAGGTTAGGGAGGTGGGGACGAGCTGGGCTGGTTTTGGGATGCGGTTGGGGAGGGGAGATTTTGAAGCTTGTGAAATCCACATTGATACCATTGGGCTGCAGGGTTCCCAAGCTGAACATGAGCTGCTGTTCCTGCAGCCTTCGGGTAGCATCGTTGTAGCACTGCAGCAGGCCCAGGATGGACATGTCGTCTGAGGATTGGGAGGGGGAGTTGAAATGGTTCGCGACTGGGAGGTGCAGTTATTTATTGCGAACTGAGCGTAGGTGTTCTGCAAAGCGGTCCCCAAGCCTCCGCTTGGTTTCCCCGATGTAGAGGAGGCCACAACGGGTACAGCGGATGCAGTGTACCACATTAGCAGATGTGCAGGTGAACATCTGCTTGATGTGGAAAGTCTTCTTGGGGCCTGGGATTGGGGTGAGGGAGGAGGTGTGGGGGCAGGTGTAGCACATCCTGCGGTTGCAGGGAAAAGTGCCGGGTGTGGTGGGGCTGGAGGGGAGTGTGGAGCGGTCAAGGGAGTCACGGAGAGAGTGGTCCCTCCGGAAAGCAGACAAGGGTGGGGAGAGAAAAATGTCTTTGGTGGTGGGGTCGGATTGCAGATGGCGGAAGTGTCGGAGGATGATGGGGTGGTACGTGAGGACAAGGGGGATTCTTTTTTGGTTGTTTTTGCTGGGACTGCGGGGGGAACCATTTCAACTCCCCCTCCCATTCCTCAGACGATATGTCCATCCTGGGCCTCCTGCAGTGCTACAACGATGCTACCGGAACAGCAGCTCATGTTCAGCTTGGGAATCTTGCAGCCCAATGGTATCAATGTGGATTTCACAAGCTTCAAAATCTCCCCTCCACCACCTCATCCCAAAACCAGCCCAGCTTGTCCCCACCTCCCTAACCGATTAGTCCTCTCACGTATCCCCTCCTCCCACCTCAAGCCGCACCCCCATTCCCTACCTACTAACCTCACCACCCCTCCCCCGACCTATCTGTCCTCCCTCCCTACCTACCTACACTCACCGTTCGCGGCTCCATCCCCACCTCTTTGACCTGTCTGTCTCCTCTCCACCATCCAGCTCCCCCTCTTTATTTCAGAACCCTCTTCCCCTCCTGATGAAGGGTCTCGGCCCAAAACATCAAGCTTTCCTGCTCGGCCTGTTGTGTTCATCCAGCTCTGCACCTTGTTATCTCAGATTCTCCAGCATCTGCAGTTCCTATTATCTCTGGGTTTTTCCCCAATTGATTCATGGTCATCATTAGATTCTTAGTTCCCGACGCTTATTGAATTCAACGTCCTACCATCTGCTATGGTGGGATTTGAACCTACATCCCCAGAACGTTATCTGGGTCAACAGTCCAACAATAATACCACTAGGCCATTGCCTCCCCTGCTACAGCATTTGACAGACAGGGATACATGGATAGGAAAGGTTTAGAGAGCTACAGGCCAAACCCAGGCAACTTGGACTAGTTTAGTTTGAAAAATAGTTGGGCGGTATGGATACTCCCTGTATACCTATGACTGTGTTGCCAAATTCCAAATGATCGTCATCTATAAGTTCGCTGAAGACACCACCGTAGTGGGACGAATATCTAACAATGATGAATGAAAATACAGAAGGGTAATAGAGGGCTTGGTGACGTGGCAAAATGAAAACAATCTGTCTCTCAATGTCAGCAAAACTAAGGAACTGATCATCGACTTCAGAAAGAGAGGAGGACACGCCTTCACCTACATCAGTAGAACTGAGGTTGAGAGAGTGAAGAGTATCAACCTCAGAGTGATGATAGCAAATGTCTTGTCCTGGACTCCCCATGTAGATGTGACTGCCAAGGAGGCACAACAATGCCTCTTCTTCCTCAGGCAGCTCAGGAAGTTTGTCTATAAGATCCCTCACCAACTTCTGTGCACCATCGAAAGCATTCTGTCCAGGTGCTAAATGGCCCTATATGGCAACTGCTCTGCCCAGGACCATAAGAAACTACAGAAGGTTGTGTGCACAGCCCAGACCATTACGGAAGCCAACCTTCCATCCATGGACTCTATTTACATGGCCCGCTGCTGCGGAGAGGCGGCCAACATCATCAAAGACTCATCGCATGTTGGTAATGACCCCCTACAGCCTCTTCCATCAGGCAGAAGATACAGAAGCCTGAACACACGCACCAGCAGGTTCAGGAACAGCTTCTGCCCGGCTGTTATCAGACTGTTGAATGGACTCTAGCCTCAAATAATGTCACGTGTAATGTAACCTGTATGTCTCTAAATATTTTTGATCTATACGTCCTTTGCTTGCTGTGCTCTGCCTGTACTGCTGGTAAACAAAGCATTTCACTGTGCTTTTGTACACGTGGCAATAAAATTTCATTGATAAAAAGGAGTTGGTTCAAAGGGTCTGTCTGACTTTATAATCAGCATGTTATGCAGTTTCATTATTATCTTCCTACTTCTGTATTCAGTACTCTGTCCAATAGGGGAAAGCATTCCATATGTTTTCCTTACTGTCTCGTCTACCTGTCCACCGCCTTCAAGACCCTGTAGACATGCAACCTAAACCCTCTCACTTCCTCTCCCCCTTGTAATATGCTCCAGTTTATTGGGTGTTCCATGGTTTTGTTCTCTCCAAATGCATTACTTCAGGCTTCTCTGGATTGAAGTCAATTTGCTACTTTTCTACCCACACAACCAGCCTATCAATGTTTCCCTTTGTAGGGGAGACTAGAGAAGTCTTTTAAACAGAAATGAGAATTTTTTTGCTCGGATGGTCACGCGTCTGTGGAATTCTCTTCCCTGGTGAGCACAGGAGGCTGCATTGGAAATATTCTTGATAGACAAGGGAATCAAGGGCTATGGGGGCCAGAAAGCAGAGGTGAAATCCTGGATCATCATAGGCTGAGGGGTGACCTTATAGAAGTTTATAAAATCATGACAGGCATGGATAGGGTGAACAGCCAAGATCATTTCCTGAGGGTAACAGTGCAAAACTAAATGGCATAGAACCCCCTGGCCCAACAAGTCCACATCACCCCTCCAAAGGGCATCCCACCCCAACCCCTGTATTCTCCATGTCTAACCCTCCTAACCTAAACATCCCTGGGCACTATAGCATGGCCAATCCACCTACGCTGCACATCTTTGGGCTGTGGGACGAAACCCACACAAATACAGGGAGAATGTGCAAACTCCATACAGTCACTCAAGGTTGGAATTGAACCTCGGTACCTGGTGCTGTGAGGCCGCAGTACTAACCACTGAGCTACCATGGTTTAAGGTGAGAAGGGAAAGATTTAAAAGGGACCTAAGGGGCAACTTTATCACACAGAGGGTGGTGTATGTATGGAACAAGTTGCCAAAGGAAGCGGTGGAGGCTGGTATGCTTACAACATTTAAAAGGCATATGGATGGGTATATGAACAGGAAAGGTTTAGAGGGATATGGGTCAAATGCTGGTAAATAGAATCAGGTTAATTTAGGATATCTGGTCGGCATGGACGAGTTGGAACGAAAGGTCTGTTTCCATGCTGTATGTCTCTATGACACTGTGACTCAACCAGAATACGTTAAATACCGGACTAGACTTGAAGGATCGAATAGCATCCTCCTACTTCTATCTTCCTATGATGAGGTTCACAAGGGGGCTATGTTTCTGTCTGTTGGGAGATAAGCCCGAGGGGATATAAATGTAAGTTTGACACCAATAAATTTAACAAGTGAGCTCAAGAGTAACCTCTTTGTTCAGGAGTGATTAGAATGCGGAACTTGCTACCACATGCAGTAGTTGAGGTGAATGGCATTGATGTACTTATATGGAGACTGGTACACACACAATGGATGAAAGGATATGCTGATTGCACAGAGGTGAAACGTGATGGATTGAGGCTTGTGCAGAGCAGGGATAGTGATGTGCCCTGTTTCCCTCTAAGCTATGAATCATCCACGATTCTGTGAAGCTGAACAATAACAGGATACAATGCAATTGCCAGCAGCAGACAGCTCTGCGTAGAAACTCATCACAGGGCAGACTCTCAGGCTGAAGAAAATATACAAAATAATATTTAATCAGTTATTCAAGTACACAGAGCTCTATTTTTTGCTCTTCCGTGAAGCTGTAATTTTTATGCAACAGTGTAAACATGAAGGAATAAGGAAACATATTTCCTGTCCTGATTAATATAAATAATAGTCCTATTATTAGAGGTTTAATAACATTGATGGTAAGTCCATATTTTAACACATGTATAACATTCCCATTCTAAAATTGAAAACTTCAAAACAGTAGCAAGAACGACTGTGGTTAGATCAAAGAATAAGTTAGACAAATACAGAGTGCTAAATTATGGGCTTCTTCACTCATTTGACTTTCCTATATTAAAATATTTAATACATTTCCCTCTATTCTCAAATATAATACTTAATGCACTTCTAAATCCCAAATTCAGTAAACCACCATTCTCTGAAATTTGAGCTCATCCAAAATTCCACTACTTATCTGCTCACTGCTTTTTAACCTACACTGCTGTACTTGCTGAGCTCAATTAGCTCCTGATCAGAGATAACAAGCATGGGGCTGGATGAACACAGCAGGTCAAGCAGCATCATAGGAGCAGGAAAACTTGACGTTTCGGGCCTAAACCCTTCATCAGAAATCTGATAAGAGTGTGATAAGAGTGATGGCTCTTGACATCAAGGCAGCATTTGATTGAGCATGGCATTATGGAGATCTGGCAAAACTAAAGCTAATGGTAATCAGCGTGAAGACTCTCCACTGGTTGAAGTCGTACCTGGCACAAAGGAACATGTTGTGATATTTGGAGGTCAATGATCTCATTTCCCCAGATCAGCAGATAATAATGCAGTCCATGCCCACATGCAACAGACATGGGCAATATTCAGGCTTGAGCTGAAAAATGACAAGTGACGTTTTTGCCAAACAAGTGCCCGGCAATTACTGTCATGAATAAGAAAGATTAGTATCCTCTCCCCTGACACTGAATGCTATCACCAGTGGTGAATCCCTCATGATCAACATTCTGGGGATCTTCATTATCTAGAAACTTAACTGGTTTATGCCACAGAAATAGAGTAGCTACAAAAGCAGGTCAGAGGCTGTGAAATCAGGAGCGAGTGATTTAGTTTCTCACTCCCAAAAATCTTCTTGGAGTCCACAGGAGCTAGATCAGGAGCATGATGAAATCTTTTCCATAGGCCTGGATGTGTGCAATGCCATCCAGGACAAATGATTGACACTCTGTGCACCACCTTAAACATTTGCTGTCTTCTTCATTGCTACACAGTGGATTAGAGCTAAATGTAGAACCTC
>JAHRHZ010000288.1:2221195-2274235 GCA_024137785.1 Ginglymostoma cirratum
AGATTTCTGATGAAGGGTTTAGGCCCGAAACGTCAAGTTTTCCTGCTCCTATGATGCTGCTTGACCTGCTGTGTTCATCCAGCCCCATGCTTGTTATCTCGGATTCTCCAGCATCTGCAGTGCCTTTTAGCTCCTGATCAGGCTACATTTCAGCTTTCAGTGATTTTCACCCTTGTGTCCAAGTTTTTTAATTGCCTTTTCACTCCCTAGCTCTGTAACCTCTTGCAGGCCTATAATTCTTTTAGCAATCTTAACCTCATGTATGTGCCAGCCTGAAACCTAATTCCTGCAATTCTCTGCTCAAACCTTTCCAACTTACTCAATTATTCTCCAGTACATTAAGATGTTCCTTAAAATACTAGCTGTTTGACCAAACTTCTGGTCATCTGCCTTAATACTGACATGTCACAGTTTTCTGATATGCTCCTGGCAAGTGTTTTGGGATATTTTTACTACATTATAAGTTTTATATAAATGTAAATTATTGGTTTAGAAGGAATTTTCGCCATTTTATAACTTGTCCATTGCGGCACAAAGTGAATTCTTTATTCTCCTAGACCATAGACTCATTCCGATTGATGAACCTTGAGGCAGTAGTAGTGAATTTCCTCCTGAAAGTGTCTCCTGCCAGAAAGTACAAGATAGGGTCCACACAGCTATTGAGGCTGGCAAGCCCCCGGGTCACTTGATAAGTGGCGTAGACCCTCTTGTTCCACTCGCATGTCTCTGGACCCTGATAATACAGTCTGGACTGTAGGTTTAGATTCTTCATCACATGGAAGGGGAGATAGGAGATGGCAAAGACGGCCAACACGATGATGACGAGACGCACAGACTTGCCCCGGAGAGGTGTCCTCATGTCGTTAGATATTAAGGCCTTCACGATAAATCCATAACAGACTAGAATAGTGGCGAAGGGGATGCAGAAACCAAAGAAAGTAGTCAGCATGCTGTAAATGAAATAAGTGCCCAGGAGCTCTTTAGACGTTGTATCATAGCAAATGGTTTTTGTTGTTTTGTTAGCATCTGGTCGAGAAAAGTTTGCTTTATTGGTGTCCTGCCGTATTCGGGAGAAGTACAGTATTGGGGAGATCCCAGCCATGACCATAATCCACACGCACACGCACACAATAGTGGCCGATTTTTTCTTCAACCTGCCCAGTGATTTCATGGGGTGTACCACACCCGTGTACCTGTGGGCACTGATGCAGGTCAGAAACAAGATGCTCCCGTAGAGGTTAACGTGGAAAATGAACCTCTGCAATTTGCACAGTGCCTCTCCGAAGATCCAGTCACTTTCCTTGAAATAGTAAAATATTAAAACCGGCAGAGAGAAGACATAGAAGAGGTCAGCCAGGGCAAGGTTAAACATGTAAACGGTGATGCCACTCCAAGGCCTCATGTGAAAGATGAACATCCAGAGAGCAACACTGTTACCAATGAATCCAGTGACAAACACGATAATGTACATGATGGGCAGATAGCAAGACTCAAATTCTTTGTTGATGGAGCAGTCATCAGATGGTAGGTCTGCCATTGTATCTGCCTGAAGGCCTCTCATTCACAACAAACAAGGTGGCACATGTTCCTCCAAAATTGAGAATATCTGAAAGAGCAACCAAGCAGAGGTTTAAATTTGCCACACATTTTGAAGTTTTCTCTGTTATATTGGCTCTCAGTCTAACAATTAATGGAATTGAAATTCTCATCCTTATGTTCAGATGCTTCATTATTCCTTATCTTCATTCAGATTTAGAACCTTCCAATATCTTAGTATTTCTCCAAATCTCACCTCGTGTGAGTCCCTGATTTTAATAGCTTTAACAGTGGTAGTTAACTCTTCAGTTGCCACACTCCTAAGCTCTGTAATTTCTTCATTAAACCTCTCCTTTCTCTCTCCTCCCTGAAACCACTAATTAAAATCTACTGTGCTCACCAAGCTTTTGGTCATCTGGCCTGATAACCTATTATGTAACGTGCCAATGTTAGTATGGTAACGCTCCAAAAATCAGGTTTCACTATGTTAAAAGTATGCTCTCAAAGCACGCTATTATTGTTTTCAAATGTACTTGTTGTGTTGAAACTTCCTTTAAAAGCAGTGAGACCGATTCAGATAATTACTTGCTCCAAGGGTCAATTGCTAAATTGAATTTATTATTCTTCTGTATATGTTACCTTTTCCACTCCTTTCTCTATGAAAATGTTTCCTCGCAATGTTGCATAATTCTACAATTAGATCTCGTCTGAATACTGACATGGTATCAGTTGTACTAAGTCACCTTCTCACTTCTGCATTAGAATGGTCAAGTCACATTCTGCCGATTTGAAGATTAAATCTGGTTTGTTAGCCCAGTGAGGGGCAGAGGGAGGTGTCATATTATTGTAGGTTCCATCTTTTAGATGAAATTTCAAACCAAGACAGCAAGTGGTGCATACCTGCTATCACTAGAACAGATTATCTGGTTGCTATTACAATGTTATTTGCGGAAGCTTGAAGTGTACAAATTGACTTCTGACTTTCTCCACATTACATCGGTGACTACAGTTCAAAAGTAGTTAACTGTCCACGAAAAGCTTTGTGGTTTTCTGAATATGTGAAGGACTATTAGTATATCTCACTCTCCCAGCTCACTCAATGTCACTTAAACCTGTAACAACGATCAAATACAATGAGGAAGGATTTGGGGCCACAAGAATTGCTCTGATGTTTTGAATAGGATGTAAATACCATAGACAAACCACCTTCCTCTCAGCATCTAGTTTTGCAGGTGGCATAGTGATATTTTTACTGGGCTGGTAATCCCATGGCCCAAGCTAAAGTGCTGAGGGGCTGGGTTTGAATCCCACCATGGCATATAGTGAAAATTTAACTCAATTACTACCTCTGAAATTTTTACAAAATAATCAATAATTGTCAGTGGTTACCTGGCCTAGTCTATATGTAACTCCAGACTGCTGCCATGTGGTTGATTCTTAACTGTCCTTTAAAATGTCCAAGAGAACCAAGGAGTTCATGAGGAATTAGGTATTTGCTGTATCCACATGCCATGAAACAATAAATGAAGTTGGACTTTGTAGACGTTTACAGTAGAGATAGAGGCCATTCAGCCCATTAAGTCTTCTTCTCTGCTCAATGAGATCATGACTGATCTGACAATCCTCAAATCTATTTACATGCCTTATCCACATTACCCTTGATTCCTTTCCTGATTAAAATTCTGTCTATCTCAGCCCTGAATATACTGAATGACCCAGTTTTGACAACCTTTGGCAGTAAAGTATTCTATAGATTATCCGCACTCTAAGGGAAGAAATTCCTCCTCGTCTCTGTTTTAAATGAACAACTCCTTAATCTGAGATTGTGCCCTCCGGTCCTAGGCTCTGCCACAAGAGGTAACAACCTTTCACACTGTTAAGACCCTTAATAATCTTATGTTTCAATAAGGTCTCCACTCATTCTTCTCAACTCCAATGAATACATGAGCAACCTACTCAACTTCTTCTCATTAAAAAAAAGCTCTCCATATCCAGAATCAACCTAGTGAACCTTCTCTGGACTGCCTACAATGCCAATTAATCTTCCCTTCGATAAGGAGACCAAAATAGTTCACAGTATTGAAGCTGTGGTCTAACCAGTGCCTTGTATAGTTGTAGCGAGGCCTCCTTATTTTCATAGGACTGGACGATTCTTTTAGCTACAGGAATCATGGTAGGCAAGTGATAGATATAAAGGGAATTACACCTTCACTTTAAGTTTAGCTTCTGAGCATGAACAAAAGCAGACTTGTCATTACTAGTAGAAGAGACCAGGGCACAAAGGTACATGCTCAGAGTGTAGGGACAGCCCTTTAGAACAGAAGTGAGGAGGAATTTCTTCAGCCAGAGGGTGTTTAATCTATGGAACTTATTGCTGCAGAAGGCTGTGGAGGCCAAATTGCTAAGTGCATTTATGACAGAGATGGATAGATTCTTGATCGGTAGGGGGTTCAGCTCAGACACAAACAGAGCAGAGTGTTTGGAAAAGGCTAGCAATCAAACACTAGAAGAATGAATGAAAATGAAAAGAGGGAAGGTTAATACGGGACTGAAGGTGCTATAGCTGAATGCATGCAGTATAAGGAAGAAGGTAAGTGAGCTTGTGGCACAGATCGCAACTGGCAGGTACAGCGTGGTAGGCATCACAGAGACTTGGTTGCAAGGGGATCAGGATTGGGAACTGATTATCCAAGGATATACATCCTATCGAAAAGATAGGCAGGTGGGCCGAGGGGGTGGGGCTGCCTTATTAGTGAGAAATGAAATTAAATCAATAGGAAGAAATGAAGTAGGGTCAGATGGTGTAGAATCTGTGTGGGTAGAATTGATGAACCGCAAAGGTGAAAAAACCACAGTTGGGGTTGAGTACAGGCCTCCAAACAGTAGCAAGGAGCTGGGGCGCAAGATGCACCAGGAGATGGAAAAGGTGTGTAAGAAAGGCAAAGTCACAGTGATCATGGGGGATTTCAAAATGCAGGTGGACTGGGAAAATCATGTTGGTAGTGGATTGCAAGCAAAGGAGTTTCTGGAATATCTATGAGATGGCTTTTTGGAGCAGCTCGTGGTGGAGCCCACAAGAAAACAGGCAATTCTGGATTTAGTGTTGCGCAATGAGGCAGACTTGATAAGGGATCTTAGGGTAAAGGAACCCTTAGGAGGCAGTGATCATAAGATGATAGAATTTACTCTGCAATTTGAGAGGGAGAACAAAGAATCAGAGGTAACGATATTACAGCTGAGTAAAGTCACTACAGAGGTACGAAGGAGGAACTGGGCAGAATTGACTGGAAGAGGAGACGAGCAGGAAAGACAGTGGAACAGCAATGGCAGGAGTTTCTGGGAGTAATTCAAGAGACACAGCAAAATTTCATCCCTAGGGAAAAAGAAGCATGGTACAGGGAGGATGAGGCAACAATGGCTGACTTGGGAAGTCAGGGATAGCATAAAAGCAAAAGAGAAAGCATATAATATGGTGAAGGGCAGTGGGAAACCAGAGGATTGGGAAGCTTACAAAGACCAACAGAGGGCAACAAAAAAAGAAATAAGGAGGGAGAAGATTAAATATGAGGGTAAGCTAGCCAGTAATATAAATGAAGACTATAAGAGCTTCTTTAGGTATATAAAGGGCAAAAGAGAGACAAAAGTGGACATTGGACCACTGGAAAATGACGGTGGAGACATAGTAGTGGGGAACAAGGAAATAGCTGAGGAACTGAATAATTACTACGCGCCAGTCTTCACAGTGGAAGACATGAGTAATATCACAAAAAATTCAAGAGAGTCGGGGGCAGAGCTGAGTATGGTAGCCATCACCAAGGTGAAGGTGCTGGTAAAACTGATTGGCCTGAAGGTGGATAAATCACCTGGACCAGATGGACTACACCCCAGAGTTCTAAAGGAGATAGCTGAAGGGATAGTGGAAGCTTTAGTGGTGATCTTTCAGGATTCACTAGAGTCAGGGAGGGTCCCAGAGGACTGGAAAATTGCTAACGTGACACCTCTGTTTAAAAACAGAGTAAGGCAAAAGACGGAAAATTACAGGCCGATTAGCCTAACCACGATTGTGGGCAAGATGTTCAAGTTCATTGTAAAGGATGAGATTTCTGAATATTTGGAAGTATATAGTAAAATAGGGCAAAGTCAGCATGGTTTTATCAAGGGGAAGTCATGCCTGACAAATCTACCAGAATTCTTTGAGGAAGTAATGAGCAGGGTCGACCAAGGAGAGCCAATCGATGTTATCTACCTAGACTTCAGGAAGGCCTTTGATGAGGTGCCACACAGGAGGCTGCTGAATAAGATAAGGGCCCACAGTGTGAGAGGCAAGGTGCTAGCATGGATAGAAGATTGGCTGTCTGGCAGAAAGCAGACAGTAGGGATAAAGGGGTCTTTCTTGGGATGGCAGCAGGTGACGAGTGGTGTTCCGCAAGGGTTGGTGCTGAGACCACAACTCTTCACTTTGTACATTAATGATCTAGATGAAGGAACTGTAAGCATTCCGGCTAAGTTTGCAGGTGATGCAAAGATAGGTGGAGGGACAGGTAGGAGATGGGGAGGCTGCAGAAGGACTTGGACAGGTTAGGAGAGTGGGCAAAGAAGTAGCAGAAGGAGTACAACGTGGAAAAGTGTGAGATCACGCACTTTGGTAAGTAGAACAAAAGCATGGACTATTTTCTAAATGGGGAGGAAAGTTCAGAAGTCTGAAGTGCAAAGAGATTTAGGAGTTCTAGTCCAGGGTGCCCTCAAGGTAAACTTGCAGGTTGAGTCAGTAGTCAGGAAGGCAAATGCAGTGTTGGCATGTATTTTGAGAGGACTTGAATATAAAAGCAGGGATGTACTACTGAGGCTTTGTAAGGCTCTGATCAGGCCACATTTGGAGTATTGTGTACAGTTTTGGGCCAATATCTCTGGAAGAATGTACTGGCCCTGGAGCGGATTCAGAGGAGGTTCACGAGAATGGTGCCAGGAATGGAAAGCTTAACATATGAGGACTGTTTGAGGACTCTGGGACTATACGCATTGGAGTTTAGAAGGATGAGGGGGGATCTAATTGAAACATTCAAGATACTGAATGGCCTGGACAAAGTGGATGTTGGGAAGATGGGTCCATTGGTAGGAGAGTGTAGGACCCGAGGGCACAGCCTTAGAGTAAAGGGAAGACCTATTAGAATGGCGATAAGGAGAAACTTCTTCAGCCAGAGAGTGGTGAACCCATGGAACTCACAACCACAGAAGGCTGTGGAGGCCAGGTCATTGAGTGCATTTAAGACCGAGATAGATAAGTTCTTGATTATCAAGGGGATCAAGGGTTATGGGGAGAAAGCAGGAGAATGGGGTTGAGGAACTTATCAGCCATG
The DNA here is from genome assembly GCA_024137785.1 of Ginglymostoma cirratum. Classification (NCBI taxonomy): domain Eukaryota; kingdom Metazoa; phylum Chordata; class Chondrichthyes; order Orectolobiformes; family Ginglymostomatidae; genus Ginglymostoma; species Ginglymostoma cirratum. The sequence goes on from JAHRHZ010000288.1 coordinate 2,228,089, forward strand.
ATTGAATGGCGGAGCAGACTCGATGGGCCAAATGGCCTAATTTCTGCTCCTATGTCTTATGGTCTTATGGTCTTAATAGGGTTGAGAAACATATCAGCCACAATCAAATAGCGGAGCAGACTTGATGGGATAAATGCCCTAATTCTGCTCCCATATCTATGGTCTTAAAATTTTATTTCAAACATGGGCAACATGGTGGTTCAGCGATCAGCAGTGCTGCCCCACAGCACCCAGGTCTGATTCCTACCTTGACTGTCAGTGTGGAGTTTGCAAATTCTCCCCAAGACCGTGGAGATTCCTCTGTGTGCTCCAGTTTCCTCCCACAGCCCAAAGATGTGCAGGCTAGCTGGATTAGTCATGGGAAATGCAGAGTTACAGGGTAGGGCGGGGGGTGGGTGAGGGTGGGAGGTTCTTCAGAGGATCAGTGTGGACTCAATAGGTTGAGTGGCACACCTCCACACTATAGGGATTCAATGATTCTGTGGAATAGGAACCTGAAGTCTGTAGGGATCTAAGTAAGCTATCCTCCCCTAGCATACTCTGCATATTGTTATGATCATTCACAAGAGTGTAGACTTCATTTTACCAAAGTGATCACAAAGTTAGGTACACTAAGTGGGAATTCAAGGTTTGAGAAAACTGTTGATTCAGATTTCTTGGAAGCCACTGCATAAAGTAAACGAGCCATCCATTCGTAACAGTGACTACGATTGCACTCTGCCACTGCAGGCCTTACCATTGCCAATACTGAACTCCTCCATACTTCAAAAACAGAAATTGCTGGAGAAACATTAATTCTGCTTTCTCTCCATAGATGTTGCCAGGCCTGCTGAGTTCCTCCAGCAATTTCTGTTTTTGTTTCAAATGCTATTTTTCTCCATGTTTTAAATCTGTTTGATAGCATAATTGCTTTGTACCGTGAGATAATTTGTAAAAGAGAAAAATGACTGCTATTCACGCCTCGTGGCTGTAGGATACTTTAGTCTTATCAAATGCTCTTGGTCAGTCAAATCTATGCACAGCGCGCTCCCCCGTGAACCAAAGTGGTGATGATCATCTTTGTCTGTGATGATGGTTGAGTGATGAATACAGGCCAGGACATCATAAAGTTAGAAAATATAGGAGTCTAATTAGGCCATTTGGCCCATCCCAGTCTGCCCCACCATTTGATCATGGCTGACATCTTTCTCAACTCCATTCCCCTGCCTTCTCCCCGTAACTCTTGATCCCCTTACACAGGAGAGAGTGCCTCTGCACTTCTTCCATGAGCACTCAGGGATGTCTCTCATCTGGCCGAGAGAACACATAGTGCTCATAAACACCGTGCTTGCACTGTTCAGCAGAACTCACTGAGACAGCCCCTACATATCAGAGAAGCATTAGGGGCAATTGTAACATCACCCATCTGCTGGCAGTCAACAGAATTAGTGGAAATGTTCGATTTCTACATCACACAATCATACTATCAAATGAAAACTGCTGGGAACACGTGTGAAGCGTAATTGGTGATTGGCATTATCACTTGGGAATGACAGTATAATTCGGGAATGGCAGCAAAACATGGGATTGGCAGTGAAATTCAAGAATGGCGGTAGAACTTGGGAATGACAGTGAAAATCGAGAATGGCAATAGAACCAGGGAATGACAATACAGCTGTGAAAGGCAGTGTAGACCAGGAGAGACCGTATAACTCAAGAATCACAGTCAAACTCAGAACTGACAACAGAACTCAGGATTGACAGTACAATCCAGGAATTATAGTATAATGTGGAAATGGAAGCATAATTTGGAATTGACAGTGTAACCCAAGAATGGCAATATATCACAGGAACGGGAGAATAAATCCGGAATGATGGTATAAATCCGGAATAGAAGAATGCATCAGGAATAGAAGAATGAATCAGGAATGGAAGAATAAATCAGGAATGGCAGCGGGAAGCAGGAAAATCAGTATAAATCGGGAAAGGCAGTGCAACTCAGCAATTGCGGTACAACTGGGGATTGGAAACCCAGGAGTGACAGTGCTCTATAACCTGACCAAAGATCACATATCCAGTTGACATGTGTGAGTGAGGTTTGCTCTGAACACTGGACGCTGAAACAATGAGGAAAGCCAGCAGCAGCAACAGCCTCGCGTTTACCCTCGTCCCCAGCTGAAATGGGGGAGATTGCACAAGTTACAAAACCTGACAAGTTACAAAACCCACAATCACAGCATTGCGCCTGAGATTCCCCACCCCCCCGCTCCCCCAACAAAAACTTGTAATTTCTGTTTCCACTTACTGCAGACTGCAGAGTTCACACTCTCTCTCAGCGCTGTTTCTTCCACCAGCCAGTCCCTGGAGAATGAGAATCTCAACAGGAGGGCTGACTCCTCTGTTAAATGCGTCTCTTCCAGAGCACACTTCCTCCCTGGATCCGCTGGAAACACTCCTGCAAACTCTTTCTGCCCACGGTCAGCTCTTCCTCGGTAGCTTCATGGTTGTTCAATATTCCACTCGTGGCCACGCATCACCTTCACGATTGTGTCCATATCTGTCGCGGAATCACTTTTAAATTGAGCATTGGAAACGAAATCAAACAGAGAGAGAGAGAGAGAGAAATTGTCATCAGCTCTTGCGTCTTCAGTCCCCAAACTGGACATCAGCTAATGCTTACTAGCACAGATGGCGAATGTCCCTTAACTCGATTTATTATTTATTTTCATTCACAATTGACTTTGCCCCTTCGGGAACCTTTCATTTAAGCGCGCGGAAGTAAAGGGAGGAGAGACTATAGAGAAATGAGCGGAAGCCCATAGGTCCTGCTTCAACAGGCACCTCGCAACCGCAGCAACTGCACTCGCCTTTTGAGCCAGGTTCAACTCTAGCACTGTTTTTTGTTGGAGTCAGCCTACAGATGCCAAAGGGAGTGCTCAAAGTCAATGTTTTTATATAGTAATTGCTGTTGGTTGTAAAGAGAGGTACAGATTTTTTTCTTTGGCAACTCTTTTTCGATTTTAATTTGATTTAATTATTGTCACATGAACCTGGGTACAGTGAAAAGTTTTGTTTTGCATGCGGTACAGGCAGATCACACCATACAAAGATCGTAGGGTGAGAGAACAGAGCGAGGCATACAAAGTTACGCTGCCAAAGAGACGTATAATCGTTACTAGAGGTTTCCTCTGCCCCAACATCCCTCTGTACCTCAACTTACTTTTTCTTGTTCTAACAATTAGACTGTGAATATAACACTCTCAACTCTTGCCAAGAAGTATTTGTGAATTAAACACCAGAGCTCCCCCTGATGAGAGCTGGCACTGCTGCAGCTACTCTAACCGGGCAGTACGCCAAGCTTGTTCCTCCTGACCTGTCTTCACATGTCCGCCCCATAGCTCTTCAAATGATCTGCAGCATCCTTTACCCAGCTACACTCAGCTGAGCTGTTCCCCACTTTCTGCTCCTGCCCTGCAGAAGAGATTTGCTTCAGCTCTGGTCAAGCATTTTCCTCCAAGGTGATTATGATAGCCAAAAGGGATACTTCGGCCAAGTATGAAGGAGAGGCAGCCCTCCTACTTTATCACTACAACCCCATTGTTCTCGGTAAAACCCAAAAGAACTGCAGATGCCATAAATCAGGAACAAAAACAGAAGTTGCTGGAAAAGGTCAGCAGGTCTGGCAGCATCTGCGAAGAAAAAAATCAGGGTTAATGTTTCAGATCCAGTGACCCTTCCTCTGTTCATCACAGGTACTGCCAGAACTGCTGACCCTTTCCAGCAACTTCAGTTTTTGTTGCAGTGTTCTCAGAATTGCTGTAAAATAATGTACCATTGCAGAGAAAAGCATAATTAATATAACATCGTAGGGGGCGAATCACCAGATACTAAAAAAAACCAAAGTCCACCTAACATCCTGTAATTATATGATAAAGCAGTAATGCAGTTACTGATTAATTAATTTCTTGTCAATGAGTTTATAGCTGTCTCAGACATGAGATGAGGAATCTCCCAGTGTGGATAGCCTTGGGAGCCATAATGCCCAAGGTAATTTTTTCTCCCAACCACGTTACACTCACCACAGTGTCTCAAATTAGTCACTCAGAGTGGTGAGAATGTGGAACTCATGACCACAAGGGCTAGTTGAAGAAAACGGAATCATTGCCTTAAAGGAGAAGTGAGATAAGCTTGTCTAGGAGAACATAGAAGACAGTTCTGCTGATAAGGTTGGCTGAAGAGTGGTGTGAGGTAACTTCTGTTGAGCATAACCAGAGTAGAGCACTTAGGCCAAGTGACCATTATTCTATGCTGTAATTTACCAAATCACTCCAAGAGGGATTGGAACCTTCAACCTAACCTGCACATCTTTGGCCTGTAGGAGGAAACCAGAGCACCCGGAGGAAATCCATCCAGACCCGGGGAGAATGTGCAAACCCCACACAGACAGTTGCCTGAGGGTGGAATTGAACCCAGGTTCCTGGCGCTGTGAGGCAGCAGCGCTAACCACTGAGCCACCGTGCCACCCAAAAAATGCAAAACAATCTCAAAACAATCTGATAGCATCTATTCTCACTCAAATAAACATTCACCCCTCCCTTTGTTGCTGAAAACTATTCTGAAGGAATCCACCTAAATACCTGTGGGTTAGTGTCATTTGTGATTTGTATTTGGTACTGTTAGGCATTTACTTACCTGCTATTAATTAATAGCCCTGCTGTTTTAGTGACAGTGCAGTGTTGCTAAGGCACCAACCTGGCCCAACATTGTGGAGCGAACCCCCAATCATTGAGGTCCACTGGGAAGCCTTAGAGAACTTTGACCACTTCAATACCTCGAGGGTGTCCTGTCAGCCAAAGCAGCTATCGTTGAAGAGATCCAGCATCGCCTTGGCCACCTGAGGAAAACGGTGTCAAAGGACAACAACATTAGATATTTTATCAGACAGCAAGATCATGGTTTACAGAGCTGTGATAGTTCCCATCCTCCTATGTGGCTCTGGGACATGGACTGACTACAGCAGACACCTCAAGGGACTGAAGCGGTACCACCAACGCTGGCTGTGCAAGTTCTTTCAAACCCACTGGGAAGATAGAAGCACCAACACCAACGTTCCTGACCAGGCCAACATCCCCAGCATCGAGGCACTGACCACCCTTGGTCGGCTACAATGGGCTGGGCACATCATGCGCATGACCGACTCCCCAAGTGGGTGCTCTACTCCCAGCTTCAAAATGGCCGGCGAGCTCCAGGTGGACAGAGGAAAAGCTTCAGTGATACCCTCAAGGCCTCACGGGGGGAGTGCGGCGTTCCAACAGACACCTGGGAATCACTGGCCCAAGACTGTCCAAAGTGGAGGAGGAGCATCTGGGAAGGCATTGGGCATCTCGAGACTTGGCGTCCAGAAGAAATGGAAGCCAGGCGAAAACAGTGAAAGGAGCGAGCTGCCACACCAATGCCCCACCCATCCCTTCCCGTAACCACCATCTGCCCCACGTGTAACAGAAACTGTGGAAGCTCTGAACAGCCACCTACAGATTCACCTTGAGAGTGGGAGAGGGTTATTCTCATCCGTGAGGGACTGCCAATGATGATGATGTTGCAAAGGATAGTTCCTGTACATCAAGTCTCAAGCTCAGAGTAGACATGAACTCAGTGAAGCATGTTGACACCTTTCAACAACGCTTAAGCTTAAAGAATGGAAATGAGCTACTTGACCTACATTTCTTCACCCATCCAAGTTACAGCCACAGTTAGGAGCCTTAGCTGGGTCCTATTTGACATGTAAGTTGGAGGCACGTAAGATGAAGTAAAATCATTGCAGTTCCAGAAGACTATAGGGCTACTCTCTCATTCTAGAGACATTTTGGGTGTAGTGTCTGTGCCAACAACAGACTGCCCTCAAAGCGGCTGTGGTGGGGATGGGGACCGCGCGTAGAGACTGTCACGCATCTCCTGCTGGAATGTGTTTTTTTCACACAGCAGGGGAATAGCTGAGGCAGATTTTTGTTTCTCTTTTAAAGAAAAACAATCAGTCTGGTTAGATACGTTACGTCACACTTCCATGACCAACACATCCTGAGCTGATACTTCCTGGATCTTCTAGCCTATAGATGCGAACACAATCAATGCAACATACCCACTGCACTGCAAGATGATCTGCTCAAGGAGCTACTTAAAAGCTTAGTTGGCTGGACGGCTGGTTTATGATGAAGAGTGATGCCAACAGTGTGGGTTCAATTCCCACACTGGCTGAGGTTACCATGAAGGGCTCTATTCTCAACATCTCCCATTGTCTGAGGTGTGGTGACCCTCAGGTCAAACCATCAGCCTTTTTTTGTTTGAAAACATTGCTTTATTCATAAAAATATCTTTATATACAAACATATTCACTAAAGCAATTCAGATCTGGACAGTAGCATATAAAGGAGCAAACAAACATGACCATGCTGGGTAACATCCTCAGTGCATCCTGTGATGAAGGCTGCACTGAGGATGTTACCCAGCATGGTAACAAAAAGTCTGCGAAACAAGAAACCAGCTCGGCGAGCCAACCAACCTCAACACCCACAACCCGAGCTACAAATCTGTTCCAAAACCTTAGAAACAAACATTGGAGTTTGACTCTACCCAACAAACAAACCAAAGGAATTTCTTATTTGTGCAATACTGTATTCACATATACTTGAGGCACTGGACAGATCCAACAACTGAACGGATCTGTATTTACCTCCAGCAGAAAGACCTCAGACAGTGGTCTTTCCCCACTGTGCCTTGGCAGTAGCTGCCCCAAGCTTTAGTGCATGCCTCAGCACGTAGTCCTGGACCTTGGAATGTTCCAGCCTGTAACACTTTGAAAAGTCACATTCCAGCCGGAGATTTGTGACAAAGGAAGTCTGGATATAGATGCAATGGTTTTTCTCGAGGATCATCCCGAGCAGCTGCAGGACTCTATGCCGTACAGTCTGTTTCCCAGGGCGCACACCAAGACAGACCTCAATTGTGCCTGGAGGACCATCAACCCAGTGAAAGGCGCTCCTTGGTCTGCCCAAAACTTATTAGTCTTTCAGACCAATGAGTTGACCTGGACTGAGCGTTACAGACTGGGGCGGCAGTGTGTGTTGGTACAGACATTCCACCAGACATGCCTGTCTGATGTGAGTTTTGCCCTATAGCCTTCTGGAACTACAATGATTTTACTTCGTTTTACTTGCCTCCAACTTACATGTCAAAGAGGACCCAGCTAAGGCTCCTAACTGTGCCTGTAACTTGGGCGGGTGAAGCTCTCTCATTTTACAGCAGGGCAGATGCATGTACGGGTCTGGAAACCAGAGAAAGAAGGGTTGTTACTCCTTAAGAATGGACAAAAAATATCAAATCATGATTTGTATAAAGGTCATTGGTTGCAGAAGGAATTTTTTTTATGTGTGTCCAAGAAACATACGCTCAACACGCCCTGCAACCATGATTTTGATGGGACAGGATTAAGCAAGCATTAGGAGATTGAAGGAGTGGCACTTGCCCATCAGGTTCCCTCGTTGAGACTTTAGTTCCTGTGCTTCAGTTCCATGTTCGGAACTTGCCTCCCTGCCCCACCCTCTGATGACGATAGTATTTCTAAGAACAGTGATTCAAAGAATTCTTAAGAACAAAGCCGGTTGAGCTAATCTTTAACAAAAGGCTGAAGAGTTGGCAAATATTGAATCAATACGTGATGACAATTTGCCCTCCTAAAGAACCAGCAACAACTTATTTCACTGTGCAGGTCTCTTCTATCAGCTAGCATAGTAACTACCAAAGAAAAAATTATTTGTGCGGATGCATTTGTTTCTTTGTTCATTCATCCACGGGATGTGGTCACCACTGGCAAGGCAGCATTTATCATCCATCCCTAACAATCTTTGAGAAGGTGGTGGTGAGCTGCCTTCTTGAACCGCTGCAGTCCATCCAGCGTAGGTACCCACACAATGCTGTTAGGAAGTGGAATTTTTCAGAATTCCATGTCAGGTCCTTTATGGCCAATGACTTGCGGTTTGTAGCCCTCCCATATTTCTGCTATCCTCGTCCTTTTGGATGGCAGACGGCATGGGTTTGGAAGGTGTTCTGAGCAAGGTAGGCCTCTATATATGTTGCAATCAAAGTGCTCTTGCGATACAAAGATAGTGTCTTTATCTCCAAGCCAGCATACCTGGATTCAGGCCTGACCTGTTCCAGAGGTGTGTAGCAACATCTCTGAACAGGTTGAGTAGCTCTTTGAGCTAGTTTACATGTTATGTTACTTTGACTTGTATTGTTCTTATTGATCCTGCCCAGGTATTTGAGAACTTCTGCAAAGGTAGTCTGTATAAACTGCTGGAGAAAATGATCTCCCACTAAGCTAATCAATGTGAGCTCTTTCTATGAAAATGTTATGGGTAAGGCCATGATGAGAGTGTGGTCAGGTGACCCATTGTCTTCCAGGACAGCTGCAGAAATATTGACGTTTTTTGCATGAACATGGATAAAAATTCAAAATGTGGAAGCCACATTTAAACCCTAACCAGATTCTTCAATTTATACCTTGGACAAACAATTTCCTTAGAAACCAGACAGGCCTGGAACAGCCTGGCCAGGAGCTAGCCGCCACATTGGTTCATTCTGAAACACAGTTCCCATCTTCAGCGAAGCTGCTTTGTTCGAAAAATGTTAAGCAGATTCGGTGGCACCCAGCTCAGTAAGGCCAGAGGCATGGCGTGACAAGGCCAGCACTTGACAGGGTGAAAGCTCAAAACCACGTTCCGTGAGCTCCAAATATGGATGGTAGTCAACCCGCTGGATCATCCTGCCCCCTCCCGATGGATACAGGCTACAGAGTCTTCAAGAAGGGCACACAGATGGGAAAAAAAAGGACAACTTGGAGCTCCAGCTCCCTTTGCTCTTTGCACCTGCTTCAACAGTGTCTCCAGAGAGACCACCTCAGTGTGATGACCCGAAGACCAGAACCAGTTCTAGACGAAAGGGGGAGCCCAAATTGATGTCTGCAGACTCTGAAACAAAGATCAAGGAAGGGCCTGTCCCAGTCTTACCGAATGGGTATTACCAGTCCTTTCAGACAGTTTAAATACAGTGGGAGGGACCTGTGAATAAGATGTAACGAATCCTCAGAAGTATGTGTCAGAAGTAGATAGCTGGTGCAGATTTAAGAATGTGTGGCACAGTGGTTCAGTGGTTAGCACTGTTGCCTCACAGTGCTGGGGACCCAGGTTCAATTCCATCCTTGGGTGACTGTGTAGAATTTGCATGTTCTCTGTGTGGGTGTGCTCCAGTTTCCTCTACAGTCCAAAGATGTGCAGACTAGGTGGATTGGCCATGCTAAATTGCTTGTTGGGTTCAGGGATGTGTAGATTAGGTGGGTTATAGGGGGATGGGCTGGGGTGGAATACTCTGAGAGCTGGTGTGGATTTGTTGGGCCAAAAGGACCTGTTTCCACATTGTAGGGATTCTATGATAATGTCTCCTTAAGACTGTTTACTGTCAAGAGATTGATAGAGTTTAATTAAAGTACAAATGTAGAAGCTGATAAAGATTGTTTTTTTTCCCCTTGAGGAAGTGAGCAATAAAGTTGTGTTGGACCTTCCCCTGACTTTTGTCCTCTTTGTCTCACCATGTAACATGCCTGAGTTAAAAAGGACTACTGCAAACTGGTTAGGTCTGTGATGTAAGGGTCAGGTTTGCTGGGAGGAAGTACAGCATTGTTTAAGGAAGTGCACTTCTAAAGTAGTTAAGGCCTTGGCCACAGCTTGTTATATGGAACAGTTTCACGGTTATGAAGCAGAGATCTTAAATTTATAGAAGCAGACAGAGACTGAGAGAGCAGAAGTAGTTAATAAAGCATGAGAAACCAAGATGACGTTGCAGGGAGTGAAGAGAGACAGAGATCCTCAGACTTAACGAGAAGTTTGAGGGTGTTAGGTGAGAATCAAAAAGAATGAATTGATAGTTTCTGGAGTGGCAACTCTGCCACCTCCTGCATACAGGGCAGTTTCAGACCCAGCTTGAGAAGGCCCACCAGCAGGACCAGCGAGCAATCAGGGGTCTCGCTGCTGCCCACAGAAATAAAGCTGAGCTTACAGGACAGCGTAAAGATCTGCAAGCTGCAAACAGCGACCTGCATCAAGCAGGAAAAGAAAGTAAAGCTTTCTCCACAGCACTCAAAGTGCCAAAGCGAGCGCAACAGAGTTGCTAAACTTGAAGGGTGCAGAAAAGATTTGCAAGGATGTTGCCAGGGTTGGAGGGTTTGAGCTATAGGGAGAGGCTGGATAGGCTGGGGCTATTTTCCCTGGATCGGAGGCAAGGATAGGGTGAATAGCCAATGTCTTCTCCCCAGGACTGGGGAGTTCAAAACTAGAGGGCATTGGTTTAATCCCTACAGTGCACAAAGAGGCCACTCATCCCCTTGAGTCTGCATCGACTCTCTGAAGAGCATCCCACGCAGACCAACCCTATCCTCGAAACCCTGCATTTCCTATAGCCAATCCACCTAGCCTGCAGATAACACGGTGTAGAGCTGGACGAACACAGCAGGCCAAGCAGCATCAGAAGGGCAGGGAGGCTGATGTTTCGGGCCTAGACCCTTTAGGCCCGAAATGTCAGCCTTCCTGCTCCTCTGATGTTGCTTGGCTTGCTGTGTTCATCCAGCTCTACACCTTGTTATCTCAGATTCTCCAGCATCTGCAGTTCCTACGATCTCCACCTAGCCTGCACATCTTTGGGCTGTGGGAGGAAACCGGATCACCCGGAGGAAACCCCCACAGACCTGGGGAGAATGTGCAAACTCCACACAGACAGTCGCCCAAGGGTGGAAGCGAATCTGGGTCCCTGGCGCTGTGAGGCAGCAGTGTTAACCATTGAGCCACCGTGCTGCCTAAACAGGGAGCCCTGTGAGTTGTGGAGCTCCCTAACAATTCACCAATCTGGCCGGTTAGGAAACTGGGTGGATCTTGGCGATTCACAATTGACCAAAGAGAGAAATAAACAGAATCAATTCCAGCATCTTCAGCAGCAACCAGGCTGATCCATGCTGTGGCAAGCCTCATAAGCAAAATATGTTACTGTGATGGACATTTGCAATGGATTTTGGTCTCTACCATCTTGGAGGCAATGCCAGGATAAATTTGCTTTTACGTCCCAACGCCAGCAGTATACATGGACCTGCTTGGCCCCAGTGCTTCCACACCTTTCCCCCCCGTCTCTCTTTCACCAAAGACTGGCTAAAGTGCTGAAAGCATTTTCCCAAGAGGACTACTTAATACAGTACATGGATGTATTATAGACTGACAAAACTGAACATTTATAATTGCTGAAGGAACTGTTAACCCTCCCGACCATCCTGGGAATAAAGATCAATCCAAAGAAGGCACAAATCAGGAGGAACAGGCCTCGTACTTGGGAATCATGATAGCCCAGGGGAAACACATGATAGAGAAGAAGTGTCTCAAGACAGTCGCCCCTCCCCAGAGACGTGAGCTCACTGTGTTCTTTTCTGGGCTTATTGTGGGGTGTTGCCAAAACCACATTGATGGTTTTACCACAAAAGCTGTCCCTCTGTCAATCTCTTCAAAGATAATGGACTGAGCAGTTTACAAAAGCTGTCTCAGAACTGAAGCAGGGCCTAGTAAAGGCCTCCCACACATAGCTTCCCTTCACTTGGAGATTGCAGTCCCTGATGCCACATTCATAGCCTTGCTCCACCAAGAGTTACATAACATACTCAGACTGGTAGCTCCTGCCTCCCAGCTCCTTTCCTCAGTGCAGCAGGGTTTCTCTGCATGTGAAGAGCGCTTGTTGGCTAGTTTCATCATAGATTCGTTGCTGTCTGACCTGCTGCCTTTTTCCACCCACACACCTGTAGACTCTAGCTTCCGGCATCTACAGTACTTATTGTCTCCAAGCCATGAGTTTCGCTTGGTTTAAGAGGGATTAAAAGAAGCAGATCCCGATCCTAATCCTCTGGGCCCTGCTGATCCCTGGCCAACACCAGTGAATGATCCTGATTCTGACCCAGTGCAAGTCATGGATCATACAGCACAGAAACTGACCCTCAGTCCAAACGGTCCATGTAGACCATAATCCCAAACTAAACCAATCCCACCTGGCTGCACTTGGCTCATTTCCCTCCAAACATTTCTTATTCATGTACTACCCAAATGTCTTTTAAACATTGTAACAGTACGGGCATCTACCATTTCCACTGGAACCACATTCCACACACGAACCGTTCTCCATGTTAAAACATTGCCTCTCATATCCTTTTTAAATCTTTCTCCTCTGGTCTTAAAAATATGCCCCCCTTGTCTTGAAATCCCCCACTCTAGTGAAAACACACCTGTCATTCACTTTACCTATATCCCTCGTGATTTTAAAAACCTCCAGAATGTCACCCACCCTGGGCATGTCCCAGTCACTATTTCCAATCCTGATCCTGAACAAGCCCCAGTCATTGTTCCTGATTGTGATCCCTGACATGTCCCAATGACTGATCCAGACCCTGACCATGAGCCGTCTCCCTTCTGAAACATTGACCTCAGAGCCTGACTGACTCTAACCCAGCCGTGAGAGGAAGGCTACAGCACGTAGCAGCCCTAAAGTGAAAGTGGTGGATAAAGTAATCTGCTGGAGTGCAGTGCCCTAGTCCAGAGACCATGACAGAGACAGTCAGGATCAGTCACTGGGGCTGTACAGGGATCAGCAGGAGCCAGAGAATTAGAATCGGGATCTGTTTCTTCTAATGAGGCAGTCTCTCCAGCCAAGACAGTCTGCAGGAAACCAATCCCTCGTAGTGTGGGCCCTCCCACTTAGACAGGGAATCTCCCCCCACACATGTACAGACATAGCAAGTTTAATTCAGGCACTGACCTTACCCTGATACTGATATCAATGAACCCTCAATTACCCTTCATCTCATGTCCATTTTCTTGAAAACTTGCCCAGAGCCTGGGGTCTCTGTTAGCCTTTTATTTAATCATTGCAGCCACAGTCCCTAGACAGGTATTCATCTTGGTCACACAAAAGTGTGGACTTCTGCTCTCGCAGCCCCCCATCATACCACCCAGATATGATTGGGGTCGATTATCAGCAAGTCACATTGTGGTGCAGTACAATGTTAACCAACATTACCCTGCATTCTTCTAGAAATTTGCAACCCCCTGCCATTATTTTTCACTTGTGTAACTTCAGAACACACAGTCTCCATGTCTGGGGCATTCACCAAACTGTTAAAATTTCGGCTACTTTTTATCTTTTCATCGTTCCCATTGTTATTTCCATGGCACCGCTCTGTTGTCTGTGGACTTGAAATTCTTTTCCAATCATTTCCCAAAAGGTCTCCACACAGCAAACCACTCCAACTTCAAACTTTGGGTTATCTCCCCGAAACACTGATCAGGAGAAATTAGTATCTGATTCAAGTATTATTGGGGAGGCAATGGCCTAGTGGTATTATTGCTGAACTGTTAGTTCCCAAGACCCAGAGAGTGCTCTGGGGACCTGGGTTCAAATCCCACCATAGCAGATGGTTAAATTTGCATTCAATAAAATATCTGAATTTAAGATTCTAATGATGACTGTGAATCCATTGCCAATTGTTGGAAAAACTCATTTGGTTCACTCATGCCCTTTAGGGAAGGAAACTGCCATCCTTACCTGGTCTGGCCTACATGTAACTCCAGACCCACAGCAACATGGTTGACTCTCAAATGCCCTCTGGGTAATTAGGGATTGGGCAATAAATGCTGCCTAGGCAGCAACACCCACATCTTGTGAATGAATAAAGGAATAAAAATAAGTTGGTGATTTTAGAATTAAAAGAAAGGGCAATTGGGAGGAACAAATTTTTAAAGAACAAAATAAAAACAGCCGACAAAAGATCTGGTCAAGGAGCATGGGTCAACTATAAATTGGTAACACTTCACAAGTGTGCTTGCAAACAGTGAGGGATGTATAGGAGCATCAATGGGAATTCAGAACATTGTTATATTAAGAGTGAACCAGCAGGATTCCCCACCAGAGGGAGTACTGAATTGGGATATTTGGCCATCGGTCCAGAGAAAGGATTGGAGCTAGGTCAAAGATGGCCCAGACACTCGTAGGTAGTATATATTTCGCATACGAAATAAGGAACTCACCAAAACCGGCCATAAGGACACCCCTCTGTATTTGTCTGAGAACTATCCCCCAGGTGCGCAAAACACAGTTTTGCAAGACACAGGCAAAATCCTGTCCGACAACTTCCACCACAAATTGGTACCTGTGGCGTTAGGCATGTCGGGAACTCAGCTGCCAGAGTGGTGCCCTGCTCAACTTCAGAAACCGTACCTATTTTTAACACATAGATTACTGGGACAGAAAATGGGGATTGATACAGGTAAGGCCAAGTCTGTGCAGTGAAATTCTGTAAAAGAGATATAATTAATGATTTGACAGGAATGACTCACGAAGCAGGAATGTCCACAGTCAACCCCCTTGATTTGGCTAATTTGGATAATAGACTCCGGATTTTGACCCAACAATTTAAACAGGCCTTAGATACATTCAATCTAGGCAATCGGCAGGACACCAAAGGGGAATTAAAGGTGAAACAGGCTGGCCAACGCTTGGCTCTAGAAGAACACACTAGGACAATAAATGACATAACCCAAGAAAAAAAAACAGATGATGACAGCAGGCTGCAGAATCCAATCCTCAGTATTAATGGCCAGTGGATGATAGAACAGTTAAGGGAGAAACTCAAGCAGACTTACCAAGGACTGTTTCCATCTTGGATCAGTAATGAATAAGCAGAGCACTTGTTCCAAGGGAAGAGTCACCCCAAAATTTTGAATTATCAGTCACAGCAACTTACCAAGTTCTGAGTTGATGATGACTACAAGGGAACCCCAGGACAGGCTTAGAATGAACAAAAGTGGATTAAAAGACTTTAAGGTTGAAATTAGCAGCATTTTCCAAGAGATAGTGTGGCTAGAATATGATGGCACCCTACTGTATGCTATTGACAAAGGGGGCAAGGCTTTTGGTACCACTCGGGATAAATGTCACCAAGTCATTGTGTGCCCCTATCCTGCATATTCAAACGAACATGCCTTGTGTAGTTTTTTTTAGTCAAGCTCCACTTAAAACAGTACCATAGAAATCTGGAGCCTGAACACTGAAATCACCTGAGTAGCGAACAGAGAGTACTGCATTACAACTTCCCCAAACATTCTCAGTCAGGAACCTTCACCTGTGATGTCCACAACACCACTTCGTGCAAAAGGCCCCACATACCAGCCAGGATGGGCCTCAATGAACTCATAGACATACCCACAGAAGAAATTAGATCTTTGTTAGCGTCAGTGACAAACTCTGACGGACTTTAGGAAATTATTTAGAAAACTAGGATACTGCTGTTGAATGCCAACCAGAAAAATTACAACAGGTCCAAACACAATTAGCTAACATGCACAAAATGTTCACTTCTGTACTCCAGCTGATACAGCAAATACAAAAAGACAGTAAAGAAACTGAAGTCACCGGTTGTTGGGATGACTTTTCGAATTGGGGCACTAAGATATAAATCCATGCCTCACTGTATTGTTCATTCTATTTGCTTTAATGTATCTAACCGTCCTAGCAGGGTCTGAAAACAGGAACTTGCTGAGTTCCTGAATGTAGAAACGATGTTAAGGAAGCATGAACAGAGCGCTCTGTTCAGCCAACATTGGATACCATAATTTATCATGAATAAGATCCTGGAAAACTTGTAAATAATTTGATCATTGTTGTACAAACTCCATCATACATTCAGCTATTTGAACAATATTTAAGAATTGACTAATGAATGTTTTTGTTCTTTTGTTCCTCTTTCTATTCTTATTTTATTGACAGTATTATTGTAAGATAGAGGAGGTTAGTGCCAGGTATTTGATCCTTTGCCTGGAAACCTGGTAGCTACCTGTTGCTATGGCATTGGCAGTGATCAAACTCACTTGATGCTAACTGAATCAACAGGAGGAAATGTGATCAGGTGACCCATGACAAAAATCTTTTCATGAGCATAGGTAAACACTCGAAATGTGGAAGCCAAGTTTAAACCAAGGCGGACTCTGCAATGTTCAACCTGCAAAGCTGGGATCGACAGTGTTCACACAGCCAGGCCTTGGATAATCAACTTCCAGTTGAAACCAGACAGATCTGGAACTGCCTGGCCAGGGTCTAACGGCCCCGTTCTCTCAATGAACTGTTGTTGACTCCTCCAGTGAACATGCTTTGTTGGAAGAATGTTAAGCAGGCTGGATGGCACCCAGCTCAATAGTAGGCCAGGAACTAGAACATAGAACTGTACAGCACAGGAGCAGGCCCTTCGGCCCACAATGTTGTGCCGAACGTGACACAAATTAAACTAATCTCTTCTGGTTGTCCTTGGTCCATATCCCTCCATTCCTTGCATATTCATATGCTTATCTAGAAGTCCCCTAAATGCCCCTAACATATCTGCCTCTACCTCCAGCCCTGGCAGCAGGTTCCAGAATCCTACAATTCTTCGTGTAAAAAAAATTACTCCTCACATCTCCTTTGAACTTAACCCATCTCACCTTAAATGCACTCCCCCTAGAATTAGACATCTCAACTCTCGGAAAAAGATTCTGACTGTCAACATCTCTCGCATTTCATAACTTTATAGACTTCTATCAAGTGTCCCCTCTGCTGCTCCCTTCTTTTGTCAATTACTATTGTATAATCCATTAAGCACTGATGATTAAAATTATGAATGTTTCCCATGTAATTAAAGTCGTTAAGGTTGCAAACTCGATTTGAAGAAGAATCTTTCATCACCACTAGTTTAAACTCTTACTGGATGAACTCAATGCTACCTGTGGTAAACTAATCCTCCATGCTGATGTGAGGTAGTTAACTTGGGGGAAAAACCTGGAAAGATTTTCAGATCTGATGCCTGAAATCATCACTTTGGTTAAATAAGGAATGGAGTACGTAATGAGGGGTCAGACAATGTGTGGTTGTTTGATTTTAAGTTCCTTACAGACATAGCCTCAAAACTAAATGAGCTCAACTGCAAGGAAAAGAACGAGACTTAGCCACACAAGATCAGTCCTGTGAACACATGCAAATTGAAACTGGGTCTGTGGTTCTCCCAATTAAAATACAAAATGCTACAATACTTCCCAAGTCTGAAGAAATGCAAGAAAAGCATCAAAGATAAAGAACAAATGGTTCCACTCGGAAAACCTCTGTGCATACCTGAGGAAGTTAGCTGACGAATTCAACACGCAATTTCAGGAATCATGTGTGATGGAACAAATCATCCCATTTGTCTCAAATCCATTCCTTCAAATTTGGCACCAAAATTCTTTCAGGTAATTGATTTACAAAGCAATGGAGTTGGTGTGGAGATAATTACTTTCCAAAATGATATTGAGCTGAAAGATTTTCCTTTCAAAAGACTATTGTATCCATTGTTCCCGATGTGGCCTCCCCTACATCGGTGAGACCAAGCAGAGGCTCGGAGATTGCTTTGTAGCTCGCCTTTTACACTCACTTTTACTAGCTTCATGCCCGCCTGCTTTACCTGTCTGTCTTGTCTCCCACCTACCCGCTCCACTACCTACCTGCTATCACTGCGCCCCACCCCCACCCCCGCCCTCCGCTCTCTATTTATTTCAGAGCTCCCTTCCCCTCCATCATTTCTGAAGAAGGGTCCCGGCCCGAAATGTCAGCTTTCCTGCCCCTCTGATGCCTCCTGACCTGTTGCGTTCCTCCAGCTCCACACTGTGATGCCTCAGACTCCAGCACCGGCAGTTCTTATTATCTCTTCCTATCAACAGATGTGTTCCTCTGGCACTCTCTGTTTTTATTCCCTTAGGGTCCCCTTCTTTATCAGCCCCTTCTTTATCAGTCTGCCTTTTAAGACCTTATCAAAAACCTTACTGAAGCCCATGTAGGCTATATCAACTGTGTCACCTTCTGTATACTTAGTCACCTCCTTAAAAAGGTTCAATGAAATTTGATAGCATGATCTCTGATTTACAAAGCCTGCTGACTATTCTTGATTATTTCTTCTCAGCCACTAGCTGTCCCCATTAGCAACTATTCATTCTCCCAGGCTGACGTTTACACATTCCTGGTTTCCCATTTTCCCATACCCATTCCAACTGTTTTTCTCTCTCTCTTGGTTCCATCTCCACCTATTGTTTACTCCTCCCCCCTCCCCGCACCCGTTCTTTAGCATATATGCTGACCTTTTCCTAGCTACAATCAGTTCTGAAGAAGGGTCACTGCACCCAAAACATTAATTCAGCTTTCTCTCCACAAGTGCTGTCAGATTCAGCAGTTTCTGTTTTTGCCCTAAAATCTCCTCCCTGACATCCCACAGCAACATTGGAAATGCTTCATCTGGTCTTGGGGTTTTATTCACTTTTAAGCTGCTTAAAACGGTCAAAACCTCCTCCCTCTCAATGTTAATTTGTTAATTTGTATCTCAGCCCCTCTCTCTGACATCGAGATCCATATCATCCTTCTTTATTGTGAATTCACATGGAAAGTGAGGTCTTAAATGGATATTTCTCATCTGTATTCGCAAAGAAGATAGACTTCTTAAAATTTATTTACGGGATAAGGACATTGCTGGCTAGCACAGCATTTATTGCCCATCCCTAATTGTCCAAAGGGCAGTCAAACGTTGACCACATTGCTGTGGGTCTGGAGTTAGATGTAGGCCAGACCAGGTAAGGGTGACAGTTTCCTTCCCTGAAGGATATTAGTGATTCACATGTGTTATTTTTGGACAATCAACAACGGATTCATAGTCATCATTAGACCCTTAGTTCCAGATTTGTATTGAATTCAAATTCCACCATCTGCCCCAGCGGGATTTGAACCCAGGTCCCAAGAACATTAATTGGTTCTCTGGGTTGGCAGTCTAGCAATATCATTAGGCCATTGCCTCCTCTGTTGTAATTGGGAATTTCAGTTGGGATGGTGAAGTTCTCAAACATAAAGATTAATAAGGAGGAGTCATCGGATGTTTTAGTGAGATTAAAGGTGCATAAATTCCCAGGGCCTGATGACATGTATCCCAGGCTGCTTTGGGAAGCAAAGGAGGAGATTACTGGGGCCATGGCAGACATATTTAATACTTCAGTGGCCACAGGAGAAGTGCCTGATAATAGGATAGCTAATGTAACTCCTTTGTTCTACAAGGGCAGCAAGGATAGCCCAGGTAAATTACAGACTGGCTAGTCTGACATCAATGACAGTGAAATTACTAGACAAGATTCTGAGGGACAGGATTAAATCAACATTTGGAAAGACAGGGATTGTCAGCGCAGATTTGTTAGAGGGAGATTCGTTCTGAATAATTTAGTTGAGTTTCTTTGATAAAAGTGGCTAATTATATTGTTGAGGGTAGTGCCATTGATGTGACTTACATGGGGTTCAGCAAGACCTTTGACAAGGCCCCACATGGAAGGCCAGTCCAAAAGGTCAGATCTCATGGGATCCAAGGTAAGTGGGCAAATTAAATCCAAAATTGGCTTACAAATAAGAAGCAAAGAGTGGGGGTTTGTTTTTGTGATTGGAAGCCTGTGACCAGTGGTATTCCACCAGGATCAGTGCCAGGACCCTTGCTCTCTGTTTATGTGCATTAACAACTTGGATGTGAATGCGGAAGATATAATAAGCAGGCTTGCAAATGACATGAAAATTGGTGGTGTTGCTGACAGTGAGGAGGGTGCTCTTAGGCTAGACTCTGATATTAATGATCAACAGGTAAATTTGGCAGGGCAACGGCAGATGGAATTTCATCTCGAAAAGTGTGAGGTGATGCATTTTTGGAGATCTAAAAAGGGAAGAATATTCACAATGAAAAGTAGGAAGATAGGGAATACTGAGGAACAAAAGTGCCTTGATGTAAAAGTCCAAAGATTCCTGAAGGTATCAGGACAGAGAGACAGGGTGGAGAAGAAGGCACATGGGATGCTGGCCTTCATTAACTGAGTGAGAGAATATAGGAACATTCAAGTCTTGCACATCTTTTTAAAACATTTGTTGGACCACAGATGGAATACTGTGTACTGTACTGATCACCACTCTATCAGAAGGACGTGTTTGCGCTGGAGAGGGTATAGAGGAGATTCACCAGGATGTTGCCCGGATGAAAAGTCTCAGTTATGGGGAGAGACTGGATAGGCTGGGATTGTTCTCCTTGGAGCAGAGGAGGCTGGGGTATACAACCTGACCAAGGTATACATTCTTTCTCCAGACAGGGTCTAAATGTTTAAGACCAGAGGTACAATATTAAGGTGAGTAGTAAGTGGTTTAGAGGGGATCGGAGGAAAAATGTTTTCACTCAGAATTCCACATATGTGGGAGGCTTTTAAAGAGAGGTTGATTAGAGCGCAGGACAGACGTGTCCCTGTGAAAATGAGGGATAGAAAGGGCTAGATTAGGGAACCATGGATGACAGGTGAAATTGTGAGACTAGCAAAGAGGAAAAAGGAAGCAGACATAAGGTCTAGGTGACTAAAAACAGACGAAGCTTTGGAAGAATATCGAGAAAGTAGGACCAATCTGAAACGAGGAGTTAGGAGGGCTAAAAGGGGTTATGAAATATCTTTAGCAAACAGGGTTAAGGAAAATTCCAAAGCCTTTTATTCGTACATAAGGAGCAAGAGGGTCACAAGAGAAAAGGTTGACCCGCTGAAGGACAAAGGAGGAAATTTATGCGGGGAGTCAGAGAAAATGCGTGAGAGTCTTAATAAGTACTTTGCATCGGCATTCACCGAGGAGAGGGACATGATGGATGTTGAGGTTAGGGATAGATGTTTGATTACTCTAGATCAAGTCGGCATAAGGATGGGGGAAGTGTTGAGTATTCTAAAAGGCATTAGAGTGGACAAGTCCCCAGGTCCGGATGGGATCTATCCCAGGTTACTGAGGGAAGTGAGAGAGGAAATAGCTGGGGCCTTAACAGATATCTTTGCAGCATCCTTGAGCACGGGTGAGGTTCCGGAGGACTGGAGAATTGCTAATGTTGTCCCCTTGTTTAAGAAGGGTAGCAAGGATAATCCAGGTAATTGTAGACTGGTGAGCCTGACGTCAGTGGTGGGGAAGCTGCTGGAGAAGATACTGAGGGTTAGGATCTATTTATATTTAGAAGAAAATACGCTTATTAGTGATAGGCAGCATGGTTTTGTGCAGGGAAGGTCATGTCTTACTAACTTGATAGAATTCTTTGAGGAGGTGATAAAGTTGATAGATGAGGGAAGGGC
This sequence comes from Ginglymostoma cirratum, assembly GCA_024137785.1. NCBI lineage: Eukaryota > Metazoa > Chordata > Chondrichthyes > Orectolobiformes > Ginglymostomatidae > Ginglymostoma > Ginglymostoma cirratum. Next base: position 2,249,364 of record JAHRHZ010000288.1, read on the forward strand.
TGTAGATGTCATATACATGGACTTCAGTAAGGCATTTGACAAGGTTCCCCATGGTAGGCTGATGAAGAAAGTGAAGTCGCATGGGGTCTAGGGTGTACTAGCTAGATGGGTAGAGAACTGGCTGGGCAATAGGAGATAGAGAGTTGTAGTGAAAGGGAGTTTCTCAAAATGGAAAACTGTGACCAGTGGTGTTCCACAGGGATCCGTGTTGGCACCACTGTTGTTTGTGATATACATAAATGATCTGGAGGAAGGTATAGATGGCCTGATTAGCAAGTTTGCAGATGACACTAAGATTGGTGGAGTAGCAGATAGTGAAGGGGACTGTTGGAGAATGCAGCAGAATATAGATAGATTGGAGAGATGGGCGGCGAAATGGCAGATGGAGTTCAATCCAGGCAAATGCGAGGTGATGCATTTTAGAAGATCCAATTCAAGAGCGAACTGTACGGTAAATGGCAAAGCCCTGGGAAAAATTGATACACAGAGAGATCTGGGTGTTCAGGTCCATTATACCTTGAAGGTGGCAACGCAGGTGGATAGAGTGGTCAAGAAGGCATACTGCATGCCTTCATTCATCAGATGGGGTATTGAGTACAAGAGTTGGCAAGTTATGTTACAGTTGTATAGGACTTTGGTTCGACCACATTTGGAATACTGCGTACAGTCCTGGTCACTACATTACCAAAAGGATGTGGATGCTTTGGAGAGGGTGCAGAGCAGGCTCACCAGGATGTTGCCTGGTATGGAGGGCACTAGCTCTGAAGACAGGTTGAGTAGATTAGGATTATTTACATTAAAAAGACAAAGGTTGAGGGGGGACCTGATTGAGGTCTACAAAATCATGAGAGGTATAGACAGGGTGGATAGCAAAAAGCTTTTACCCAGAGTTGGGGATTCAGTTACTAGGGGTCATTCTTTCAAGGTGAGAGGGGAAAAGTTTAAGGGAGATATGTGTGGAAAGTTCTTTACACAGGGGGTGGTGGGTGCCTGGAACGCGTTGCCAGTGGAGGTGGTAGAGGCGGGCACGATAGCATCATTTAAGATAAATCTAGACAGATGCATGAATGGGCAGGGAGCAGAGGGATACAGATCCTTGGAAAATAGGCAACAAGTTTAGATAGAGGATCTGGATCGGCTCAGGCTTGGAGGGCCGAAGGCCCTGTTCCTGTGCTGTAATTTTCTTTGTTCTTTGTTTGTTCACTCACACGGTGGTCGAAGACTGGAACATGACACCTGAGGGGGTGGTAGAGGCAGGTACTCTCACAACTTTTAAGCAGCATCTGGATAACTATTAAACTACCAGTGCATAGTAGGCTGCGACCAAGTGCAGATAAATGGTAGTTTGGTGTTTGTTGGTCAAAATAGACATGATGGGCTGAAAGGCCTGTTTCTATGCCAAATGAATCTATGACTCTTTTTAAAACCTCAGCTATGTCTTCCAGCTCCATACACAGATTGTCTATATTTCTAGGTGAAGTGAAATAAGACGAGCAGAGGTTCCAGACTACTATCACCTTACAAGTGAAAGGGTTTAATGCAGAGATTAAATTTAATTTAGTGGCAGTTGTTGCAATGCTGACTGACTGCTTTGCATGGATAAAAGTCAGTGGATGTTTAATCTGCAAGCTTCAAATCACAAGGTCCAGGGGTACAAAATCTTCAGGTGCATGGTCAGTTTAGCAGAAAAACTCAGTCACAAAGCGTGACTGATCAGTGGGACCCTATAAAGTAATGAACCAGACTATAAAATTTCTAAGCAGAAACTCATGTATTCAGCTAGGCCTCTTGGAGTTCTACAAGAGGAAAATGGAACAGAATGTTGTCAAGAACTTCCAAGATTTTTAGATGTTTAGGCAAATTAAAACAGGATTAACACGCTACTCAGCAGTAATACATTGAGCCCATCTGTCTCTATACTCCTAGGAGAGTACCTTACCCAGAATTGGAGAACATTAAAAGTCTCAATTCGACAACATTGTAAAAAATGGTGTCAAATCACCAGCAACAGAACCAATACTATGATGTCAGGACTGGTAACAGTTCCCAAACCCAATGGAAAAATAATTTGGTGTGTGTTGGCACTCAAATAAATCAACAGTTTGAAAGGAAAGTTGATCAAATTTCATCAGTTGGTGAGAGTTTAGCAAAATTAGCCAGCAGCAAATTTTTAACCAAATATTCATTGGATTTTGGTCATGTTCCTAGACCTCAAGTCATGATTTCTGACGAGGTTCAGCGCACCATCTGCATGAATCTGTTTTAACATAGAAACATAGAAAATAAGAGCATGAGTAGGCCATTCAGCCCTTCAAACCTGCACCACCATTCAATATGATCATGCAATCTCAGCATCCCACTCCCACCTTCTCCCCATACCCCTTGATCCATTTAGCCGCAAGGGCTATGCCCAGCTCCCACTTGAATATATCTAATGAACTTGCCCCACAGGAATTCCACAGGTTCACAACTCTCTGAGTGAAGAAATTCTTCCTCATCTCAGTCCTGAATGACTTATGCCATATTCGTAGGCTATGATCCCTAGCTCTGGACTTCCCAACATTGGGAACATTCTTAATAACAACCGAAAGAACTGCAGATACTGAAAATCAGGAACAAAAACAAAGTTGCTGGAAAAGCTCAGCAGGTCTGGCAGCATCTGTGGAGGAGAAAACAGAGTTAACATTTTGGGTCTGGTGACCCTTCCTCAGAACATTTGGGAACATTCTTCCCACGTCTAGCTTGTCCAGTCCCATCAGGATTTTACATGTTTCTATGAGACTCCCCCTCATCCTTCAAATTCGTCTAACTTTTAGAACTTTGTTCACACCAGAAAACTTTCAGAGATACAGAAGGGTTCTTGAAGTCAAGCGAGGTATTATCTGTTTACCTGATACGTGCTCAGATCAACAAGGAGAATGATCAGAGTCTGAGAAGTTTTACAGCATTACAGAATGCAGGTCTCACACTCGATGAAAAGCATCAATTCTCAAGACAAAATCAGACTTTTAGGACACTTAATACAGGAGCAAGATAACACAGTGGATCCCAGAAAGAAAAGGACTAGAGGTGGATTTTCATAACCTGAGTGTATAAATGATATAAAGCATTTCTTATGAATGGTGAAATAAATGGAAAAGTTCTAAACTAGCCAGACTCACACAATCTGTGAGCGTGCTTTGGAAGAAGTGTCAAATAGAAGTTCTGGAGTCAGGAAGAAACAATACCTATGCAGAAGATTAAGGAGAGGCTATTCCCAGACATACTCGCTTACAATAAAATCAGTCTTACTTACTATAATAGCTATAATCCATGGATATAGGTACCGAATGGTGGATTGAGGAAACATGAATACTTCATGTCAAGAGCACCGACAGCAGGCAAACAAACAAATTGCAAAAAGAAACTTTGGTTCTTACACTGGATGTGAATGGTTTATAGATTATCCCATAAGGCTGAGATTTTGGGTCAAAAAGACCATAATCCATGAGTCACATTACTTGCATCAAAGGAAATAGCAAAAATTCCACAGTGAATACAGCCACTCAGCCTCAGACTGATGAGATAGAACTATGAGACAGTTCATGTCCCAGGCAAACTCACAGATTACAGCTAAAATACTATCTAGGGTAACCATGGATCAGGCTGACAAAGCAAACTTTGTCTTCACCTTTTCAGTGAAGATTAAGTCTACTGCAGTTTCCAATACACTAACAGCCAATGAGACGCCAAAGTGAGCAGCTCAGAAAGCAGATGAGGAGTGAACAAAGATCAGACAATGCTTCCAGCTGAACTTCCTGACTCCAGAACTATTATTGGCCCTTCTCAACAAAGCCCTATTACGGGTTGAGCAAGTCTGGCTAGGTTAAAACAGTCCCACTTATTTCATCATTCATAAGAAATGCTGTATGTCATGTCTTTCAGCAAGGGTGATCCAGACATTGTCTGAAGAGGTTCTGAAGAGGTATCATGAATAGGAACATTTAATAGCTGTAGAAAAACCTATTGGTATGTGACCACAGATTGATCACACTGATATCAATGAGGCGAGAAAACCAAAAAAGCTTCAAAATGAACAATTAAGAATCAAAAAATATAGAGCTAAGGTTCAACATTCCACTGGTGATGATGAATATTGTCAGAAGTAACACATTTTATGTTGTCCTGTTGTATTGGGCCATCTGCAGGGGCCTCCAGAGGCATTAAAACATTTAAAACCTCCAGGCAGGCCTTAGAAAAGGCTGACAATTGCTTTATTTGACTTCAAAGGGAAGATGTGTTCAATGTTTGTAGATTACTATTCAGGATCAGTTGAAATTTCATGCCGGATGTAAAACAACACTCTTACATCTTCTTAGCTCGTCTTTTAGCACTTGGGCCCATAGCACCTTGCTAATCTGTAAAAATCTGTTTAAAGTGGTTCAATCAGTACCTTTTGTGGCTGGGACTTTTGATTAAACCTCACTTTTTCCACGCCCACGTTCCTCTTTGGTCTAGCGTATTGGTTGAATGCCTTGATTAGAGTCAGTAGTACTTACTTGTGCACCCTTCCTCATGAGGACATCATCAACTACAGATTCAGCTCTGTCAGGAAATGCACTGACCTGATGCTTTTGTTCCTTTGCATGCAACGCTGATGTAATCCTGTATCTCTAATACTGCTGCTTTCAATGGACCCACTTCTGCCCTCATTTTAGCCTTCTGTTTTCAAACTTCCATAATAAGGAACTTCCATTCCAATCAATTACTGGACTGCATTGACCAGGGTAAGTTCTGTGAATATTTTTCCTCTCTTTTTGACATCTTCAGACCAACACTATTCATTATTAGGAAGTTTCCCAGTGGAATGATTTGTTTTCAGGGTCTTCTGTGGTTCTATGCTGTCCATTGGAATATCTTTTTTATCTTCTTGAATTTCATCGACTCACGTCAGACTTTAATTCAACCATTTCACAATCTTGCTCACTGCCACCATGTTTGAAGAGACTATTTTTGCCAACACACCTTATAAGTACAGTGTTATTATGCTGCTTCAAGGTGCTGGTTCCTCCATGATGCTGAACTCATTGGTCATCTGGACACTGGGTGTCTGCACCCATAATCACTGAAGGTTCTCTGATTTTTACTACACTGATGCTGATGTTAGTTATTAGCATTCCTTGGTCATCCATATTCGGGGTGAGAATTTCTTTGTCTCTCTTCAGTTCTGAAATATTCTTTACTTACACATAGAAAAGCACATGTCACAGAATACAGTCGTCAATGCAGTTTTTCTTCTATGTTTACTCATAGGACATGGGTGTTGTTGGCTAGGCCAGCATTTATTGTCCATCCTAGTGGCCCTTGAGAAGATAGTCCATATGCTTTAGTCTGCATGCAGTAGAACCTTCTGTAAACTGTTTCCAAAGCAAGTAAGTAGGGCCAATAGTTCACATTTCACAAAACAACACACACATTCAACAAAAGGCCTGGATGGAAAAGTTCTCACTACATCGGTGAGAACATCAGATCTGGTATTCTAATATGGGTTGTAGAATCATAGACTCATGCAGCATGGAAACAGATCCTCAGTCCAACTTGTCCATGCCAATCAAGTTTCCCAAACTAAGCTATACCCATTTGCCTGTGCTTGGTCCATATCCCCATAAACCACTCCTATTTATGACCTATCCAAATGTCTATTATGTGTTGTAACTGTACCTGCATCTATCACTTCCTCTGCAGTTCATTCCATCTAAGAACCACCCTCTGTGTGAAAACATTGCCCCTCAGGTCCCTTTTAAATATTTCTCCTCTCACCTTAAAACTATGCTTTCTAGTTTTGAACTCCCCAATCTTAGGCAAAAGACCTTTGCTACTCACCGTATCTATGCCCCTCATGATTTTATAAACCTCTATGGTCACCCTTCAACCTCCTAAGCTCCAGTGAAAAAATCCCAGCCTATCCAGTCTCTCTTTATAACTCAAACCTTCCATCCTTGTAAATCTTTTCTACACCCTCTCCAATTTAATAATGCCCTTCCTATAGCTGGGTGACCACAATGCTATACCGTTCTGCAAAAGTGGCCTCACCAATGTCCTGGAGAACTGCAACATGCCGTTGCAATGTGTACAACCTTAAGTCCTGAATTTCTAGCTTGCCATTAAACAATGTCTCTTCCTACACTGTACATGATGGTAAGGCTACAAAGGAACACACCCTGAGTTGTACAGATGCTAATCTTCTGGCAGACTGCTGGCACATGACTACTGGTGACACAGTTACATTGCAGTTTATGTCAGTGGCTTCTCAACATATTCATCAAAAAACATAGAAGGCTGCATTGGTCAGAGAAATAAACTGAGCTGTTGTGATCTTATCTCGAAGCCATTCTCTGTTCAATCGGAGTTCATGTTGCTTGGACAACTAAGGAAACGAATTGGGTTTTGTAGACTTAATGATATAAAACTCTGTACTTCAGTGCAAGTTTAAGTGAAAGAGGAAGGTCAATTGTAATATAAATTTAAAAAATGAAACAAAATTGTTCCTACATATCTGGGAAAGTTTACTTTCTACATTACGTCAGGAAAGCTGCTGATAAATGCATGTACATCTCTCATATCCTCTCTTTGTCTTCCCATTGGAATGTACAAAATTCAGGATGAGAAAACATTAAGTTCTTTCCGGTTCTTTAAGATAAATACATGAATGAAGAGTAGAATTACAGCAATCAGGTCCTTGTTCTGATTTCCTTCTTTATTCTCTCATGAAATATGGGAGTCACTGACTTTTATTGCTCATCCCTAGTTGCCCTTGAGAAGGTGGGCCACTTGCTGTTGGTAAACCCACAACACTGTTAGATGGGAGTCGTAGGATTTGGACCCGATGATTCTGAAGGAATGGTGACATATTTCCAAGTTAGGATGATGAATGACTTGGAGAGGAAAATGCAAGTGGTGGTGTTCCCATATATCTGCTGCCCTTGTCTTTCTATGATGTGGAGGTGCTGGTGTTGGACTTGGGTAGACGAGGGCAGAAGTCACACGACACCAGGTTATAGTCCAACAGGTTTAGTTGAAATCACAAGCTTTCGGAGCACTGCACCTTCATCATGTAGAGTGATCTGAAGGAGCAGTGCTCTGAAAGCTTGTGATTTTAAATAAACCTGTTGGACTATAACCCGGTTTTGTGTGACTTCTGATTTTGTCTTTCTAGACGGCGGAGGTAAATTGCTGCTGAAGATGGCTACTAAGTCTGTGGATGACATCAAGATTTGTGGTATAGTGAACAATGAAGAAGATTATCTAAGATTACAAAAAGATCTTGATCAATTGTGTCAATGGGCTGAAGAGGCAAATAGGGTTTAATTTGGATAAATATGAGGTATTGCATTTTGGTAAAACAAACAACATCAAGACTTATACAATTAAAAGTAGGGCCTTGGGCCTAATGTTGTAGGACAGAGAGACCTAGAGGTTCAGGTACATAATTCTTTGACGTTTGCATCACATATAGACAGCGTGGTTAAGAAGACATTTAGCATGCTTGCCTTCATTGCTCAGAGCTTTGAGTATAGGAGTTGGAATGTTATGTTAAGGTTGTACAGAATGTTAGTGAGGCCTCTTCTGGAGTGTTGTTTCCAGTCCTGGTCTCCAATATAGGAAGGATATTATTACGCTGGAGATGGTTCAGAAGAGATCTGCCAGGATGGTGCTGGGAATAGAGGGTTCGAGTTACAAGGAGAGGCTGGATAGGCTGGGAACTTTTTCACGTGAGTGTAGGTGGTTGAGAGGTGACCTTATAGAGGGTTATAAAATAATGAGGGTCTTGGTTAAGGCAAATGGCGGGTGCATTTTCCCTAGGGTGCGGGATTTCAAAACTAGGGGGCATATTTTCAAGATGAGAGAAAAAAAGATTTAAAAAGACATGAGGGTCAACTTTTTTTACACAGACATTAGTGCTAATGTGGAATGAACTTCCAGAGGAAGTGCTGGATGCAGGTACAGCTAGAACATTTAAAAGACATTTAGATAAGTACATGAATAAGGACTGCTTGGAGAGGTATGAGCCAAACGTCAGTAGATGGGACACTTTAGTTTGAGATTATAATGTGCAGCTCTGATAACCATATTTTGAAAAAAGTATAGAGACATTGAGGGAGTGCAGAGAAGCTTTGCAAAGACGATGCCAGACGATAGTGCTCCTCTGTATTAGGGAAGTATTGGTGGGCTGAGTCCTTTTTCTAACTTGAAAGAAAGGCAGAACTGGTGACCTAAAGAGGTATTTGGATTGCATTGACAGAATGCAGCAAACTTTGTTTTAATCAGCTAAGAAACATAAGGGACATATAATTAAGAGGAAACTAGATGACAGATGAAGGACAAAGGAGTAGAGAGTTACTGTGATAGATTTACATAAGCAAAGATGGGAGTAGGCTCAAGTGGAGCATGAGCTTCAGTATGGACTGGTTGGACTGAATGGCCTGTTTCTGTGCTCTATGTGAAATGTAACGTCAAGTAAATTTGAAAAGATGAAAAAATATTTCAGGTCTGATGGAGCTGGCTCACAAGACCTACAGCAGGAGATCTTATTTGCTTTAGTGAATTAATTATTTTGATCAGTATCGTCTGATAGAATACCCTTTGGAAACACCCTTTAAAACAATGGGAAAGGTAAAAAGAGTGCCTATAGATACAATATTATAGGGAAGGGCATGAATTGAAAGCATACAAAGATAGGAGTTAACTCATCGGACATTGGGTGTTTAACATTTCCCTGACTGAGCCAGAGTGCATTGTCATCTGCTGTTGAATACTGACTCTCTGCCTTTAGGAGCGGATTAGGGCAAAGCTTACACCTTGCAGTTCAGAGTTTTATCAGGGCTTGAGTGATGTAGGCCGTGCCCAGATGTGTTGCAGAATTGAATGATAAGTCTCGCCAGGTCTATCTTGTTGCTTGTTCCCAACCGTTGAATTTTATATGCATTTGCCAAGCAGCAAAGTATGTTGCTCGCTTGGCAATGGTGAGTTGCCAATAAAGGGGATTATAGCCTATTAAACACCTTATTCATGACATAGTCTGCCTCATTAATATTCTTATTCCTATTTTACCAAACATTTAAAATAAGCTGGATGTTGAGGAAGTTCAACATAGAAACGTAAGTGTCTAAGAGGAGCCTCCATGTTGCTCAGCTCCAAATACCATGTCACAATCTGTTGTACTAGCTATTGATAATATTTTGGCTTTTTAATCTCCGGTCCTGACTGTGAGTGTATTGAGGTGGTTTGAAAGAAATTTCATCGAATTTGATTTCCTGGAATCTTTTACCTGTCCCAAGGAGATCTCATGGCTGTGCTGTGAGTGGGGACAAGCATAAGGCAGGTAGTGTGCGAGTAACAGAGGTGTTTAGTCAATCATCGTCTGACGGTCATGACTCTACGACGGAATTGGAGAATCAACTGGTCTTTTCCTTCGAAGTAACATTCAAATCACATGATTTCCAGGCAACGACCATCAATGACAAAAGAGAACCCACCAACCTACCTTTGACATTCAATGCCATTACTGTCACTGAAACTCCACATTCAACATGCCGGTGTTACCATTAACCAGAAACCTAATTTGACTCGCCATGTAAATACTCTGACTGCATTAGCTGGTCAGAGGCTAAGAATTATTTGATGAGTTAACAGCCCTCCAGGACTTACCAAAGCTTGTCCTTCTAGGTTGTGCGTCTTGGAGATCCACATAGAAGCAATAAAAATTATTAGGTACGCTGGTCCGGCATGCTGCACACTTGCAGGGATGACAGCAGCTTCAACAACACTCAGGAGGTTGAACATCATCGAAGACAAAGCGACCAGCTTGATTGACACCATATCCACCACCTTTAAAATACACTCCCTCCGCTAACAACGCACAGAGGCCGGAACGCATACGATCTGCGAGATGCACCACAGCAAAACACTAAGCTGCTACGTCAACACCCTCCTGACCCACAAACTCAACTATCTAAAGGAACAAGGTGGAGGGATGTGGTAACAGGTACATGAAAACACCACAACTTACAAATTCCTCTTCAAATTACACAACATCCTGACTCAGAATTATATCACAGTTTCTGGTTAGTCCTGTCTTTACTGATAGAGCCTCCAGCTGTTCAGACCTCATGAGTTTGGCTGACATGAGGTTTGAGCCTCCTTTACACTGCACCATCTCTACACTGGGTGTCGGTCTCTATTTTATCGAGAATAGGATTGCCTGATTATTGGGAATTTCAATAAACCCTTATGAATTTACTGAGAGGGAAGAGCTGAGGGAGATCAATATTAGTAGAGAAATAGTGTTAGGAAAATTGTTGGAATTGAAGGCCAATAAATCCCAAAGGCCTGATAATCTATATCCCAGAGTATTTAAGGAAGTAGCTCTAGGAATAGTACATGCATTGGTGATCATCTTCCAGGATTCTATAGACTCTGGAACAGTCCCTGCAGATTGGAGGGTGGCTAATGTCACTCCAACATTCAAAAAGGGAGGTAGAGAGAAAACAGGGAATTATAGACTGGTGAGCCTGACATCGGTCATGGGGAAAATTCTCGAATCCATTGTCCAGGATTTTATAGCAGAACATTTAGAAAACAGTGGCTGGATCAAACAGACTCAGCATGAATTTATGAAGAGGAAATCATGCTTGACAAGTCTGTTGGAATTCTGTGAAGGTGTAACCAGTACAGTTGACAAAGGGTGCCAGACGATGTAGTATATTTGGACTTGCAGAAAGCATTTGATAAAGTCCCACATAAGAGATTAATGTGCAAGACTAAAGCGCATGGGAATGGGGGAAGTGTATTGAGATGGATAGGAAACTGGTTGGCAGAGAGGGAAAAAAAGACAGTAGGAATTTGCAGGCAGTAACTAATGGGGTGCCACAGGGTTTCTGATGAAGGGTCTAGGCCCGAAACGTCAAGTTTTCCTGCTCCTATGATGCTGCTTGTCCTGCTGTGTTCATCCAGCCTCACGCCTTGTTATCTCGGATTCTCCAGCATCTGCAGTACCTTTTATCTCTAAGGCAGATTACTACCTGAATGGCTGTAAATTGGGAGAGGGGAGTGTCCAGCAGGACTTGGGTGTCCTTGTGCACCAGTCACTGAAGGTAAGCATACAAATGCAGCAGGCGTAAAGAAGGCAAATGGTATATTGGCCTTCATTGCGAGAGGTTTTGAGTACAGGAGCAGGGACATGTTGCTGCAGTTGCACAGGGCCTTGGTGAGGCCACACCTAGAATATTGTGAGCAGTTTTGGCCTCCTTTTCTGAGGAAGGATGGTCTTGCTCTTGAGGGAATTACAGTGAAGGTTTACCGCTGATTCCGGGGACGGTGGGTCTGACATATGAGTAGAGATTGACTAAGTTGGGATTGTTTCCGCCGGAGTTCAGATGAATGAGTTGGGATGTCATGGAGACTAATAAAATTTGAACAGGACTGAACAGGGTAGATGCTGGGAAGATGTTCCTGATTGTGGGTGTGTCCAGAACGAGGGGTCACAGTGTGAGGATTTGGGGTAAACAATTTAGGATGGAGATTAGGAGACATTTCTTCACCCAAAGAGTGGTGAACCTGTGGAATTAATTACCACAGGAAATAGTTGATGCCAAAGTATCGAATGTATTTGAGAGGCGGCTAGATATAGGGGGTGAATGGAATCAAAGTTTATGGAGGGAAAGCAAGATTAGGCTGGTGAGTTGGACGATCAGCCATGATCATGAAGAATAGCAGAGCAGGCTCGAAGGGCCAAATGGCTTCCTCCTGCTCCTATCTTCTATGTTTCTATACTCTTTCGTAAATCATAGTTATCGCTGCAAGCCAGCTCTCCATAGATGATTCCAACCTCTGTTCTCAGAATCTCAAGAGCATGATGTTGTTGATGTCAGCATTACACCATCTTAGACATCATCATGTCAACATAGATCCTCTAATTAGACTTCAGTTCTGTCACTGTTCAGAGGTCAAAATCCTGGAACTCCCTCTTTAGCAGGACTGTGAATATCCTTACATCACATGGACTGCAGTAGTTCTTGACTCAAAGTGATAGGCAATAACAGAAGGTCTCACCAGCAACAGTAAAATCTACAAAAAGAAATATATATTTAATCTGAATCTACTGTTCCTGGAGAGATTGCCAGAACATTGCAAGCCCATCTTAGAGGTTCAAAGATGGGGGTGATTATGGTACAGGGATGTAATAAAGCTGAGATAGAAAGATACTTCATCAGGAGGGGAATCAAGGGTTATGGGAAAGGGCAGGAATGTGGACGCAAGGAATGTTGGATCATCCTTGATCCACTAATATTCTCTTCCAAGCTCTTCCATCAGGCAGAAGATACAAAAGCTTGAACATGCACACACACACACCAACAGGTTCAAGATCAGCTTCTTCCCTGCTGTTATTAGACTTCTGAATGGACTTTTCCAATTTCAAATCTAAATCAAGTAAGATCATATTGGATGGCAGGGCAGGCTCCAGGAGCCAAATGGCCTACTCCTGGTCCTATTTCTTGTGGTCTTGTAGACCAGTATGTCCATCACCAAAAGAATTAAAAATGCCAATTTTCTAAATAAAAACCATCACTCTGCTTGTGTTTTTCTTTCAGGCAATCAGGAAGAGCAGTTATCAAGCTGGAGACAGTTTGTGTGACAGATGGTGACTGCTGCCCTCTAAGGTTCCTACTGAGCAGCTGGCTGTTTTACAGTAAGCAACGGCTGATCTATAATTGGAAAAGCTTCTCGAGATACTGGGCATGATTCATGTGACAAAGCAGTATGCAGGAATATGAGTCCCAATATACACTCCCAGTGCAGATAGTTCAAAATATTCTTCACACACAAAAACCCAAAACAAATAAATGCCAGCTTTGAGCAAATCAAATGACTTTAGAGCAGCATCTTGTTACTGTTTACGCAAAACAGTCAAACTCTTATCTCCCCTCTTTCGTATGGGATACTGAACACTGATATCAAAATTTTCAATGAAGTTTCTATGTGGTGTTTAAAACCAGGTTGGGTTCTGATGGCTGTGTCCTGAGTGTCATTTCAGGTTTAACAGGTAATGTCTGATGTAGAAGGTCATGTCATAGAGTCATAGAGATGTACAGCACGGAAACAGAACCTTCGGTTCAACTTGTCCATGCCGACCAGATATCCTAAATTAATCCAGTCCCATTTGGCCCATATCGCTCTACACTCTTCCTATTCGTAGACTCATCCAGATGTCTTTTAAATGTTGTAATTGTACCAGCCTCCAACATCTCCTCCGGCAGCTCATTCCAAACACTCACCGCCTTCTGTGTGAAAAAGTTGCCCCTTAGGTCCCTTTTAAATCTTTCCTCTCTCACCTTAAAGCTATGTCCTCTAGTTTTGCACTCCCCTATCCTGAGGAAAAGATCTTGAGTATTCACCCTATCCATGATCCCCATGATTTTAGAAACCTATAAGGTCACCCCTCAGCCTCCGACACTCCAGGGAAAATAGCCCTAGCCTATTCAGCCTCTCCCTATAGCTCCAACCCTCCAACCCCAACAACATCCTTGTAAATCTTTTCTGCACCTTTTTAAGTTTGACAACATCTTTCCAATAGCAGGGACCCCAGAACTGAATGCAATATTCCAAAAGTGGCCTAACTAATGTCTGATCCAGCTGCAACATGACCACCCAATCCCTATTCTTAATGCACTGACCAACAAACACCACCTTTACCACCCTGTCTACCTGTGACTCCACTTTCAAGGAACTATGAACCTGCAGCCCCAGGTCTCTTTGTAACACATAAGAAGTAGGCCATTCAGCCAACAATTTTCAAAAATTGCATACCTTTGCTGGCAAGGACAGCATTTGTTGACCATCCCTAACTGCCCTTGAAATTATTGACTTTCTCGGCCACTTCAGAGGACAGTTAAGAATCAACCACTTTGCTGTGGGTCAGAGTCACATGTAGGGATCATGAGCAGACAACAAATCTCCTCCCCTAGATGGCTTTGGTGAAACAGATGGGTTTTTACAACTTTCGACAGTAGTTACATGGTCATCATGAAGTTAACTTTTAATTCTAGATTTTTATTGAATGTAAATTTCACCATCTCCCATGGTGAGGTTTGGAAACAAAAACATTAATCTGGGACTCTGGATTAGTAATCTAATGACATTACCAGTACAACAGCGCCTCTTAAAACGTCACAATGGGCAGAATGGCCTCTTTACACATAGTGGCAATTCTGAGTTCGCCCCTCACTGTTTCCTCCATCACACCAGATCTTCTACATCAATATCATTTGCTACTTTATCCCTCGATCTTTTTAATATGTAACATTTTATTACCCGTCTCTAGTGGCCTTTGAGCTACCTTCTTAAATTACTGCAGCCCATGTGCTTTAGATAGACCCCCAATGCCCTTTGGGATGGAATCCAGGATTTTGATCCAGCGACTTTGAAGGAATGGTGATATATTTCCAAGTAAGGATGATGGGATGCTTAGAGGGAAACTTTCAGGTGGTGGTGTTCCCATGTATCTGCTGCCCATGTCCTTCCAGATGGAAGTGCTCATGGATTTGGAAGGTGCTGTCTGAGGAGGCTGGGTGAATTTCTGTAGTTCATTTTGTAGCTAGTACACACTGCTGCTACTGAGCATCGGTGGAGGAGGGAGTGTTTGTTTGGGGAGGTGGTGCCAATAAAGCCGGCTGCTTTGTCCTTGATTATGTCAAGTTTCTTCAGTGTTGTTGGAGCTGCACTCATCCAGGCAAGTGGGCAGTATTCCATCACACTCCTGACATGTCCCTTGTGGATGTTCAACAGGCTTTGGTGAATCAGGAGGTGAGTTACTTGATGCAGGATTCCTAGTTTATGTCTTGCTGTTGAAGCCACAGTACTTATATAGGTAGTCCAGTTGAGCTTCTGGTCAACGGTAACCCTCAGGATGTTGATAGTAGGGGATTCAGTGATGGTAATGCTATTAGATATTAAGGGGTGGTTTTATATTCTTTCTTGTTGGAAATGGTCATTACCTGGCACAGTTTTGATTTTCAAAAGAATGTTTCTTTACAAAATAAGAAATGTGAGGATGATCCCTCCAGTTCTCTGTATACATATATATTGAATAGAATGTACTTCTTGTGTGTCATGTTGTAGGTGTTATACTTCTGTTGCTGCAACTCAGGATAGCTCAGGGCCAGCAATGATGTGGTGGTGATTCTTTTGGAATAGTCATCCAGATGTCCCGATCGATGACATGGGCACAAATTCCATCCTGGCAGCTGCTATAATTCAAATACTGGGACACGAAACATTAATTCTATTTCTCTCTTTGCAAACATTGAGTTTCTCCAGCACTTTCTGCTTTTACTTCATATCTCCTGCATCCGCAGTATCTTGTTTATATTTGATGACTGGATGGGAACCTAGAGAGCCTCAGGGCTGATGTTGTTGACAGGGACAGCAACACAGAAAAGGCACAGGAATAATAGGAGGGTATTGTTACTTTCAGCTCAAGCCTGGGTCTCAATCTCGGGAGCATGGCCTGGGGAACATTCCATCTTCAACCAAATCACATCTGTTCAATGAAGGTAAAAAAATGTGCTGTTAGCATGCATTTCTGAAGAAGGTTCCAGACCCAGAACGTCAGCTTTTCTGCTCCTCCGGTGCTGCTTGGCCTGCTGTGTTCGTCCAGCTCTACACCTTGTTATCTCAGATTCTCCAGCATCAGTAGTTCCTACTATCTCTAAATGAAACTTGTACCGAGGACCTACTTCCTGTCCGGTTTAAGGGTTTACTCGCTGTGTCAATGACTCAAAACTTGGAATATGCCTAATTCCTTCATTGACTGCTAATTACACTAAATACACAGTTCGATAGTACTTCAGTTATGAGATTCAATGCTCACCCTGTGCCCTCATTGTTGGTTTCTCTGTGATACAGATAACTGACCAGTACACCTTTGTGCCAGGTGATATGGTTGCCTCACAATGTCAGGGACCTTGGCTTTGATTCCAGCCTTGGGTGACTGCCTGTGCACAGTTTGCACATTCTCCCTGTGTTTGCATGGGTTTCCTCCCACAGTCCAAAGATGCGCAGGGTAGGTAGACTGGCCATGCTAAATTGCCCAGGAAGTGCTGGCGAGGTGAATTATTCATTGTAAAAATGGGAAAAGGGTGGGGAGCTAGGTCTGGGTGGGATGCTCTTCAGAGAGTCAGCACAGATGTGGTGGGCTGAATGGCCTCTTTCTGCACTCTAGAGATTCTATCATTCTCCTTTTGTGATGGCCATGTTCTTCCTTTATTCTCAAATGTAGCTATAGTAGCAAC
The DNA here is from genome assembly GCA_024137785.1 of Ginglymostoma cirratum. Taxonomy (NCBI): domain Eukaryota; kingdom Metazoa; phylum Chordata; class Chondrichthyes; order Orectolobiformes; family Ginglymostomatidae; genus Ginglymostoma; species Ginglymostoma cirratum. Next base: position 2,265,692 of record JAHRHZ010000288.1, read on the forward strand.
AGTTAAGGGGTTGCTTAGCACAAACTTAACTAGGTCGCTGCTTCCCACTCTGCTGTATACATTCTTTGATTGCAAGGGTCACATTCAGTCCAGTGGCAATTCCTCCCAGAGCAGAATGGTCCTGACAAAAATTTTAGCTAATCTTCTTCTGAATCTGTTGACTTCAGGAATATTAGCCTGTTCCAATGCACATTCTGTTTCATGTTAGTGGGTTGGAGCTATAGGGAGAGCTGAATAGGCTGGGGCAATTTTTCCCGGGAATATCAGAGACTGAGGTATGACCCTGTAGAAGTTTATAAAATCATGAGGGGCATGGTTAGGGTGAAAGTCAAGGTTGTTTCCCAAGGGTGGCGGAGTCTAAAACTAGAGGACATAGGTTTAAGGTGAGAGGCGAAAGAATTAAGAAACCTAAGGGGCAAATTTTTCACACAGAGGATCGTGCATTATGGAATGGACTGCCAGAGGAAATGGTAGAGACTAGTACAATTAAATGTTTAAAAGGCATTTGGATGGGTACATGAGTAGGAAGGGTTTCATCAGATATGGGCAAAATGCTGGCAAATGGGACTAGATTAATTTAGGATATCTGGTCTTCATGGATGATTTGGACTGAAGGTCCTGTTTCCTTTCTGTATATCTCTTTCACTCTACATCTTGCTTTCTCTCTTCATCTCTTTTGTGTTGTCCCAGTCTCTTCCCCCAGTTTCACTAACAACCACCACATGGGATTGATTATGAATGGCAAAAATTCTTAATTATCCAATAATGTTCTCAGCAGAACAGTCTGACCTTCATCTAAAATGAAAACAAGACAAAACTGCATGTTTGTGTCACATATTGCTAACACAAAGAGAAAACAAAACACAATCTGTAAAGTCAGATTGGTCTTTGTTGCAAACTAAATAAGATGTCAAGTATTCTAATGTTAACCCTGCAATAAAGAATCCTGTATTGACTCTTCTAATCTTTAATACTTTTCAACATAATGGCAGCAAGTTGCGATTGTGAGCAAAGCTCCTCCCTATAGTCGTGCCTTTAAATGCAGCAGTTGGCCACAGAATGGTCCATTCAGACTCTTCAATCTGTACCATTCTGTTATGGGGAGGTGATAGCCCTGTGGTAGATTACTAATCCAGAGATCCAGGAAATGTGCTGGGGATCTGGGTTCAAATCATGGCATGGCAGATATGGAATTTGAATTCAATAATAGGCTGGAATTAAGAGTCTAACAATGACCATGAATACATTGTCAGTTATTGGAAAACTCTGCCTGGTTCACTAAAGTCCTTTAGGGAGGGAAATCTGCCAACTTTACCTGGTCTGGCCTAATGTGACTTCAGACCTACAACAATGTGGTTGGCTCTTAAACTGCCCTCTGAGCAATTAGGGATGGGCAATAAATGCTGCCTAGCCAGCCACACCTTCATCCTTTAAGTGAATAAAGGAAAACATTCAGGCGCATCTTAACTCTATTTGATTGATGTCTTTACCTAACAAAAACCCATTGATAATAATTTTGAAAATTTCAACTGAAGTAACATCCAAATGGATTAATATGTAATATTCATTTTCAATTGCTGACAGTTTCTGTATAGGAAATGTAAGAGATCCCATTAAACCAGGTATTTCCCAATCTTTTACAAACTGGGCAGATATTAAACTTTAAGACAATAACTGAAATAGTCAGTGAAACTCAGCAGGTTCCGCAGCATCTGTGGGGAGAAAGCAGAGTTAGCGTTGTGAATCTTGTGACTCTTCATTAGAACTGACTCTCAGATCTCTAGCTTCAGCAGTTCTTTGTTTTATTATATTTTAAGAAGTAATTTATCACAGAGTTTGTGTTGCAGGGAACATCAAAATTGGGATGGTCTGACAATTTTAATTGAGGAGTGTCAGCCAGAATGAACAACTGGTCTTTTGTCCAAACTTTATCCTAAAGATCCTTCTCGATTCAGTTTCTGGCTTGCACTCTGTCACTGACAGGAGAAAGTGAGGAGGTGGAGTTCCCTGGAGCTCCTTGTGGCTTGGAATGAAGCCATCTGATGCATACACTATCCATCTGCTATAGTGGAAGCTGAAATGTGCCTCGCAACGACTCATTTTATTGCCAAGCACATTACTGCTGACATTGACATCTGGTGGAGCAAGATCCTGCTTAAGGAAGGTGTCAGAGCAGATGGAAAAATATTGGAAAGAAAATAGGACAAGGGGATACAATACAATACAGTGAGTACAATCCAATACAATAAAAATATAACTCTGTCCAGATATTCACAAAGGATGCTATTACTCAGCGAAATGCATCGTTCAATTTAGCAACTTCTGCAAACACTCCACTTTTAACAATTTCCAAAGCAAAAGGCCTCAGATGCTTCTCTGAGTGGAAAAGGGAACCCCAAAGAAACTGAATTCAGCTTTTCTTGATCATGCTTAGCACTGCTGCCTCACAATGCTCTGGATGCAGTTTTGGTTCGAGGCTCAGATGACTGTCTGTGTGGAGTTTGCACATTCTACCCATGTCTGTGTGGGTTTCCTCTGGGTGCTCTGGTTTCTTCCCATTGTCCAAAGATGGGCAGATTAAGTGAATTGGCTATGCTAAATTGCCCCATAGTACCCAGGCATGCGCAGGCCAGGTGGATAAGCCATGGGAAATGCAGGGTGACTGTGATATGGTAGGCGGTGGTTCTATGTGGAACACTCTTCAGGCGGTCTGTGTGGAGTCGATGGGCTAAATGGCCTGATTCGACAACGTAGATATTCTATAGTGTTACGGTATGTTATTGCAGTAGATTTTTTTTAAAATCAACCTGTCTCAGGCATGTCATGACACACCTCTGGAGCTGGTGGGACCAAAACCAAAATCAAAATTTCTGGCCCACAGATGGTGAGACACTATCACTGCACCACAAGTGTCCTTAGAATTTGAACCAAGCTGTTCAGGCATGTCATGACGGTTTGGTTACCAAACTGCTTGCTGGGAAGTCAGGATTGATGTATGAAGAGAGACTGAATCAGTTAGGATTATATTCACTGGAGTTTAGAAGAAAGAGGGCTGGGAACGGTCTCATCGACATCTATAACATTCTAACAGGACTTGACAGGTAAATACAGCAAGGATGTCCGTGATGATCAGGGGAGTTCAGAAACACAGTCTAAGGATATGGGGCAGGCCATTTAGGAGATGAGGAGAATTGTCTTCACCCAGCGACTGGTGAGCCTGTGGAATTGTCTGCCATAGAAAGCAGTTGAGGCTAAAACATTCAATGTTTTCCAGAAGGTGTCAGATATAGGGCTAAAGGGACTAAAGGTTATGAGTAGAAAGCAAGGAACAAAGCACTCAGTCTGACCATCAGCCATGATCATATTCAATGGTAGAGCTGGTTTGTAGGGCCCAAAGGCCTATTCCTGCTCTGATTTGCTGGGTTTCTATGCTTCAATCAGACTGGCACTGACATTCATAGACAACCTTACTCATTAATGCAATAGGTGGGCGTCTTTTTGCTTTGACAGCAGGATCCTGTGGGTGATGAACATCTGCAAGTTCAAGGTCTTATCATTTAAACTCAAATTCTAACATTAATTTGTTCTTTTTAGACTTTAACCAATAAGACTGCTTATTGGCAATAATACTGCACTACAGTGCAGTAACTCAGAAAATTTTACTTAGGTTATAAATAATAAATATTAAAGCATGGCAGCAGCTTTACTGGTGTACCTAAATTAAAGATCTTGCTCTCCATTCAGTTCAGGGAATCAGTCAATACTCAATCTCTCGGAAACTCTGCAGTGCCCTAAGGGCCTTCTGCTTCTATTTGGAAACAAGATAACTTCAAACTTTTTTCACACTTTGGTCGCTGAGAGCTGATGCTTTTTGACTCTTTCCAAGACCCAACTCACAGCAGGAACAATACATGAGGAAGGGTCACCAGACCCGAAGCGTTAACTCTGTTTTCTCCTCCACAGATGCTGCCCGACCTGCTGAGCTCTTCCAGCAACTTTGTTTTTGTTCCTGATTTACAGCATCCGCAGTTCTTTTGGTTTTTATTATTCCATTCTGATTGGCCTAGGTGAGGTAGGGCTTATTGCTAAATGGTTTAAGGGATGCATTGTCGATCTCTAATTGACTCTTAATGGTGATCTACATTGATTAATGTCACCACCCACTCCCTCTTAACTGGCTCATTACATTGTCAACTATCCATGGGTCCATCTTCCTCATTAAGTTCGTCATTATCAACTTATGAGTTTAATGAAGATAACAGGTTAGTTTAACCAACACTCCCACTCATCCACGCTTCCTTGACCTGACACGACCTGTCCATCTCCTTTCCCACCTGTCTGCCCCACCCTGCCCACTGACCAATCCCCACTATCCCTACCTGCCTCTACCTATCACCATCCTACTGACCTTCCCCCAGTCCCGCTCCTCTTCCCTCTATTTATTTCCTGGCTCCCTTCCCCCTCCCCAGTCCTGATGAAGGGTCGAGGCCCAAAATGTTGACTTTCCTGTTCTTCTGATGCTGCCTGACCTGCTGTGTTCCTCCAGCTCCACACTGTTTCGGCTCTGATTCCAGCATCTGCAGTTCTTGCTATCCCCTCTGTCCAATGGTCTCGATGCCTTTTGGGAGAGGTGGGCACAATGGGGGTAAAGTGCTGTATTTCCCCTTCCGACTCTATTTTGATTTCGCCCTCTCAGTCTCTCCCTACCCTACCCCTTCACACTTTGATGTAACATTGCCCTTTTCAGGTTTTGCTTGTTAATGTTTCACTAGCCACATGGATGCTTTCCTGGTGATGGAGAATAAAGAATAAAGTCTTTGCACAATGGTGTCTTTTTTACTGTGTGACTATACACACACACATACACACACACACACACACACACACACACACACACACACAAACACACACACACACACACACACACACACACCAAGAGGTGATGAATAGAATGGTTTGATATGTCCGTTACCTCTTAAAGGAAAAAGGGGGAAAAAGGGGGCATATACAGTCAGGACCCACAGTTTGAAATTCTTGAGCTCATATCTCAATGTTTGCTTAATCTGGTTGAGCAAATGCAGTAATGTGGTGTCACAGGGATAGGGTGGGGGTTGGGTCTGGTGGGATGCTCTTCGAAGGATCAGGGAGGACTCAATGGGCCAAATGGCTTCTTCTTGCACTGTAGTGATTCCATGATTCTATTCTATGATTAATTGTCACAGACAATTTGCTTTTTCCTTAGTCGTCCATTATCTGATTTTCGCTGGTTGTTTTTCATTTCTGCCATGTTTAAATGCTTGGAAATAGTTTACTTCACCTTTGAACTTTAGATTTCACAGATTATTGTCTTCAGAATGGAATACCTACTAATAGAACAGTTCCATCTGTTCATTGAATGGAAATGTTTACTGACATAAGGGACTTAAGAATTTAATAATTACATTATTTGGTTATCTACATGGTTAGCCATATTTGGACTGCACATGCACAAACTATGCCCTATATCCAACACTTCTCCTTCCATGAAAATGACAGATACCTTCGGGTTCGGGGTGAATTTGGAAGTCCTGACTATTTTCAACATTTTCACCATTACAGAGACATAGTTAAGGCAGCTTCACCCATATACAGTAAGACATGGCAGCATCAGGCTTTGGGTGATGTGCCAAGCAATGATCATCTCCATCCAGAAAGAATCTAACCTGTCCTCCTTTGTTATTCAATGCCATTACCAGACTGATTTCCTGGTGACACAGTGTTTGCACTTCTGCCTCATGGCACCTCAATGGCATTACCATCACTGAATCCCCAATGGCACAATGTTTGCACTGCTTTATGGTGCCAGCCTTGGACGACAGTCTGTGTGAAGTTTGCACATTCTCCCTGTGACTGCATGGGTCTTCTCTTGGCGCTACAGTTTCCTCCCACAGTCCAATTTTGTGCAAGTTGGCCATGCTGAATTGCCCTGTAGTGTCCAGGATCGTGTAGGCTAGGTGGGTTAGCCATGGTCAATGTGGGGTTACAGGGAAAGGGCAGAGGGCTGGTTTGTATGGAATGCTCTTTAGAGGCTTGTTGCAGATTTGATGGGCTGAACAGCCTCTTTCTGTGTTGTAGGGATTCTATGATTGTAATATCCTGAGGGCTACCATTTACCAGACACTGAACTGGACCAGCCGTATCTTTTATCGTTCATGCATGGGATGTGGGTATCACTGGTTAGGCCAGTTTATCACCCATGCCCAATTGCTTTTGTGTATGGAGAGATTAGCTGCCTTCTTGAAGCGCTGCAGTTTTATGCTGTAGGCATACCCACAATGCTGTTAGTGATTTTGAAGCAGCAACAGTGAAGAAACAGCGATATAATTTCAAGCCAGGGCTGTGTGTGACTTGGAGAGGTGGACTGGTGTTGCTATGTACCTGCTGCCCTTATCATTCTAGATGATGGTGGTCACAGGTTTAGAAAGGGCCGTCGAAAGAGCCTTGCTCAGCCATTAAAGTGCATCTTAAAGATGGTGCTCAGTGCTGGCACTGTTACTTCTTTGTGGAGGGAATGTAATTTAAAGAGGCACCATTTGAGCGCCCTACTTTGACCTGGATGGTAAAAACTGAAAGAACAGCAGACGCTGGAAATCAGAAACAGAAACAGAAATTGCTGGAAAGGTTCAGCAGGTCTGGCAGTATCCGTGGACAGAAATCAGAATTAATGTTTTGGGTCTAGTGACGCTTCTCAGGACTCGATGTCCTGGATCGTGTCAAGCTTTTTGAGGATTGTTGGAGTTGCACTTATCTGAAAGCAAATGGAAAGCATTCCATTACAGTCAATGGGTGTTGAGGAGTCAGGAGGTGAGTTACTCCCAATTACTGACCTGTTCTTTTTACCATAGTACTTATATGGCTGATCCCGTTGAGTTTCCAGTCAATGGTAATCCCTGCTGATGCTCATAATTGATGTAAATGTTAGGTGAAAATGCCGGAACTCTCTCCCCAAACAGCAGTATGAGAGTGGCAACTGTCCAAGAAATTGGCTCAACATTCTCTTCTCAAGGGCAATTAGGCATGGGTAATAAATTCTGGCCAGCCAGCAACGCCCACATCCCATGAATGAACAGGAACATTCTGAACTAATGTCCTATTTCGCTCTTCTTGACAAGGAATGTCATGGTAGTTTCATGATTTCTCAAAAAAAAGGAAATCAGAAACAAAAACAGGAAGTGCTGGAGAAACTCAACAGGTCTGGCAGCATCTGTGGAGAGAAAGCAGAGTTAAAGTTTCTGGTCTCGTGACCCTTCAGCAATTTCTGTTTTTGTTTGATGATTCCTTGTCCAGCCATAGATATATGGCAATAACTGAATTAAAAATCTTTTCTCAGGTACTATCACCAACTCTCCATTGTTAATTCTACGAGAGTTGCAGTTCTATAACTTAAGCCCAACTACGCTAGCCTTGAAAAATTTTGGCTCAAGTTCCCACTTGGGACAGAAAATCCACATAGAAACTCCTGTGGACTGAGGGCATGCTGCACTGCTGTCTTTTACATCACATATTAAATTGATGCCTGATTAAAAAAGTATAAACAGAAAGTTCGAGAGAATCTCAGAAGGTCTGGCAGCATCTATAGATAGAGAAAAAAAGTTAACGTTTCAAGTCCAGAGACTCTTCTTTGGAACAACCAACTGGAGGTGAGGGGCTGATGGAATGGTGTTAAGTTCTAAGCCTCGAGTTTCAGTCCTGAGTACGCAACAGTTGGATGGTGGGACAACCAGGCCTGAATGTTTGCTTGCATTTACTGCTACGGTGGCTCAGTTGTAATGCTGACAGACCCTGAAACATTCATCCCCAATTGGACGGCATGGTGGCTCAGTGGTTAGCACTGCTGCTTCACAACGCCAGGGACCCGGGCTCAATACCAGCCTTGGGCGACTGTCTGTGTGGAATTTGCACGTTCTCCCTGTGTCTGCATGGGCTTCTTCTGGGTGCTGTGGTTTCCTCCCACAGGCCAAAGATGTGCAAGTTAGGATTGGCCATGTTAAATTGCCCCATAGTATCCAGGGATGTGTAGGCTAGGTGGATTGGCCATGGGAAATGCAGGGTTACGGTGATAAGTTGGGGGAGGTGAGTTTGGGTGGGACACTCTTTAGAGGGTTAGTGTGGGCTTGTTGAGCCAAATGACCTGTTTCCACAACTGTAGGAATTCTATGGATCTGTTCTCTCACATCTTGCATGATGCTCCTTATCTCCCACGTGCATTCTAGATTCCCTCACATCTTCTGCGACAGCCCTTTCCCAGCACTCACCATGAAACCTAACAAATCATTTATTCTGAAAATGATACAATAAGTAGATCTTCAAAAGGATTCTTTGAAAATCATGATACAGCTTAGCCCCTTATGAAAATGTCAATCAACCAGAATTAGTCTTAATGTCCAGTGTGTCTTTTCTACTTAAGACCTTTAATCTGTGTAACGAAACAATTGGGCAGTGAAAAAGGAATTATTCAAAGGGACACAGCAGGTCAAGCAGCATCATAGGAGCAGGAAAACTTGA